>JADLZK010011789.1:0-80470 GCA_015847255.1 Hyparrhenia diplandra
CTTGCTGTCGTGCACTCTGCCACGCGTCGCCGCGTGCACGCACGAGAGTCGAGAGGGGCTGAACGCGTTGCACGCAAAGCGTTTCGCGGCCCTCCGCCTCCGACTCGCTCCCCTTCGCCTCTGTCTCCCGGCCACTCCGCCGCCGCCCTCTTCACCACAATGGCGCCTCTTGCCACCGCCCTCACCGCCACAATGGCGACTCGCACCACCGCGCCGCCTCCTGCTCCCCATGCCCCGCGCTCTCGTCCCACAGATAAGGCCGCGGCGAGGCCTGACGGCAGTGCGCGCGGCCACGGATGGGTGGACGCCGGGAAGCTGGCGTGCGCGCCCTGCGCGGCAGATCCCGGAGTACCCGGACACGGCGGCGCTGGAGGCTACAGAGCGAACTCTGGCGGAGTTTCCACCGCTAGTGTTCGCGGGTGAGGTGCGGAAGCTGGAGGAGCGGCTCGGGGTGGCGGCCATGGGTCGGGCGTTCCTCCTGCAGGGCGGCGACTGCGCCGAGAGCTTCAGGGAGTTCAATGCCACGAACATCCGCGACACGTTCCGGCTCATACTGCAGATGGCCGTCATTCTCACCTTCGGCGGACAGATGCCCACCATCAAGGTCGTTCCTTCTCTCCCTTGATACAAATCATTGTTTCTTCTTCCCAGGTGATCCGTTCTTCTTCCGATCGTAAATCCGGGTCTGAATGCATGATTTTCACTCCCCTAACAAGAGTACCTGATTTAGTGACTTGTGGTGTTGGATTTTCTGGAGAATGCATCATCTAGAATTTGGCACTTTCAGGTGACATTTAAATGGCTAGATTCGAGAATATAATAACAAGATGCACACTTCAAAAAGAAAAAAAAAACAGAGAAAGAAAGAAACAAAACCATGGTGATTGGTGAATTTAAACTAGAATCAGAAATTGTCTAGCACAACCGGAGTGGACATTTACAAATGAGAAAATATAAGAATTCATGATGTTCTGAAAGCAATATTCTGTTTTCATTTTCTTAATCTGCTCTTTGATTATGACCGGAAGAAGTGAGAAAAAGAAATTCAAGTCACTCTGCACTTTGTCCTTTCCTGACTTACCACTCTGCACTAGCAAGTGGTTTATACAAAAGTTGGTATCAAGTTGTTTATAAGAGGTGTCGACAATGTATTTCAGGTTGGAAGGATGGGTGGTCAATTTGCGAAGCCAAGATCGAACCCAACTGAGACTATAGATGGGGTAACCCTTCCCTCCTATAGAGGGGATATCATCAACGATCAGGCTTTTGATGAGAAATCTCGTGTACCAGATCCTGAAAGGTTGATTAGAGCCTATACTCAGTCTGCGAGCACCCTGAATCTTCTCAGAGCATTTTCCCATGGAGGTTTTGCGGATCTTCAGAGAGTAACCCAGTGGAATCTCGACTTCTTGAGGCACAGCACACAAGGAGACAGGTCCTTGGCTATTGTCGTCTGAGTAACTATGCTTTCAGCAATTAATTTTATGAAAATGCTCATTTCACTATAATAATTTAGTGACAGCATCAGGGTGCAAAATTTGTCATTGAAAACTTCACATATTTTACCTTTTCTACGAGCAGAAAATTCGGGGTGCAAAATGAACAAATGTAATATAATATAATATTTTGTTTATCCTACTACTATGACAGTACCAGGCCATTTTTTTAACGAAACAACATCATGCTGGCACACTATATATCATAGGTTCAGAATTAGTGCTAATGTGGTATTCATTCTTATACAATAATTAATCAACAGAAGTACAGATCATATATATGTTAACTCCTTGCGCTAGCAGGTATCTGGAGCTATCTCAGAGGGTTCAGGAAGCCATTGGGTTTATGGTTGCCGCTGGGATGACCCCTCAACACCCCATCATGACCACAGCTGAATTATGGACATCCCATGAGTGCCTTCACTTACCATACGAGCAAGCACTGACTAGGGAGGATTCCATTACTGGCCTGTACTATGACTGTTCTGCACATATGCTTTGGGTTGGTGAGAGGACTCGGCAGCTGGATGGTGCTCATGTTGAATTCCTTCGTGGTATTTCAAATCCTCTGGGTATAAAGGTAATAGACACCTAAGAGAGATTGTCTGGATAACATTTACAGTTAACATCTTTTTCATATAATATATATGTATTGAAATCCCAATTTTTGCATCTTACTACTATTTATCGATGGAGTTCTCATCTGTGGTCTCAAATAATAGCCAAGGTGCAAAGGTTCAATTCATATGGCACCTGGTGGTACTCTTATAGGGTGTTTGGTTTGAGAAATTACTATATTCTAGACTAGATGAGGTGGTGCACCATGAGTCTCTACTCAAATTTGGTGGAATGACTCTATTCTGGATACTAATGCTAACTGTTTAAAAGTGAGGAGTGATTAGATGATGGACTAACTCATACCTAAAAACCAAACACCCTGTTAGTTATCAGGGCTCATCCTTTTTCAGAGAAAACGTTCACAATGCAGTATTATGGCCTTTAGTATTATTACTGTATCATTGACTACAGTAGTCAGCACAATGCTATTTCTCAGCAGTTATGAAGAGAAACATATCAGTTACTGTTTTTATTATTATCATCTTATAAAAGAATAATTGCTCGGCCAGTATTAACTTGTATATGTTATATAGGTAAGTGATAAGCTTGATCCGTCAGAGCTTGTGAAGTTGTGTGAGACTCTGAACCCTCACAACAAGCCCGGGCGATTGACAATTATCACAAGAATGGGGGCTGAGAACATGCGTGTTAAGCTTCCAAAAATGATCAGAGCAGTGCGCCAAGCTGGGATCATTGTTACTTGGGTTAGTGATCCTATGCACGGAAACACGATCAGCGCGCCATGTGGACTGAAGACAAGATCATTTGATGCAATCAGGGTAACAACAATCTTTTTGTCATGATTCGTTAAGAAAATGCATTACACTCTGTATTTGATACAAGTTGGTACAACGGTACTTGCATGTGCAGGCTGAACTCAGGGCTTTCTTCGATGTTCATGGGCAAGAGGGAAGCCACCCCGGAGGGATTCACCTGGAGATGACGGGGCAGAATGTTACAGAATGTATTGGGGGATCTAAGGCGGTGACATATGATGATCTCAGTGCCCGCTACCATACGCACTGTGACCCCAGACTGAACGCGTCGCAGTCCCTCGAGCTGGCTTTCGCTATTGCTGACAGGTTAAGGAATAAGAGAGACAAGACATGGTATAATTTGACATCCAGAGTTGTTGCCTAAAAGAGATGAAGCGTGAATTTCATCACCAATAAGCGATTTACAGCCGCTATGTGAAGGTCGATTCTTCCTTAAAAAAAGGGAAGATAGATTCACATCCTTTAGTTCTTTTTTTCTATTAAAGTAGGAGACATTTGATTTTCGGCAGTAGAAATGAAATGATTAAATCCCTAGCTACCTGTTCTCAAAATAATATAATGCCATTTTGTTCAACAATACCCCAGACCTGAAGATATGGTTAAGCAATCAGTCAAAGCAACGCAATATTTTTTCTCTCCTTGTTATCGATGAGGTCTTGTACGAGGATATTATCATCTTATGATTTGTTTGAAGTTATTTTCTGATCTAACCTGTTTAATCGTGGCGTGACACGTTGACACATGTATTGGTGTCACAAGGCTACCAAGCTCCAATAACAAATTTGACTTCACGCTACTCCATTTGGCGCGGGAGCAAGTGGCGCCCAGCCAAATCTCGTTTTACGTATTTCATTATGATTTGATCTCACCAAACTCAACATATTTGTTGTATGAAGTGTAAACAATATATTTGTTGTAAGTATGAAGTATAAACAACATATCTGTTTTATAAAGTGTAAACAATTGATTTTAGTGGACGAGCACAAACTGTTGATATCTGCGGTTCATGCTTGATTCATCTTCTTCCTCTTGTCTCGTCGTCTCGATCCAAAACGTTCGTTCATGAATTGAATTGGAATGTGTTCCAATTATACGTTAAAACTTATTAAGAAGGTGGCCCGCATTGAGCTTGCGCAAAGGGTTGTGCTTGAAGTCTAAATTGCATTGATCATACTTCATTCGTTGCAAATTATATTTTGTTTTTTTTACGCTAAATTTGACCACTTCGTCTTATTTAAAAAAAATTATAAGACCATAGTCAAATTTATTATTTTTTAAAAGACCTTTCATGAAAAAAGCATGCCATAATAAAAGAAACATAATTTTTTGAATACGATAAATCAAGTCAAACGAACTATAAATAGAGCGGGGAAAATATTAATAAAGGCTCCTTTGGGACACAGATGTTTTTAATTTCTGTGTTTTTCTTATGAAAAATAAACTAAATTCTATGAAATTCTCATACAATTTCTGTTTGCGTTCCGAAAGGGCCTTAAGCCTATTCGGAAAGAAATGCATGATTGTTCAGGCGTTGTTTGCTTCTTCCCAGCTTATGTAAGTATGTTTTTCACCGCAGTTTTTTTACTGCTTTTTCACCGCAGTTTTTACTATTTTTTTTCACCGCCGTTCACGATTTCTTTTGTACTTTGCTGATTCTCGCGTCTCGCCCGTGTCGTCTATCGTCAAGGTTGAACCGATCCGAGCCGTTCATCTGTCAAACCGTGCACTTGTGACCTCTCGATCCGAAACCGATAAAAAAACAAAAATTAGCTGCAAAAAGCATCTCCCGGAATCAAACCGCACGTCGTCAGTCACGCTCACGCAAACAAGCCAAGGAAAAGAGGGCGGAGCATCAAAGCGAGCGAAGCAGCAGTTGCGGTTGCAGGCTGGCGGCGGCGGCGGCGGCGGCGATGGCGATGACCGCGAAGCAAGGCCCAAGCGGCGATGAGATGAACGGCTCTGGTCACCGCGCGCGCGCCCGCCGCATCGAGGAAGCAGAGACGGGCCATCCTTCCGCCGCGGAGCTCCGAGCCAGCCTCTCCACCAGGGATCAGGTGCGTGCGTTGTGCGCCTGCGCGCGCGCTTGTTTTGCAATGTTGCCTGCTACCTTGCGTGAGTATAAGGACTCGCTCGAGCGATTAGGGTCTCGTATCGTTTGCTTTTGGTACGGCAGTGCTTATGCATGTTAGGGTATTGCGTTGTGGGCTGCAGGAGATTGAAGAAATGCGGAGGCGGCTGCGGGAGTTGGAGAAACTTGAGTTTGAGATGCCACCCGCCCCATCGCATGGTAATTCGTTTTGCTAACTAATAAACACACCATCTCTGTTTGCCTTGTTGGTTGACGGCTGAAGTAAACTGCGGGTACCTTGTTATTATTTATTTATTTTGCCAGAGAGCATGCTAATTTAACAATTTTAGTGACTGTGACTGAATTTGTGATGTTGTTGGTTTGTTTGCCAGGGGTAGTTCTGGTGCTATGTACTTGGCTTCAGTTTACTGCCTATAAGTGACCACCTTATTCTATTTTTAGCCTTTGTAAGGAGATGTGTTGTGTGGTTGCAGTAAGAGCGGTGGATGATGCATTTGGGCATTCTCATGCGTTGCGTGGATTGTCAAACATCATGTCTGTTTGCCTCCATCATTTGTTATGTTCTGCATGTTAGTATTTTGTACTGAAATACATACTAGTTGATGGATATATTGTGATCAAAGCATGATTAGTATTGTTACAATCCAGCAAGTAAGCTCGGTTACTCATGGAATGCTTGTGCTGCAGCTAAGCATTAGTTTGAGTGGCTGTCATAAGTGATCAGTTAGACTGTTGGCGATGCTTTTTGCATCCATGTTCTGGCATTGAACATATCAAGTGTATTACAATGTTGGTCATGTGGTCAATTATTGCATTTCTCATGTGTTGTGTGATTGACGAACATTATGTCTGTTTGCCTCCATCATTTGTTATGTTGGTCAGTGATAGTATATTGTACTGAAATTGATACATTGTGATCGAAGCATGACTAGTATAGTTACAATTCAGAAGGTATGCTGGTTACTTATTGAATTCTTGTGCTGTAGCTATGAATTACTTTGAGTGACAGTCATAAGTGATCAGCCAGAATGTCGGAGATGCTTTTTGCAACCACATTCTGGCATTAAACATCTCAAGTGTATTACAATGTTGTTCATGTGGTCAATTATCGCATTTCTAGATAGAATAATTCGTGACATCAGGCCTAAGCTGCATTTTGATGTTTGCATAGTGTAACTTGAGTGTTTCCTAGGATTCAGTGATGAACCCTGTGCTACTAGGAAATATGTATGAGCTCAGAACTGCTAGGAAAGAGAGTCCCACCCTAATCCATTACGGCTCTTGCAGACAAACTTTTTATTTGATACAGAGTTCAGTGCAAACTCTCTGGAGGTTACACTGAAAAAGGAAAAAAAAATATACCATTTGGCGGAGGCAGTTTGATCATTACGCAGGAGGCGAGTGCGTCATAAGTGCTGCTCGGCATGTTTGGAGGAGACAACTGAATAAACTGATGTATGGTTTTTTTTTCTGGAAGACTACTTCATTCTGGACTTCTGGAGCTTTCCGAAGTTGCCCATAGAAGACAAGGCATGATGCATGTTTTGGCAGCATGCATTGGGTATCTAGTTCCTGCTAACAGCATTTAAAGTAAACATTGCAAAAGATTATTGTGATGTATTTTGTCCCTTAGCTACAATTTATTATTGTGATAGTGAGCATTTCCATCAGATGGACTATATATGTCTTTTCTCTCCTTAATGAAAAATATGCCAAGGCGTTATCGCGAAAAAAATATGTCTTTTCTCTCATGTGGGCATGGGTGCCCTAAGCTACAAGTTTTTTTTCTTTTCCTGATAATACAAGTATTTATGTATACAACTAGTCTTGCATAGGGCCCCTATTCCATAGAAAAAACAAATTATACACAGAGTGACAGTGCGACTAAAGCTTATGCTCAGCTTCATTACTTGCAGCCATCTTTTTCACTTCATTGGTATTTCTACTTCTGATAATTTATAGGTAGTGTAGACAAACTTTCAGATGATCTTGTTTAGAAAGTGAGTTCTGCAAATATTCTGAAAATAATATTGTTTATAAAGTATATGCCATATACCATACCTCTGCTCATATATCTATTTACTTTGTAAGTCCATCTAACTGTATACAATCATGGGTACTGATTACATAGGTTTGTTGCTGTGCTTGAAGTATCCTTTTCTTGTTACAGGCTTAATTTCCGATTGCGAGTACGGTGCAGTAATTTCATTTTTCTCAGCCCCACTGCTTCAATGGAATACTGTGCTCCCATCTTCCTACTGAGCTGTATAGCTGTTTACCGCTCTTTTTATTTGTTTGTATTCACAGAAGAAGAATCTGAAACAGCTGTGGCAGCAACAACAATTGACAAGGCAGAGGTGGATGTTCGCTCCATCTATGTGGGGAATGTGAGTTTTCTTCTCTTGTACATCTTGTCCTAGTGCTATTCAAGCATGTCCTAAACACTTGACAATTTTCCTGCAGCTCTTGAGCAATGATTGTGTCACTTCAATGAACTCAGTTGTTGTTGAACTCTGATGCCTGCTTATGTTCTTCAGTTACTTTAACTGTTTCTTCCTGTGGCTGGGATTCGTGGCATCTTATATTTTTTCAAAACAAATACTTGTCCATTAAAATTGGCACCTTGTAGTTGTTAGTTTGCTACAATTGTGAGTGAGGTGTAAACCATGTGCCACCTTGCTTCAGGTTGACTATGCTTGCTCGCCGGAGGAAGTTCAGCAGCACTTTCAGTTTTGTGGAACTGTCAACAGGGTGACAATCTTGACAGACAGCTTTGGTCAGCCCAAAGGGTTTGCTTATGTGGAGTTTGATGAAGTTGAGGCTGTCCAGAATGCTCTCCTTTTGAATGAAACAGAACTTCATGGACGTCCTTTGAAGGTCCAAAGGACTTGGTTTCGACTTTCTAACATTTTTTTTGTCAATTTTGTCTTATCTTCATTCTGTATGAAATGTAGGTTTGTCCAAAAAGAACCAACATTCCAGGAATGAAGCAATCCAGGGGAAGGCACTCAGTTTATCCTTTCTATCCATCATATGGGTAAGGAGTGTTTCTTCACGAATATACATTACACGTGGATGTGGAAAGATGGTAAACATGAAAGTGCTATTTTGATTAGTTGTAATGAACACACTATCACTTTTTGGGGTACCTGAGCTTCTCCAGCATTGAATCCGAGTCAAATGACTGTCTTGTTCACCTACCTTGTCCATAATAAGCTATGCTTATATGATGAGAGGAGATAGAAGGTGTTAGGAAAGCCTTATGATTTATAAAAATCGTGGCAAAGCTTTTCCTTGGCACTTGCCTTTTCCTTTATTCGTCTAATAAAAATCGCGGCAAAGCTTTTGCAGTCCTTTCTAAAAAAAAATTATAAAATGTCCATAAGTTATTTCTTATGTTTCTTTTATTTGCTTTGCAGGAAGGTACCGAGATTTAGGAGGTTCCTGGGGTACAGCTACAGCCCTTACTACTAATCCTACTGGGTTGAAGTGATTCACTGAGCCACTCAGTTTTCTAAAGCTAGCAAATGTCCCCAACATATCGTCGTACAGAATTATAGTTTCCAGTGTTATGCATCCTGAATAGGCAGGGTCCGGAAGACTCAGCTCTTAGCCTCTTACATAGGTTTTTTGTTATCGTACCTTCCTTGAAGACCAACCCGTAATAACAAGTTGACAGCCATCTACCTTTTTTTTTTTTTTTTTTTTTTTTTTTTTTTTTTTTGGGGGTGGTCAGAGGGGGGGTGGTGATGTTCATCCTTGAGTTTTGCCGCAGTTATCTAAAATCAACGAGAATGATAGATGTTCTTAAAACTGTACTTTTTGTTCAGAGCCCTCTGTTTGATCGGAGAGTTGCAATGGAGACTATTTTCTGGTGTCCAATTCACATTATGTATGCCCTTTCGATTTTTAGTTAGGTCCCTTTTGAACGCTGAAAAAATCCCGTTTTATGCGTTGTTTCAATTCCTGCATGCCAAACGGGTTCTTAACCCAAATATACTGTTTTATTCGATGGCTGTGATTTGTCAACCCAGTTCTTTGGAGGTGCGGGTTTAGGTACGTGTGAAAATAGGAATAGGGTTGAGTGCGTGCACATTAGCAATACCATAATGCTTCTGTTTCTACGGGCTGTGTTTCGCTTGTGACAGATCTGAGGCATTTTCTTAGCGATTTGGAAGGGCATTCTTGCAACAGTCTCAACTAGATGTGCACGCTGCAAAGCCTCAATCCTGATCGAGCCAAAGCTGTAGAGCTGCATCTTAGGAAACATTCCTGACTGACTACAACAGGCAGTCCTGTCTGGCTGTATAATCTAGTACTGCAGTTCACTCATAAAACAGGGTGAACCTTAGAGATACCATATGTTTGCTCAATGAATATCTCAGAATGCAGCGTTAAACTAATCTAGCAAAGGTCACAAGCAAACTCAACAAATCAGCCACGGCTTATCAGTCATAGTACAATGTGTTTCTCTCACGACAAATCAACATCAATCAACTTATTAGCCACAGAAACGACCATCCGAACAGGATGACAACGAGCATATGCCATTTGAGCAAGCTAAGCTGCAGTGTTTCAACATGACAGCAGCAGCTCATCATAAGTTCATAATTCATAACACAAGTAATAATTCACTGATTACAACTGAGACTTTTCTAATTTCTAATTAAAACCTCCTCCCCCCTTACCATATCCCTACACCTACATCTTTTGTTCCAAACCCCCTTGTTCGGTTCAATTCACCATCCATACACAATAAGATTAAATTGCTACTAACATCAAAGTCAACAACTACTAGCATGAACAGCAATTAACACAGAGCGAGCGAGCGAGCGAGCAAGCATGCACACAAGGTTGACAGAGCAGAACTAGAGCAGCCGGGCTGGGCTACATGGATCGATCAGTCCTCTTCCATTGCGTCAGAGGGAGGGGAGACCCTGGCCTTCTTGTGCTGCTGCTGCTTACCGAGGAAAGCCTCGAGGAAGAGCTGCTGGGCGTCGAGCATCGTCTGGGTGCGCTTCATCTCCGACTCCATCCGCTCCTTCTCAATCTGCAGCGAGAGCTCCAGCCTTCGCTCCTCCATACGCAGGAACCCCTCCCCGACCACTCGCAGTGCGGCAGCCACCTCCGCCATGGCCTCGGACTCAGCGTCGTCCTCGCCGCCGCTCCTCTCCGGCTTCACAGCTGCCGCTGCCCCAGCGGGCTTGGTGCGGGAGGCCTTGGGGATGGTGAAGCGCAGCCCGCTCCCGGCCCCGCCGTTGGAGATAAGCCCGTGCAGGCTCCTGCTCCGCACGGCCTCCTCGGAAGAGGAAGGGGAGGACACGGGGGAAGGCGTGGACGCCGGCGGTGCGGGGCCCTTGGTCTTGATCTTGACGATGGCGTTGGGGCTCGGGTCCGGCGCGCCGCCACCGGCGAGGTCGTGGAGGAGCGGGAAGAATGGCCACTTGGGCCCCTTGGACCGCCCCGCGGAGCGCGACCGCTCGGCGCGGTAGCGCTTCCGAAGCTTCTCGATCTTGTGGCGGCACTGCACGCCGGACTTGTGCGTGGCGGTGGGGAACCGGCCGCAGCGCGCGGTGACGGTGTTGGCCACGGCGTCCCAGTCCGCGGCCCGCAGGTTGCCCTTCCGCAGCGCCACCCACCTGTCGCGGTACGCCTCGATGAGCGCGAGGGTCTCCTCGTGCGTCCAGCACGGCGGCGGCAGCCTCCGGCCGGAGGCCCCGCCCACGAGCCCCCTATGCCTCCCCCGAGGAGGCCGCTGCCGCGGCCGCAGCAGCCGCCGCGGCGACGGGCGCGGCCAGAGGGGGCAGGTCGGGGATGAGACGACGTCGTCCCTGGCCGCGTCGGAGGACGAGTAAGACATGGCCGGTCAGCTGCGGCGGCGGCGGCTAGGGTTTGGTGGTGGTGGTGGAGATGCGGAACGGAGGCGGAGGTGGGGAACCGGTCATAAAAAGGAGGAGGAGGAGGCGGGGCGGTGCGGTGGTGGGCCGCGGGCGTGGGCCGCGCCCCGCGGTGAAATGACCGGCTGGGGAAGGCATCCTCGCCCACCGCTGCGGCCGCGTGGGCGGGCGGAGCGGTGCGGTGGTTTTGCTTGCGGGGGTTTGTCGCAGAGTCGCGTACTCGCGGCGTGCGGCGGATGGATGAGGGCTCTGAGGAGAGGAGGGAAGGGGGGTGGAACGGCACGAGGCCACGGGAGCACGGCGCCGCATCGTGCGGAGCCCGTGGCCCGGTGGGCGCCCGCCTCCGCTGCTCCGCAGCCCCGCGCGCGCGCGTGGCCGTGACGCCGTGTTGGATCGGGATGGGTGGTTGGGTGGGTGGCGAGTGGCGGCCGCCCCGCCCGCCCTGCCTTTTTCCCTCGGTTCCGCGCCGCGCGGCGTCGGCCTGATTTTTTCCGAAATCCAGCCGGGGGCGCGGCCTCGGCTCAGTTCGCGACTTTGCCTGAGTGCGTGACGGAGTGGGCGACCGACCACGAGCCTATGCCCATCGATCTGATCCGGGAACTCGCTGGCCGCAGCAATACGGTAGTCCGTACTAATACTACGATGCCATCTATGATAATAAACATTAAAAAAGCATTCATCCGTAAACTATCATTACAACTTTAAAAATATAGTAAATCTAAATCAATCTATTATAATTGCATTTCCAAAGTCAACCGCGAATGTGCCCTTATAACTTGTGTTTATTAAGAGAAAACATAAATAGTTATAGTACAGCAAACTCTAGTAATCTTAGGATTACCGGCAAAACCCCCACCAAATGCGCAGGGGTAGTTCTAAAAGCTAAAATAGCATAACCAAAAGAAACCCTTATTGTAAATACATTTATAGATTATATTATATTATAACATATATAGATAGATAGATAGAGAATAGAGATAGAGATTTATTATAGTAAAAATAAACCAAAAGAAATAGGAACCAAAACCTCAGTGTTTGCGTTGATGGTGCCTCACAGGGAGGTAGGCAAAAAGAAATCAAGAATACTAATATATGCCCAATGCGTTGCATCGAAGTCACAAATTTTGATTTGAAACTCGATAGTCTTATGCTGATGCACGAGCTAGAGAAAAAAAGAACCCTGGACACAAGGCTTGACATAAGCCTGTTTAAGTCATGTTTGTTTGAACTTATCAACCGGACTTGTTAACCAATGTACAATGTTTCTCTTTCACAACAAAATAACATCAACTCGCTTATCACCCGCAAAAATCATGAGCCAAACAACCCCTCAGACACTAAGGAAAGAAACAAAGACTCCACGTGGATTGATGTATTGAAAGAGTACCCAATTTAGTTTAGGGGATGGTTGAATGTATCAAAACCATTTAGGCCATGGGTTTGATACCGCGACAGTAACTTAGGGCATGTTTGTTGTGGCCCTATCTTATCTTGCCATAGTTGTGGCACTCTGTACTTCAAAGCGCTACATTTTGGTTTATGCAGGTCAAAACAACCAACAAAGCACCCACAATTAGAAGCCAGTCAAGCCACCACTCAGAAACCACCACAAAATTGTGGCATATGTCTATACTAGTTGAGAAGGTAGCCATTACTTTTTCTTTTTCCTTTCTATTGTTTTGTTTCTGAAACAGTAGCCATTACTTTCATTTTTAAGAAGAAACGGCGATGGGCACTGGAAGCGTGCAAAGGATATGTTTACTACACGCATACGTGAACAGCCTTGCTAGGCAGGTCATGCAAAAGCTAGCGCAAACCCGAAAGCGACCTCACTTGTAAACTTAAAATCAGGTCTTGTTAGAATTTAATTTTTAGTGTAAATTAATATCGAACAAAGTAGATAAAATTTTTGCCAAGCCACGGGCAACAAGTGCGTATCTCAAGGATTGAAACATCCATGTATATGACTAAACATTAGGTGAGAAATGTTTTGAATAAGAAGAATCAGGATGTACCAAGCAATGGCAAACTGAATGAAAGCTAGGATAGCAAGATTTCAGTTGGCGGTCGTTGTGATCAGCACTCACAATGCGATGAATTTTCCAAGGAGCCCCACGCCTTGGCGGTGAATGGCCACATGAACAAAGGAAGGATGTTACGTTCACAAAGGAAACTAAATCTTGTTCAAAGATTACACATGGATTGATGTTTTACGAGCCAAAAATGAGACCATACATGCGAGATACTCAGCTCAAATGGGGCGCACACAACCCAGCTATTTCAGCTCAAACACCCCCATGCGCTGCATACTCAAGCAGAATTTTTGTATAGTTTGTTGCAATATGTAAACCGAGATGGAATTGTGCTAGAGCCCTAAATACGGAGTTTTATATGACGCAAACAGCTCCATTTGGAAAATGAAATAAATATTACCAAATAATTGAATATGACAATCTGGAAAAAGTAGCTCCTACAAAAGACAAGCCAAGATAGCAAATTCTCATTGCAAATTTCTATTGTAAAATGAGGTTAACTCTGCTTTTGAGAAAGCAATATGGGGTTTACATACTGGGGAAGCCAGTGCCAAAAGCAAGCAAACAAAGAAAGAAGGTTGGACCAACAGAAATTCTAGCCAAAAATTTACAGCGGATCTTAACTATGAGCTTGACATCGGGTCCGCTTGATGTTCCATTCTTCAAGACGCGCAGCAAGTTCCATGGCCTTGGATCTATCTTTCTCCTTAAGCCTCTCCCCCACATCTGCATCACATTAACAATTGCATGAATAATCACATCCAGGTTCGAAGGGAACCTCTTTTCTTTGCCATCTTATTTGGTTCTTCCAATTTCCCAAGTAAAGCATGCAAAGAAGAACAATATAATCCCTCGTGGCACCCTGGCCATCAGTCAGCCACCCATATATGAAATCAGAGATACTAACAGGGGAAAATATGTAAATCAAAGGCATCTCTAACACAACACCTCATGTTTCGGTAAGAACACATTCACGTAAAACATGATCAATTGTTTCCAAACACCCACAAGCACAACACAGCGGGCTACCCTGCCAACTTCTTTTCTTGAGGTTTGAGAAACTTTTCTTGAGGTTTACTGCCACCTGCAATTTATCATGAATCATTTTCCAAAAGAAAACTTTTAGTCTTTAGAGGCAATTTGCTTTCCAAATCAAGTCCTCAGTTTTATCCTTGACACCCCCACCCCCTGAGTAATCTGTTGGTATAGAGATTTTGTGGTAAATTATTGTGATTTATCAAGCACTCATCTAATGGTATCCTCTTTTGAGACATCCAAAAGCACCCCTTCTAACCAAGATCCAGTAAGATTCCTCCTAAAAGTTAACTGCCACTCTTCTCCATCCCAAATATCAGATATTAGATTACGTTGATTCTCATTTATCTCATACAGAGATGGAAACTGCAATTTCAGTAGGAAGAATCTAATTCTATCCCCCTTGTTCACTATATATTCTGCCCCCATTTAAAGAAATGCTTGACTTTATGCAAACCCTTCCAAAATTGAGATGACCCTTTTATTTTGAAGAACAAATTCCACTGCTGCAGTCCAATAACAATGGCAGCTGGTGAATCCAAAGTGATTGTGAGAGAGAAAATCAACAACATAGCTTAATCTAAAAAAAAAGGATCTATGCAAATGACTAATTATAGTGAAAGCATGTAGACTCATTGTAATCACAAGATTGCAAAGCCTCTACCATGTAGACGGAAGATACCTGAACAGATTGGGGAACTCCTTGAGGCAATTGCGAGATTCCATCACATCATATTGAGAGATCACCCTATAGATTTGGCAAAGATTGTAAATATTAGTGCTGTTCTATCATGTCTGTACATCGCCGTTGGTCTTAATGACTGCTAGGGGTTGTGGTTGAGCCTGGAGAAAGAAACGGCTGTTATATATATGCTATCACAGAATCAACGTGATGTTAAATAAGGTCAAATCTAACCTTCAGCATATGGCAGTGTTGGCTATAATTTTTCTATGCAGTGTTGGTTACAGTTTTTATCTGAGCAGTGATAAGTGCACTTTTATCCGAGCATATGGCAGTGTTGGCTATATATTTGCTTTCAATCTAGTCTGCAGCTTGTTGGACCCCCAAAAAAAAATAGTTGGATAAAAGTCCTAGGTTTTCAGTGTTAGATTCATGGTACGTGGAGTGATACAGCGTGAGGACCCTACATTGTCCCTAGGTTCTCATTCTATAGTCAATTTCAAAATTAGTGTACAGTTGCCGTCTATTCTAATTAGTGTTCAGATGAACCCGTGTGTTCAGAATGCACAATTGCAAAAAACTAATAGAAAGATGTACTCTGAAATTATATAGGGAAAACGATGTTTCAGTATCGATTTAAGCCACCCATTTGTTTCATGTAAATAACAGGAAAAGTTCTGTGATTTGACGGTTAAAAAACTAAGTTGCCTAATCATATACTGTCGTGTTGCAGGGACATACCATTTCCTTTGAAGGCGTGTGCGGATCTGCTGAGCCGAGAGTCCTGAGACGCGTCGCGTTGGCTGGGGCAGCGAAAGAAGGAATCAGTGGATTTGGTGACATAGTGAAGGGGTTCGGCACAGATCGGTGCAGCAGTTGGTCAGACAAACAAAACGAGCTCACCTGTTCCGGCGGCTGGATCTGCGGGAGCAGCTCGGGGCGGGCGTCGCTGGAACGCTGCAACAGCACACGGGATCTTCTTCCGAGCACTTGAGCCTGAGGTGAGATCTATTAGAATGGATCGACTGGGGAGGGTAGAGATTGGAGGAGAAAATGGATCCTGTAAGAGGAGAGGAAGAACTTACCAGCCGAAGAGGAGATGGAAGCGTGTGTGCGAGTGGCCTAGATGGGGACAGCGCCCGCACCAACCTGCCTCCCTCCTCTAGAACAGCGACCGCACACGGCCTTTCTGACAGGGAATTGATTTCTCCACGGCAACAACCTGCACAAAGTCAAAGGTGAGGGTCAATTTCAGCGGGTGGTGGGGCGGCGGCGAAGTGGGAAGGTTGAGGGGTCAATTTCAGGCGTTTTATGGCCTAATAAATTTTAAAACCAAACATTTGATTTTATCCCCGCCCAAAATAGTTGCGGGGAGATTTTTTTTGAAACGATGTCCCCACCGAGGGACGGGGCTACGACGCGCCACCGTCTCGTTTTTTTTGGCATTTATTGGTCGTTGCCGAAAAGTTCAGCGGGCAGGCTCGCCGTTGTCGAAAAGTTCAGAAGCAGTTCATTGAGGTTGCAACGGCCTGGCCGGACCCAGCCAATGAAAATTTTTTGTAAGTTTCACACCAAATTACTTTTAAATTGTGGGCCATCGCTACTTGTTGAATTGAGTCATGGCGCGGCGTGACCTAGAACCAAAATTAATGATTTGATGTGGCCGAGCGTAGACGTTCGATGACTTAAGCACTCAAAAAACAAGGGGGGCTTATCCAGCACCCATGGTCTTTTGTTAAAATATTCAATCGAATTATGCGACTGATTTAGAGTTCGATTCGATATTTTCCATAGGAGCACATATACAACCTTACATGCCTGGAGGGCAATTAGAGTACTACCCCTCCGTTTTAAATTATAGTTCACTTTGACTTTTCTAGATACATTGCTTTTGTTATGTACCTAGTTAATGTCTAGATGCATAGCAAAAAAAAAAATCTAGAAAAGCCAAAATGACATACAATTTGGAAGGGAAAAAAGTTATCTTAGGTTGGCGGCGCCAAGATCACTGTCTCACAATCGTGAACCGTCTTCAACTGCCACATCCTTTGATGGCCATCAAAATTGGAAGACCGTGTTTGGTTTGAAGGACTTTCTATCGGGAGTAAAGAAAAATTCCCTTTTAGCCTATTGGAAACCAAACAGTGAGTAGTAATATTTTGAGATTTTTTTTATTAAATCTCTAGAAGTACCTCTTGAGAGTTTTTTTTTTAAGTTTAGCTATTGGGAGTAGAAAAAAAAGTTCTAGTCCTTTTCAACCAAACCAGGACTAAACCTTCCCGGGTTCACCTTCTCCTGCTGCCTTTTGAGTCCTGACCGTCAACAAAATAGTCAAATTGAAAAGAAAAAAAAACACTCCCAATAAACTGTTGGAGGGGTGTGCTCGGCATTTCGGCAATTGAAAAGTAAAACACTGAGTTTGCCTACGTGTTTATCGCGACGCGTGTTGAGTGTCTGCGTTGTACGGTGTAATCTAAAAAAAATGCTGAGTGCTCGTCACTTTCTTCGCCGGCGGCAAACCGCCAACAGCTATGCGCACTCTTCCGTTCCTGCTGTGCGAAATGGCGGATCCTGGATAAACTCATCAGAGAGGGCTAAATAATAATAATTAGGGCTAAAGTTAAGAAATAATAGTAATTTATTTAGGGACTAATAAACCATAGTTTATACATGAGTTAAGCCTTCCAAGCCCTGCCTCCGGATCCGCCCCTGCGTACCCTTAACTTAAGCTATTTTTGGGCTATATATTTATTCGGATCTGATATAATTACAAATCTTTTTGCAAGAATTACTTACTGGGTCTGCCCCTGGTTCAACTTATCGAGCCCTCATGGCCGACGTCGAGTCCAACCCTCATGGGAGTCAGCGGTTCCTACTCGAGTTGGAATTCGTGCAGTGCCTCGCCAACCCTACCTACATCCACTGTACTGTATTGTCCTCCGTTCTCTTGTTTCATCTCAGTCAGGATTAGCTAATCTTATATTGCACGCATCTATGGAACTAATAAATTTTAAATGAGGAAGTGTTGCTGCATTGTTTTTTTTTTTTTTTAGAAAAGGAATTGTTGCTGCATTGGTTGGTGACTGCAAGAAACTAGCAGTTCATTGCAACGGACTGAAAAATTGCGTAGTAGTGTGCGTTTCACAGTAAGTTCCGGCTTGAGAAGGGAGGGATGATTCCTTAGGAATTTTTAGCGCTAGCTTAAATCCCATTTCCCCTATTCAAACTGGCCCAATCTGTGTGGGCCTCATGAGCGATTTCCTATCAATAGGGTATGATTGCTAAGCTAAGGCTCTGATATTGTTAGTAGTATTGCTTGAATTTCATCATTTTTTGTGCCTCTTGCTCCTTGTTTTTTACTTAAACTTTCTTGTCCAATGTGTATATGTTTGTACTGCATGGAAGATTTAATGTTCTTTCTTTTAAGGAATAGATCTAGCACAGAATAGATATTTCGAGGATGAGGCATTTATCGGGTACCTAGAGTACCTAAAATACTGGCAACGGTCGGAGTATATCAAATACATAATGTGAGTGAGACCATATTCAGTAGTTTTGTCTGCAACTGAGAAAATTGCTTGCTCATTGTTTTTGCTGATGATGACTGAAACCATTGGTGAACTACTATGAGCAAGCAATTTTCTCAGTTGCCAATTTCCGAAATGCAATGGCACAATTTGTTTTATGAAGCTGTTTGTCCATGTTTTTTTTTTTTTTTTTTTTTTTTGGTGCTATGAAACCATTGGTGAACTACTATTTTCGAATGACACAATCCAGTTCAGTTTGATTTATGGCCACTCTTCCAATATAGATTATGTATTATGTAGATCCTTGTGTCCTACAGGAAAGATGGTTGAGGTTCTCAGCATGCTTTTTTCAGGGAAGCCATGTCCTCTTCCTCTTCCACTGCAGTTACTGTTCTTCATAGAAGACAGTTGAGAAACAGTTTTACTTCTCTGATCTTTGGCCCATTGTTTGAGTAAATTCATCTGAATTTTTTCAACAATGATATTGAGTCAAGCAATATAATTTTTACTTTAGCTTTGAATTGTAGTCAATTGAAACGTGGATTTCATGTAACTGCGAGTGACTATGCATATTTCCTTTTGTTGCCCTCAGAGCTTCAGGGCTCGGAGAAATGTGATATGAATGTTCCATAAAACTGCTATTTAACTGATGATATGTGTATATATCATCATCGCAGGATGGGCTAAGCGCAGTTGCTGCCTCTGGAGGGTTGAGGGTTAAGTTTCTGACTTGGAGAGAAGTTAGAATAAATACTGTGTGTTGTAAGAGCATGTAGATGTGACTATGGATGTCAACATTTTCCTGAATGATCATATCATTTATACGTTAATATTCCGTAATACTGACAGCCGGAAATAAGCACTGTTAAACTATTATATATGTATGGCCGTTGGCCCCGATACGAGGTTGACATTCTAGTCTTAAAAAACCATCGTACTTTTTTTTTTTTTTTTTTGCTTTTTATCCTATAGTAACTTAAAAAGAAATTGACTTTAAAGCAGAGCTAAGTGACCTACTTTTTTTTTTGACAACTAAGTGACCTACATTTGTTTTGGGTGTTGTGATTTAACAGCATGAATATACTGGTCATGCAAGCATTACACAAATAAATTGCAGCGCTAACAAAACAGGCACTAGTAAACAAGTACTTCCTCCGTCCTAAATTACAAGACATTTGCCTCTTTTTAACCTTAACCACTCTGACTTATTTAAAAAATTTGTGTAAGAACTTTTAATAATAAAGCAAGTCATGATAAAAGAAGCGACATTTTAAACAAATTTTTGAATAAGCCAAGTAGTCGAACTTAGTAGTGCCAAAAAAAAGTCAAATGTCTTATAATTCAAGATGGAGGAAGTACAATTTCAGATTCCATGGAGGGGAAAATCTACAAAACCAATTGTTTGTGAAAACAAAGCAGACCCCTTAGTCTGGGTGCTGGAATACAGTATGGTCACCAGAATCACCTGCCAGAAAGCATACAGAGCAGAAAACTTGCTGACTTGTACAATGATCACCCAGGAATGGATATAAGGTGCCATCAAGCATTCAAGCCTAAGGCCGAACTACTACTAGTACCGGTAACTCGACCCATAGCCGCCAAGACCTGAAGACGGGTATCTACTAACATCATCAATGCTAGAATAAGATGGCAGTGATGACGAAGGATAGGTGGAGCTGCCATATTGTGAGTAGCTGGGCCTATACACTGAATCTAATCCTGCTCCCACATAACTGCTTCTGACAGGTTCTCGGTGTGCAGCCAACGAGTCCTGGATAAGGAGATGGTGTCAAAATGTTTACAGTAGTGGAAATCAAAACTTGCAAGGCAGAATGGCGTGCTATTACCTGAATGAGCTGCTGTGCAGCTTGTACCTGTGAAGAAGTCCCCTTTATTTCAACAGTAATATCATCAGGACTACCAAAACTCTCCTGAATTGTAACAACAGCCCCACTATTAGCTCGTATGTACGCAATATTTGCTCCTTTAACTCCTATAATGTCTTCAGCATAGGTAAGTGGGATTTGCATGGTTTGGGTTATCTGCATATGATAAGTTCTTGTCAGCAAGACAGCAACAGTTCAAGGTCAAAAAGAGAAGCTCTTCTTAATAACTTGTAAAATCAATGTACGGAATACACAATAACCAGGCAATAATGAATTCAATTGTGCTTATTCCACCAAATGCCTCTTAATGAGAAGAAATGAAGATTCATACAAAGCCAGAGATAACACAGACCTGCGTAAGTAGCGGGCCAGCACTATGCATTCCAGAGGGTCGTAGTGTTGACAAGGCTGGATCACGCCCATAAAGCGACACGCCTGAGCGATGGATGTTATTATGATCCACCAAAGGTTCTCGTTCAAGATACAAAGAATCCCTCTTCGATGGGAGAATATATTCATCTACCACTGAAGGTGGTTGATTCACTTGTGCAGAACCAATTGAAGGATGTGACATCTCACTCCAACCATCACCATTGCGATCTTGGCTCACTGTAGTATTCTGGAAAAAAATAAGTAAAAACGGTGAATCAAAAATGATATGAAGGGTGCACTAGTGAAGTTTAGCGTGAGTTGAAATGCATCCTTACAGTTTTTTCAAATAGTGGAAGCACACTATGGTCAACTAAAAACTTCCGAAGATGGTTAGAAACTGCTTGCAGTGCTTTTAGAACTTTCTCTGTATCGCCCTGTATCTCAACTATCCTTTCATCATCACTTACATAGAATGGTCGCTCCCCGTTCATCTGTAGATATTTATAACCCAAAAACCATTATTAAGGAGAACTTCAAATTTACAATTTTTCTATTGCTATAATGATCTCTGCGATGCTAATTTTATAACTTATCAAAATGCTTTTACCTTCTATAACCAATAGTTCAATTCAACTAATCCAATCATGCAAGATTAAAAACATGCAGTTGAAATAAGGGTAGAGCTCCTAACCACATTAACAACAACATAATAATATCAGTTTTAACAGTGAAAATTCTCTTCCTTCACAAGAATAATAACATTTATTTATTATAAGTCAAATGTCTAATACTCTAAAAAACAATGGCACCAATTTTGCTAAAATGTCAGGAAGACAGCACAGTTTTGCAAGCAGGGGAAGACGATAAGATTTTAAGTCCAACAAGACAATCAACTGCACTACAATTTACAAAATTAACTGTCTATCAAGTATCCACACACAATACATCAGTCCAGAGAAACACCTCACCTACTGATATTACCCGTATTGTAGCACCAGTGCTCTCCTGGATTGCTTTGATAGTGGCACCTTGCTTTCCAATTAGATTAATTGCCTGAGCTCCAGGAACCAACAATCGGGCGGCACATACACCAGGAGTAGCAGCGGACTGATTACCCTCAGCAGCTCCATCTGTTATCCCAATGACACGCTTAAAAACTCTCAAGAGAGCATCCATGGCTGGAGGTAGCTCCAAGCCTGCATCTTCTTTTCCAGAAACCAAAACCTGGAATGTCCAACATCCATGATTCAGTGAAATTATCCAAAGAGAACATGAAACATCAGTGAAATTATCCAAAGAGAACATGAAACATAATACTATATTAAGAATATCGCCTTACAAGAATAGCGAAACAGAGCTATCTAATATCAAATTTAAATTCATTGAAGAAACAAGCACAATGAAGATAGTTTATTATTATTATTTTTTGACAACAGCACAATGAAGATAGTTACCCTGCCTAATTGGGTCAAAAGAAAAGACAGCTACCATCCACCATTATAATCCAAATAGCCATATGGTAAATCTCTACATGTATCGCACAACATATATAAGCATAAAAGCACATTGAAGGCTCACATTAATCATACCCCCCTCTTCTGTACATAATTGTCTCCTGTACTAGCATTAAACATTCTGATACCTGAATATATATCTTTTTCGATATTTACAGTCATCAACAAATACAGCACACTAAATATACACAGAAACAGCATCGATGCATAGAATGACCAGAATTTCCAACCATAAGAAGTTAGATTTCCACTCCTGCCCCGGTGTCCTATCTATTTAGGATAACAACCAAATCAGCAAACACTTGCAGTACTGCAGAGAATCAATTAGACCACTCCACCGCTGAGATATTTGTGAACTCATGCACAGCCCAACTATATTTTGCCAAGAATAAATCACATTTATTGACAGGTCAGACAGGTAAAACATAAATAATACAATAACAATAAAACATTAGCTCATAATACCAAGCAACCTCAATAATTCACAGTACAAAGCATCCTAATTTCCAATTTGTTAAACATCCCTCCGCGTCAGAGAAAGACATAAACCCATCAATCATCAGCAAAAGTAATGCTACTCACGACACGCTCAGTGGCGCCGACGGGGCCCTCGAGGATGCGGACCCTGGACTTGGTCTCCTCGACGAGGCGCTTGATGAGCTCGCCCTTCCGCCCGATTATGCTTCCGACCTTGAGCACTGGCACCACCAGCCGGAACACGCTGTCGCCCGGCCACCCGGGCCACCTCTTCGCGGCCGCCGCGGCCTCTTCCATCGCGGCGGCTTCGGCCTCCTCGGCGACCGGCGGTGGCAACGAAGCCGGCGCCCCGACCTCAGCTGCGGTGAAGGCGGCGGCGGCGGATGGTTCGGCCATGACGGTGGCGGTGGAGGGGGGCTAGGGTTTGGGTCGCGGGGCGTGGAGCAAACAGGTAGCGAAGGCGTCGCGAGTCGCGAGCCTCGGCGAGTGGAGGGGACGGAAGGGAGAGCAGGAGAGCACGAGAACGAGATCTGCCGGGTGGGTTCGCGATTTGGTTTCTCACGGGCTCACCTCGTACCCACGGTTAGATGGGCCGGAAGGAAAGTGGCATAGGGGCAAAAAAAAAAAAAAAAAAAAAAAAAAGGTGTTCCTGCTCCATCAACTATCTGTTGTGGTCCATCAATTATTCATCAGTACGTTTGTATCAAAACAATACAAAACTACCCAAAACAATACAAAAAATAGAGGGATACAACAAAACCTCGAAAAAAAAAAGATTTATGTGTAGTAGTAGTAAAACAGAAGAATGAAAAAAAAAATAGAAATACGATAGGAGTTGTTTGAAATGCAAGTATACTATGTGGTGAAAAAAAACTGAAAGAAATACTAGCAATTTTATCACTCAATATCTATAGGCATTTCACATATTACAATTTCAATACATTCGATAAAACTTCGCTATGAACTACTTCCTCCGCTCCAAATTGTAGGTCGTTTTGGCTTTTTCTAGATACATTTCTTTTGCTTTGCATCTAGGCATAATGTATAACTAGGTGCATAAAGAAAAACAATGTATCTAGAAAGCCAAAGTGAACTATAATTTGGAACGGATGAGAAAAACTCTATTCACTTGATTCAATGGCTCTGCTCAGCTGTGATTGCTACTGCAGCAATCACTCTGCACATACTTTCATATTAGAAGAAAAAGTCACTGCGATGGCTGCAAGCCAAGCACCCTGAATGATGTTGACTCTCAATTCACCTGCCAACACAATAGCAAGATTAGCATGTAATGTTGTAATTCGGTTTTACTTGCTCATGACGCATGAGGACATATTGTTTGCTTTAGCTACCACCATGTGCCCTTCATAAGCCTAGATGATAAGGGCTTCTTCAATGCACCACCGTAGTGTGTTGCCCTAACTTCCATGTCAACAGAGTGTCCATATCAAATCTATTGTTGGTCTCATGAGGCGGCATAGATGATCGCAGTAGCAGTGGTCTCATCTAACAAAAGGCGCGCTAAGACTACCACATATTCACACGCAGGGGAGGAGGAGGGGATAGAGAACGAGCTAAGGTTTACTCTCTCTATTCCTAAATAATTGTCACTTACGCTTCTCTAGCAACAACTTTTGATTAATTATATACTAAAAAATATTGACACTTATGGTACACAATTAGTATCATTAGAAAGATATTTGAATCTAGTTTTTAATAAAATTATTCAAGGATATAAATGTTGCATGTATTTTCTACAAATCAAGTCAAACTTATGGCACACACATCAACGACGACACTTATTTAGGGATGGAGGGAGTACACGACAGAGAAAGGATAAAGCAAAGATGTAGATGAGCTTGTAGTTCCAAGTACATTTGAGAAAATACAGGAAACAACTAGCCCCACAAAACATGTCTTGGACAGCTCACATTGCAAGATCATATGCCTCATATGCTCCTTGGTGTACGTGGCATGGCTTGTTTTTATGAAACCACCACATAGTGTTAGCCCCGTTGCCCCTGCCCTGATAACCAATCCACCATCATATCCTACCGCGGTTCCTTTGCGCTACAGGGGACAAGATAAGATGTCGTTGGATGAGAAGGAGGAGCTAGAATTTTACCTTCTTCATTCGTTTGCAGGTTTTTTTTTCCCTTTGTTTCTAAATTCAAAGTATATTTTAATTATTTGACTATTTCATCTATTCCAAAAGATAAAGGTTAAGTTTCATTCAATCTCTTACCTTGCAATTGATAATCAGGCTACTGTAGCAAATGCCAGTGATTAAAGGCACACATGTAGATAGACTTCAAATTCAGTGCATGGAAAAATACATCTCCATGTCACAAGGATACAACCACCATTTGAGAACCTTTTCTGAAAGAAAAAAAGAAGGCATCACCCAGAGAATCATCAGTGTCCCCAAATGGTTTACTTCCTGTGATTCCCTTAGGCTATAGATTCCCCTGCATGGGGGTAGGAATCACAAGGTTCATATGCCACTGGCTTTACTTTGGCACCACTTGCATTGATTGAGTGCTCACATGCCAGTTCCCAAAACCCATCTGGAAATACAGCAAGCTTCTTCATGCCCGATCCCACAGTGTATGCAGGTATCCACCAATCGGAAAAGAGGGACTCTCATTTGGTACTAGCACTCTCTCATATCTGACTTTTTCCAAGTCTCCTCCCTCCCTCGCTCGTGCTCGCCCGCTTATCCTGCCCTGCCTCACCGGACACTCGATCACCATTGGCAGCTGCAATGCAATGCCCAACTACAACTTCCCTCTCCATCCATCCGTGCATGTTCTTGTCCAGCTCACGGCATTAGTGCCCGATCGAGGCGTTGTATATTGCGACGCTACAGCGCAAAAGGTGGCAAGGTGCTTTGCCCCCGGCCATCCACAACCGCAAGCCCTACATCGATCTACATGCCCACCACGTTTTCTTTATATCTACAGGACCGACCCGACTAGTAGTGTTCCTGATGGAGTGAGGAGTCTCGTGTCCTGCTCACCGCACCCATCTGCGACTCGATCATGCATACCGTGCCTCCACGAAAGGTCTCACATGGATTGCTAATCAGATTCTACTTTTGCTCTCTTTTGATTTGAAGGCACCAGGAGACAAAATCAAGACTATTAGTTGGCATTTCAGTCATCTGTCCTCCAATAGATACCGGAGATAAAATTTGTCACCATTTACCTGTGTTCCTGGTCTCATGGAGCAAATTCAGGGATAAAATTTGTCACTATTTACTACCTGATCTGATCTGAAGATACATATCACAATCACATAAAGTACGTTTTTAAAAACATAAAAGAACAAGACGGCATACTTGGGCCACGTTTAGATGGCAAAAAAATTTGCAAAAGTAACTGTTCGAACTGGTAGCACCAAGCAGAAGACGTTTCGTTTGTTTGTGGTAAATATTATCCTACCATGGCGTAACAGCCCTTTTCAGCTCTCAAAAGATTCGCTCGTGATGTATAACAGAACTGTGTAATTATTTTTTTACCTACATTTATCGCCCGAACATTGTCTTTTTGGTATATTTAATGTGATGACTTTAAAAAAAGTAGCAAATTTTTGCAAAAAAAATTTGCCATCTAAACGAGGCTTGATGCTTTCCTTTTGTCCGGGTTACGCAACAGACCATGACGCCATCGCTTGTTCTAGTGATCTTTCCTTTCCACAATGGTCCACTCTAACATCAGGTCTACTGAAATTTCTGACTGAAACTTCCACTGACGCTCTGCAGTTTTAAACCACTCCAGTCCATCTGTGCATTCATTCAGAGATCTAAGCTAAGGTTACTGATAAGTAACTGTTCCGACGACGCCCACACAGTTTTGGGATGGACAGCCGAGAAACATGCCATGTTCTGCCTAATAATCACCCGGCCGTTTGCCTCCACCATCTCACGATGTCCAATCCCAATTTACGTGGCTGCGGCGGCGACGAATAATCTCCACTGACTGGGGTAATAAGGGGGGATTTTTTTGAATGAAAAAGGAGAAGAGAGACGACAGGAGACAAGCAGTGTGCTGTGACTCACATGCGCACAGCACAAGCGAGCACACCCACCGGACCCGGAATAACAATATATCGCCGAACCGAACCGAACCGAATCGAATCCCGATCCATCCATTTCTCATTGATCATCCATGCATGCATGATCCGTCGAACAATGGCAAAAATCCCGCGAATCCTGACCCCATCCATCCATCCCACACGATCCAATCCACCTAACCGACTACACACCATCGATCACGAGCTGATCGAGCTCACCTCACCTCACCTCACTAGGGACGAACAACACATATGTACCAAGAACAGCAGCACGAAGGAGAGAGAAGAAGACCGACGAATTGACACCATCCACCAGCACCAGGACAAAAACACAGAAACACATCCGGTTCGATCAGACGGTGAGCTGCGGCTGGCTGTGACGGTGGCCGCATCCGGCCGCAGCCGCGCCGGCGGCGGGGTCGTGGTGGTGATCGGCCGTGCCGGCGTAGCAGTGGTGCATCGTCAGCCGGGGTGGCGCCTCGACGGGCGGCGCGTCCAGGTAGGCCATCTCGCTCTGGAGCACGGCGCAGTAGGACGCGAATGCGGCGGGCGTGACGTTGAGGTCGAAGGCGATGCCGAAGAGGAAGTCCACCTCCAGGTAGTTCATCTCCACCAGGCTGATGCCGCCCACACGCGCGAAGTAGGCGTTGTTGTAGCATCTGCAGCAACGTACGTTTAAGAAAAAAAAATTCAGATGAAGCTACGTAGAAACAAAACACACAGAGACAATGGCGTATCGAAGCGACAAACTATGGACCCGTTCGTTTTTGGAACACACGACACGAACGACGACGAATCGTAGGAGTTATATGTTTGTTTTTTTACCAAGAAATGGGATAAAATTGGCGTATCGTAGTACAACCTATACAACCTGTACGAATCGTAGTAACTTGTTTTCGAAGGCGATGTTAGTAGCATAAGACAGATAGGTTGGGTAGGACAAGGTGAATGTGCTTTGGTAAGAGTGGTGGATCGGCTTCGCTGTGGGCGCATCAGCCTTGGGTTCGACAACTGTCCTTGTGACCAACCCAGTGGCTTGTCTTTGATGCAATGCCAGTTGGAAATAATGACAGAGAAAAGCCAGGTTACCCAGATCCATCTGGGGCCCATGTGGATTTTAATCCCAATCCCAATTCCAATTCCTGACCTGGCTGCTCGTTGCACACAGCCAGCAATACGATCATCATCGATGTGTCAGATCGGATTCAAATGACAGAGAAAACGACGAGAACTATCTGACGACGAAAACATAGTTACCGAATCACCCCACCATGCATTTCCAAAGCTCACCTATATTTCTGACGAGCCTGAATTTCTAGTTGGGAATAATGTACTGCATGTCGTTTTCAGAACAATTTGTTTTCGAATTCTGAAGTCAACAGTTGTGCGCAATTCAACTTGATCGACAGTTGTGCTGAAGCACTCAGTATGTTTCTTTTTTGTTTCAGTATTACGAAGTCAACAGTTGAGCAGAATTCAACTTGACACACTGTACTTTTTCTGTAAATTCTCCATTTAATCAGCCAGCACATATGCTTATTATATCTTGCCATATACATATTTTGTATCGCTACTAGTGATAGTGAGTGAATTATGGTCCAAACGATCGTTAGCAGTTCACCAACAACGCCAAAACATAATGAAAGGGAGCTACCAAAGCACAGGAGCACGTACATGTCGTCGACGAACTTGACGGCGGTGAGGACGGAGGTGATGAGGAGTCGGTGGACGTTGAAGGAGTCGACGGCGAGCGCGGGTCGGCGGCGCAGGAAGCGGTCGAGGTAGATGTAGGCGACGACGTAGCAGGACGGGCTGCAGCTGGCGAAGCGGAAGATGCGCTCCAGGTAGCCGCCGATGGAGATGGCCGGCTTCGTCAAGCCCTGGAACGCCGACACCGGGCGCCCAGGCCCAGCCACCGCGGCGCTGGCCTCCTCCTCCGCTGCCGCCGCCGCGGCGTCGTTGCGCTCCGCCACCCGCTGCAGCAGCGCCGACAGGATGGAGACCACTCGCGGCACGGCCGCCGCCTCTGCCGTCATACCCTCCCCCGTCGTCATGGATCGGAATTCGGATGATGATGAGCTGAGAATTCTTGGCTGCTGCTGCTGCTGCTTCTTGGACTTGGGACTTTGGAGTTGGAGCCTTGGAGTGGTGATGGTGGTGGTTATAAAGGGTGGGAGGGAAAACGCTAGGAAAGGCCGTCGTCGTAAAAAGATTGGAGCTTTGCAAGTTGGCATGATTAGCCAGCCAACCAAGCCATCTCTTTTCACCCCTGCCTGCTGGTACTGCAGATGGAGGATTTGTCGGCTGCCAGCACAGAGCAGACTGCTAGAGTAGTCGCGGTGCAGTAATAAAGCTTGGCACAGGCAGGCCCTGTGGTGACTTCCCAAACTTGGATGCGCCTGTCAGGTTGCCTGGACGATGGACAGGTCTCGTGGCCTCCACGACCCGGCGCATCCCAAGCTCTCTGAATTTAAACAAATGAAATGAAATCATCGTCACCGGTCCGGGGCCAGGCAACATCGCTGCATGTCGCTGTTGCAGAGAGAAGAGAACGGAGAAGACGGCAGTTTCAGAGTTGGCTCTGCCTGTGCCTGATGACGATGATAATGTCTGTTTCCATGTCATTTTCCGCAGCTGTTAGTCCGTTACTGTTAGGTAAGTGGGCAGTGACTGATCTCGATCCGGCGAGAATTAGGTGTTCCGCAGTTGTTGTAGTAGTAGTAGTTTCGGTGGCCAGGTACCGTCGGTGTCTGCAATTTCTCTTGTTTTTCTCATTTACACGCCCATCTCGTGCGTCCGTCGACCTAGCATGGCTGATACCTGCCAAACAAACATTTTCGTGGCGCGGCTCACCGCCGGGCGGGTTCAGTGTTCCACTCCTAGCAGGCCAGTACTACTTGTGTCTGCCCTGCCCTTGTTCAAGTGCTTCGGATGGTACAACGTTTTCCTAACGAATTTCGTGTTGAATTGAACAAACAGCAGCAGGTCTCAGTCAGTGATCAGTTAGTCAACTCGAGAGTGTGTCGGTGTCAGTTGCAGCGTGCGGTAAAATCAGAGAAGGCCTAGCTCCTCTGCAGCACTCGTCAGCAGTGACAGATAAATAATGCATGGACAAGTATAAATTAAATGTGTAATAAGAACACATTTGAAATGCCAGTGTGGATCGAGAGTACAGCGACAGATGAGTAACAGTTATATTATGCGATTATTCATGAGAAGGGAAAGAAAAGGCAGGATAGCAAGGAAAGGGCAGGAAGGAAGCATGCGAATATGAGATGCCTGTGTGGAACAGACATCTGGTTGGGTTCACGCCGGGACGGACGACACGACACGACATGCTTTGCTGCCCTGGCGGTCATGCCAATGCCATGCCGCGCAACAGTACGGCGCGTGCATGCAGCAGTAACATGCACGCTGTTCAGCACGTCGCCGGGCAGGCGACATCCACGCATGTGGCAGCTGCCTGCCTGAACCATCGATCACAAGCAATGGAGAGCGAAAGTGTTGTTGGTCCGATCTCTGCACATTCACAAAAAGCGATAGATGGATAGATGGAATGGAACCTATAGGTAGCTAGCTAGCTAAAACACTTGTTAAAGGTTGCTGATAGTGGCTGTACGCAGAGGAGGAATATGCCCACAAGCGAGAGCACATGATAGACACCTTGGCTGGCACGTTGCTGCTGCTAGTCTTGTTGTTGGGTTTCATGTGTGATCAGCAGCTCCTCTTCGCTGCAATTGTCTGCTTGCCCCATCCAATGCCCCGGGCCTTTCCGGATTTAATAGCCGATTTTATCGGATCCGTGGTCCATCCCCTGATCCATCCATGCATGTGGCCAGGAGACTAGTTTAATTGTCCCGCCACCACTAATCAAAAGCCCGCCCAGGCTCTGGTATGGTAGTGGTAGTTCGTTCCCTCACATAAACTCCTCCGGCGTCCGTACTCACCATTTGCAAATTGCGCGCGCAAAAGCCGGCCTGACCTGATCATACAGGCAGATGCATGCTATATATGCTACCTGCTGCCTGTACTGTACTGCATCATATCCTTGCTTGCTTGCCTGTGTGCCTCAGATGCTAATCATCCATCACATGCATCAAAGACATCATCAGTTGTTTAATTAATTGTAATTAAAGAATAAAAGATGGAGAAAGAGCGAGGGAGAGGAACGTACTACTGCTGGAGTATTAGCTAGCATGCGCATGGCATGACACGAGATCCCATCTGGAGTAGTATGTGTATGCTTTCCCTGCCAGGCAAATAGCAGCAGCAGCTAGCTAGCGATTATTCAGTTTGATTGATCAGCCTACTGTACCTATCTATCAGGGACAGGCGGAGTGTGCCTGCCGCGTGCTGCGAAAGCCAAGCCACGCTTAGCTCTACTACTCTGCTCGGTGCCTCGGTCGCTTGCCTGTTTTAGCTGACCGACGCCCAAACTTCACCGCGAGAACGCCTATGCCAGCCAGCGTGCGTACATGTGGGCGGGGCGATGCGATTGCGAATGAATATGCGGTGGCAATCGGCAATCTGTCACCACCACAATGGCGTCCCGGACCCGAGAATGAAAAAAAAATGCGCTCGTTGGCCGCTTGGCGCCCAGTTACCGCGAGAGTCCCAGCAGCTGGGTTGGCGTGGCGATTCCGGCCGGCCTCTGGAAGCACCAGCGAACCAGAAACCTAGCTAGCCCGGCCCAACCATTCTATTCTAGGCCCAAAATGGACAGACCGGACGATTTGTGTGTTAAATCGGCCTATGGATATCCAGAATCCATTTCCCCATCCCAACAAAACAGATGCGAGGACACGGTACCAGATGGTAAGAGCATCTGTTGAACTTGTTAACTCTTGATTTAGAGAGACTCATTTAAATCAAAATCTTTCTATATAATCTTTAAGTTCAACAATCCTACATCTTATCGCACTACAGGGAACCAACTCCGCTCTTATTTTATGCTAGCCATAAATTCGTAATTCGTAATAGAGTATGACTATATTGAGAGATTTAAGAGCAAATCCAAAAATATTTTATATCTTTCCTAATTAATATGATGGATATTTTGGTTGAAAAGGAACAACTTTAATCAAATCGCCAAATATAGCTACCCTCTATTCTGGAATTTTTGCTACCAAAGATGGAAAGCGGGACTAACTTTCTAGTCTGGGCACAAGATATAGAGAAGCTGTCGAGGGTAAAAAGATACAGAGAGTGTAAATAAATCTTGAAATGATGATTGTTTTTTTTTTTAAAACGAGGCCATCCCCATTTTTATTATGATATAAGAAATACATCATTCGACAGAATGTTCAGAAGGAAGCAGAAGAACATTTAAGAAAAGAAAAGTACCAAACAACTGACAGACACTACCAGAGATAATCCTGACAATCATGAGTGATCTAACCAGGCCTATTACTAGAGAGCCTGGAATCCCTCATCTAAACCTCAAAACAGATATGACACAGTTCTATAGTTTGACCGCTGACGATGCACGACACACAGAGCATCCAGGCGTTAAAGCAAACTAGCATACCCTCTGTCCCATGGAGTTGCTGGTTTTTGACTTTTGAACTTGACCATCCGTCTTATTCAAAATATTTATGCAAATCATAAAATAAATTAATCAATATTCAAGTATCTTTATTGATAAAATAAGTCGTGAACAAAATAAATTATATTTGTGAAAAAAATTTGAATAAAGACGCAAGATCAAAAAAGAATTAAGGCGGAATCCGTGGTGACAAACTCTCGGTGGGATGGAGGGAGTAGCTGGTAGCAAGACATAGAACCACGCTCCATCAGCAGAACCTTCCAAGAACCCGCACCATCAGTCTTGCTGCTCCTTCGTCTTGTCCTGTAACAGCGATGTGCCTTCAGTCTTGTTCTTCTTGTTGAGTAGATCCAGCGCAATTCGCATCATTGCATCCACCCCAGCTTGTATGGCTTCCCCATCTTCCTTGGAGTATAAACCTGCCCAGTAACTCATCAAGGCACAAGCATGACAAATTATGGATATAGGATTTATGATGATTTTGTCTTCAAAGCAGGCTTTTATTCCTTGCTTTCCAAATTGCCCAAGTAAATAGCACCCACACCTAAGGTATGGTAATTCTGTTTGCTATTTAACCATTTGTTACACCAAGACCAACATTGTTCAAAAGATCTAGGAATATCTCTAGCTCCCAAGCAAGAAGCAAAGGTAGCCCAGACAACTTTAGACATATTACACTCAAAGAACAGATGTTGCAAGTTTTCATCAGATTCACAGAAATAGCAGCATGGTTCTCCTTTCCAATTCCTTTTTAACATATTATCCTTGGTCAATATTGCATTATTCAGCATTAACCATAGAAAGATTTTTATTTTGGCAGGTACAAGCCCTTTCCAAATCTTTTTGTGGAAGAAACCATTATCACTAGAAGTTAGGCAATCATAAACAGATTTAACCGAGAAAATTTTTTTAGCACCAAATTTCCAGCTGACTGTATCTTCAAAATTTTTGAGTTTAAATTCATTACAATCAGCTACAATTTTCCTCCATTGCTTATCCCAAATGTCAACCAACCATCTAGTAAAGGTAATAGAGGACATATCACTCAGAGCTTCTGCAACAGTTATATCAGGATGTCTTGTCATATTGAATAGGTCTGGGAACAAATGTTCCATTGGGTGTTTATACAACCATCTATCTTTCCAAAAAAGGGTTTTTAACCCATTACCAACTATCATTATTCTGCCAAACAAATAAAAATATCTTTTATTTTCATCAAATCTTTCCATATAGATGAATCAGTTTGTCTCTGTTTAACATTGCATAAATGTTTCTGTTTCATATACTTGGCATTAATGATATCCTGCCATAGTTCTTCTTCTTTTTTTCTAATTTCCAAAACCATTTGCATAAAAGGCTTATATTCATTTTTCTTATATCTTTGATATCCAGTCCTCCCTTCTTTTACTACTTTTTATAAATTTTAGTCCACTTTACTAGGTGGTACTTCTTTTTAACTTTTCCTCCACTCCAAAAGAAAGATCTCATATTTTTATCCATTCTTGATACAATGGCTTTGGGTAACAAATAAGTAGACATATGGTACAGTAGGGCATTGAAATGATGATTTAGAGAGTAAATTTAAGACTCCGCATATTATGCTAACTACAATAATAGATCGTGTTGTCAAGGCATAGTCAAATACCTATGATTTCTCTTGTTCTTATTAGACAAGCAAATTTCATAAATTCTGTTGAAGTGGTTCACGCACCACATCTAAATCTGCGCACCTTTATATGGGAAACCTCCACTATTCTTCGGGCTGCGGGTGCCACGTCCCCCAGAAACTCCTTCCTACACTTCGCATGCGTTTCCCGTCCGTCCCGTTTCCCCGCCCGCGCATGCATGCCGCCGTTTCCTTCTGCGCCTACCTCCCGTCCATATCCGTTTCCTTTATGTGATCCAGCGCCGCCCCAGTTTGTTGTGTACCCGCCACCGTCCCCCATCGGCTCGGCGCAGATCCCCTCGCGGCGCCATAACCCTCGCCGTTCCCCGTCCGCGCGCAGCCGCCCTCACCGTCGCTGTTCTCCGTTGGCGCGCAGCCCCTTGCGTCGCCGTCACCGTCCTGTCCCCGTTCGTTGCGTCTCCCCTCGCGTCGCTCGCACAGCCCTCTCCGCTGAGGCCCTCAGGCGTGATTTGTCGTCCTTTCGCTTCATCTTCCTGTTGTGTCCATTGGCGCCTACCTCTTGGTCTTCTGGACAGCATTTATGTCTCCATGAATGTCCGATCTCTTCAGTTACATGGCTTCTAGGATTCATATGGTACAGTACATTATGTACTGTCAAGTTCTCAGCCCCATCGAAGGCACAAGTGTGTTCTTCAATACTGTTCGTATCTTGAATTACATAAGTATATGCCATCTCAAGTTCTCAGCCCCATCGAAGGCACAGGTGCTTTCTTCTTCAATACTGTTTGTATCTCGAATTTGGAAATAACTGGCATTCATGCTTGATTCGTTTTGGTTATCAGGATTGATCATCAACAATACCCTGTAATTTTGAAATCAGGTTCGATATTGTATCTGCAATCCAGAGAATAAACTATTTCTGTTTTGTAACTCCAGTTTGTATATAATTGGCATTAACAATACCCTCTAATTTTGCAGGGAACACCACACAGAATTTTAGGATGCTTAATTTGTGCCTGTTGTCAAGATTGATCATGAAGAATACCCTTTAATCTTTTTAATCAGGTTCGTTGTCCAAATCAGGTTTCTTCAAACAACATATATACCTGCGCTCTCCCTTTTTCGCTGTTCATATGTTTTTTTACCTGTTATTACATATCGTATCTACAATCCAGAGAAAGAACATTTTCTGTTTTGATTTAGTATAACAGGCAGATCAAGGACAACCGGTAGGTTGTTGATTATCTCATCTGTGCATTTTAAACCCTACAGCTACAAGTCAGTTTAATTTGCCTGAACTCTGTTTTTTGCGTGTTCCCAGTGTGGTACAAGATGGTTGTCATACACAGTTAATGATGTTTACAGATTGAGTGGATTATGTTAGGCATTTGGTTTGGGACAAATAGATTTATTTTTTTTATTTATTTTTTGCAAAAATGGATTTCACTGCTTATTAATGAGGAAGTTGATTGGATCTCTGAATTGTAAATATTAGGAAGTAGATTGTATATGAGAAAGTAGATTGTATCCATTATGCACTGAGTGCAGCCAAAGATGACTGAAATGCTGTTTGAACATTGACTGTACAATTGGTGAATACACATATAATATTTTTAGATTTTAGATGTTGGGATAATAAGATAAGTCAATGGAGTTTTTTTTCTTTTAGGTAAAATATGTCACAACTGACGTCTATAGATGGTCTTCAAAGTGATGGCATTAATTTCGAGCTCAATAAATCGTTTTGGTCTATTAAGTACTGCTTGGTGATTAAGTTTGTGCTCACAGTTGTAGATTGGGTTGGCAACTGAGATTGTAGACAGCTTCCTGATTCAAGTTCCTCGATTTTGATTTTTTATCTTAACTTTGCTTGAAATTTGTGGTCATAAATAAGTTTGTAGCTTGGGACCCTTTTGGATCCTCATCCTCTTGGTATGCATCTTCAAAAGAAAGATAGATGCAGAGCCTGGCGCATCGTCATCTTCATCCAAAGGAAAGACTATTGCAGGTGGAAGAGGAGAAAAATCCAAGGGGGAATACAGTAGTGGTATTCAAGAAGCGGAGAGAAATAAACTGTTTTTCTTTGAGGGATGTTCATATAATTTTGACTTGGAGGATCTGTTGAGGGCTTCGTCTGAAGTCCTTGGAAAAGGAAGTTATGGAACTACCGACAAAGCTGTTCTAGAGGATGGAACAACAGTGGTGGCCAAGAGATTGAAGGAAGTGGTGGCGGGAAAGAGAGAATTTGAACAGCAGATGGGGCTAATTAGCAAGGTTCAGCATCAGAACATTGTCCCATTGCGTGCTTATTACTACTCCAAGGATGAGAAACTCTTGGTGTATGACTATGTCCCATTAGGTAGCCTTTGTGCTGCTTTTGCATGGTATGTCCTTCATTTCAGATAACCTATTTCAATTATTTTACATTTTGTTACCTGTCTGAATGTTAGATTGAAATTTATTTTTTGAAAATTAAAGCTATTAGCTTACTGCAGCTTGAAAGAATTGAATTAAAATAGATGCTTTGGAAACACTAAGCTTGGGCAAAACATATTCATGTTTAGTTCTGGTACCTTGGCGCCCTTGACTGTGTTGCAAGTGAAGTGAAGCATGAATAGCACTGCAGCATAATCTTTTCTTTATCCTGTTGTCAATAAAAGTTTAGTTGAAATCACAAGGACGCAAGATAGATACAAACATTGAATTCTGAAAGTGGGGATGCTTCACATTGATTATAGAGAAAATTTTGTGTTCTATAGATTATAGTAAGCTACTCCCTCCATTCCAAATAAGTCACTTTGGTCTTTCTAGGTAATCGGGGTACAGGTAGCTCTATTGGTTTTCTTTATTTATTATACTATAAGGCTGGTTGATTAATGTTGTGTTGCGTATCTATGATTCATGTTTAGACACATTTGGGTGTGATCTGAACTTACTAAATCGCCGTGACCTGAAAACTATGTGATTTTATTAGGAGAGCTGTCTGACTTCTGACGGAACACCTAACTGACAGTTTGTTTCCATTTCTATTTTATCTAATCTCTCTTTAAGTATGGATTTGTTCCCTTTTGCTTGGATAGCACACATTTAATTGGTTACTGAGATTTTCGGACTGGGTCACCAAATGAGAAGTTGTTTCAAGTTTTGCTTCTATAGCATTTCCACTTTTATTTCCAATTATTTTACCGATTCTGAAAGTTTGACTAATATTTCTATTGAAACGAAATTATATGATAGCAGACTAATTGTTGATTGAAACCCAGGGAATAAAACTGCTGGAAGAACCCCATTGGACTGGGAGACCAGGGTGAAACTAGCTCTGGGCACTGCACGGGATGGCTTATCTTCACGCCGTGGGTCATCAAATGCATTTTTTAACTTAAAACGAGTTCTTATTGTTTTTGGATCCTCACTAGCATATTAGATTATTTTTAAGGTTCTCTGTACCATACTGATTTAAAAACATTGATTATGGCACACATATTGAAATTCCCTGAAGCGGGCCTTATTTGAAAGCAGCACAATGAAAGGTTTCACTGCAAGTGCACAAACGCTAGCTGTTGATCTCATTTTTGCCATTGTCTTTGTGGTGTTCAGCTGGAGAGGTGGGGAAGCGTCCTTGAGAGACTACCAGGTCCTGATCCAAGAACTGCCGGAGAATGAGGACGTGAGGAAGGCTCTCTCTCAGGTCGAAGCCAAGATCAATGGCCAAAGGAATGGGGGACGCAGCAGCCAGATCTCAGCACTGACGTCATGTAACTACATGTCCTTCCTATTCTCCAGTTCTTCTTGCAGATCGTATTCTTTATTTAAACAGGGAAAATATTTAAACCCACCTGTTGAATAGGAGTGTTGGATTGTTACAATTAAAATTAAAGTGCGTTCATATTCCTTGGACTAATGATTCAATTGTCGGTCCTAACAAACTTCAGTCCTCTTTATCTATCTAAATTTTAACTGTTTATTAATAGGTGGTAGATGGTCACGCGTGGATAAACAAACAAATAATGATTGATTAGAAAATCCGGAAGATTCCTTGACTGTGAACCATCGATCTTCTTTTTAAAGAAAATGTTTGGCATGTTAATCATAGGATAACCAGGTTTTTTTTTTCTTTGCAGGTTTCTTTATTCTGTCTGCTACTGGAGAAATCAACCGCAACTTCTGAAGAGGACAAGGTTTTCGACAAAACAATTCTGCACGCGCCGCACACAGTTTGTTATACCAAATTGTATGCTTTTTTGTTCACCGTACACAAATTTGCAAAAAAGAATCAAGAAATGGACCTGTACATAATACTTGCTCCAGTGTCATGTGTAGTTAGCTGAATGTGTTTTGTTCCTTGCGAAAAGAAAGCTAGTGTATTTGGTTGCGAGGGATACCGGTGACAGATCCCAGAGATCTGTGAAGATTCAGTTAACTTGGCTCTGAAACTGAACAACAACAGGCTGAAGGCTCTGCTCTAAAAATGAATGATCATCTCCAATCCAAATTATGTGGTTGTTGCTTTGAGCAAGACCCTCTTTTGGTGCAGCCGTTCTTCTTTTGTTTTCATCTCACAATTTCAGATGCAAATCTTTGACTGATCATGGACAACAATATATATTTTACCAATATTGTCAGATCATGGACAACAATATTTTACCAGCTTTTCTTTCTACTCTTGGAGTTCAGCAATTATGATCTCAAATGTTAAACTTTCAGATAATCACAACTGTACCATGTCCAGATGATGCTAGCAACTTACTATTTCAGTTCATCAGAACTGTAACATGTCTGAATCTTGGTTATTGCCTAGCAACTTAGTATATTATACATGGTCAAAGGAAGCTATCATGTGAATGAATCGTCAATCATACCATGTCAAGTTTGTATTAAAATACTCAAACTGAATTGCTCCGTATCATGCTCAATGCCTATCTGATGGCAAACTGCGTTGTGAAAATATGTGAAGATATATGAATGAACATGCATAAGGTTGCAAAAAAATGCTAGGTTAAATTTCTGATGAGAGATAGCAATTTAGATATTTCAAAAAAAATTTCAGTAAACCTCATACGATATGTCAATTCTTCCATTTTGTTGGGAACTAAATTTATGTCATTACGACCAGTCGAGATTATTGTTTTTGTTTGGGTAATCTCTGTTTTGCCGTTCGTGCCTTAACGACTAGGATCCTATGACTTGCGTGTTCACAATCTGACAATACTCTTTGAAGCTCGGGCTGTATGATCCGGAAGTTTTTCAGGCAAAGATATACACAAAACAGCTGTGCCAGATTTAGAGTTCGATGCTATGTACTTTACAGTTGGATGCTATGCTCCAGTGATGACCAAATTTACTTCAATTTCGTTTCAAAATTGTGACAACAGCTCCTATGAAAGTGATTGCCCCAAAAACTAATTGTAATTACAATACTCTGCTATTACAAAACAATACTTTAACAAAACCTAATTGCTTCCCTCGCAGCAACGCGGAGAGTCCTACTAGTTCTTGTAACGTGTGTGCACACATGAAATCGCTCGTGTTGGCTTCATGAAAGGGTCGAAATGCTTAGGATGAGCTGGTGGGGATATGAAATTCACAAAGTTTTGTTCTTATTAACAAAAGATCTTTAAGAATGACTTAAATTTGACTATGTTTGCACAATTTTTTTAAATTAAACGAGTGGTCTACCTTGAGGTTGAAAAAAGTCAAATGGATTATAATTTGGAACAGAGGGAGTAGAAATTTTTGGTCCCAGCGTAATTAGTGGACTACTCCAGAATTCGGTGAGTATAGAATTTTCAAATCCCAGAGAGTAGCGCACTAACTAATTGTGAATTGAATGCTCAAATACTAAATCGAGATCACAACAAGTAGAGTAGGAGTACTAATTGAATCTACACCTTTGCTTGCTCCAGCACCTACACACAATATATATCTTGCCATTGCAACAAATAATGCAATATCCTTTTCTAAAAAAACAAGTAATGCAATCACAAGGCAAATAAAAGCACACATATACAAAAAAAAAAAAAAAAAAAAAACTTGTCCTGAGGTTTAGCCACCTATGCCCCCTTTGTTAAAGGGGCCACAAAGGTCCTTAAAGTCTTTCAAAACACCCCTTTTTTCCCAAGCAACAATAAATATGAAGCCAAAATTTACACTAGAATCAAAGGGTAACACAAACTTCCACAGGCACCCTTACAAGCACGAGTTAAGGTGGTCATCAGGTAACACTTAGCTGTCTAGGGTTTCAAGAACCAAGAGTAATAGAGCCGAAATCAAATCATCGGTGTGCGCCACAAGTGCTCAATAGTTGGATCTTACTCCCGAAGTCGAAATCCAAATAAACTCACTCCAATCTCACTCATAAAGACGAGGATTTGAGACGGAGTGTGGGAGTTTTTAAGAGGGGAGCTTTCATTCTTGACCCAAGGTTGAAGGAGATGAAAAGTGAGTGAGTGAGTGAGTGAGAGAGAGAGAAGGCGGCTTTGCTCCCCAAATACACCCAAATGGCGCAGCCTAAGGCTCCGTTTGGCACGGCTTCTCCAAAGCTTGAGGATTTGGAGTGTTTTGTGCCAAACGGGGGTAAAACAAAACGACTCAATGAAGAAGCCCCTTAAATCATGCTCTCATAAAGGTTTGAAGTATGATGGAGCCAAAAATAGTATCTTCAAGGGTGGCAATATGACCCAATGTTTTGAAGGTGTTTTGAAAAGTGAGCAAGAGAGAGATGAAGTTGTTTATGGAGCCAAAGACTATAAAAACAAACTTCTTCACCAGTGCCAAATAGACACCCAACTGGCTAACAGACCTAGATTCGAGCTGAATTGAACATTTCAGTTCGGGCATAAAAATGTCTAGGAAACCATAGAAAATTCGAGGTCAGGCATGAAAAAAATATAAGAAACGTCGAGCTAGTTGAGGCCTTCGTGACCCCACATCTGCTGGTGTACGGTGTACCATCGCTTTACATTGAAGTACTCCGTACGCTTCTGCGCACGTCTTTGTTGCAATTGCGAGATCTTGTTGGGAAAAAAAAAAAAAGAAAGCAACACACAAACCACGATGAACGAAATGTTTTGTTTAGTCGCATCCGCCGAACATTTGGGAAGAACGGCAACATCAGTGGAGGACCGCAGGTGCAGCGCGGTCCACGGCTCCACGGCGGGTGGGTTCGGCCTCGGCGACGGACCCCAAGCACCAGAAAAGAGCACCAGAAAAGGAGGATGGAGCCGGCGGGGACGCCGGGCAGAGAGGCCTCAAAACCCAACGAAACCGACGCGGACCAAGTGGAAAAGTCACGGTTTCGGCCAACACACGCCGAGTGGACGGGGCCTTTATTCCCGGTCGCCGGCGCCCAGCAACCAGCAGACCGTGCGTGCGACCCGTTAAAAAAAAAAACGCGTCCCTTCCCTTCTCGAGTCCCTTGACCCAGCTCCAGCGTTGCGTGTGTCTAAAAATAGCGCCCGAATCGTCCGCCGGATCGCGGCGGCAGGCACACCGAGTAATTTATCGAGTCAGGTGAGGACCAGATCTCGCCGGCCGGGGCCATGGGTGCTGCCGGCGCGATCCGGCGGGCTGCGGCGTCGCTGGTCGACAGGGCGTGCGCGGGGGCGCGGGGCTTCCGCCGCGCGCTGGCGCGGTTCGCGCCGCGGCCCTCGGCGTTCGGCCCCGCCGCCGACGCGGAGGCCGCGGCGGTGCGCGCCGTGCGGAACCTCCGCACCTTCCGGTTCCACTACGCCGTCCTGCAGTGGGTGCTCCTGCTCGCGTCCCTGGCGCCCCAGCACCGGGCGTCCGTCGTCTTCCTCATGGCGGCGTCCAAGGGCCTCCTCGTCTACGGGGGCCTCCTCAAGGCGTTCCCCAACTCGGCGCTGCTCCGGAGGCTCCTCGACCGCCGCCTCGTGGCCGCGGTGTTCGTCGCGCTCGTGCTCGCCGACATCGTCGCCGCGGGCGCCGTCGCCAACCTCCTGGCCGCGCTCGCCGCGGGCGTCCCGGTCATCGTCCTCCACGCGTCCTTCCGCGTCCGGGACGACCTCGAGGGGCCCTCGCCGGACGAGAACGGCAAGGAAGACGAGGCGTCGGCGGTCGTTGAGAAGAAGGAGGATGGCGACGTTGAGGCGGGGCCGACGCGGCGGTCCATGGCGGCGGCACCAAGATCGCCCAAATGAGGAATGAGGAATTACTAGTAATACGAGCTAGTAAAAACCATACATTTTCGTAGATTTTTATTAACTGCTGGTCTCGTTGTCATGGAATATAGGAACAATTCATGGTCAAATCTGTCTTCCTGCCTGCTTCTTGATTCATACTGTGAGCCTAGGATTTTTTTTTTTTTTTGGGAGAAGTTCAATTAGTAGAATGTAGTGGTAACTGTGACAGTGAACATGGAATTGAGGATTAATACTTATAATATAGGAGGCTCAATTCTGAAGTCTTCTATTCATATTCCTTGAGTGTTAACAGATCCTCATCTATCCTGCTACGCCTACTTGTTTTAGGCGCTTGAATTGATCATACACAGTGCATCAGGCTGGCAAGAAAATTGGCCCACGGCAGTGCAGTGTTGCTCAGAGATGCGGCGCATGAATTGTGTTGATTCCCCCTGATCTTGGAGGGCCAACGAGGTGAAGTGAGCAAGAAGTGCACCTTCCCCCTCCTACCCATGCGTGCCCACCTACCTAACAAACAACAAACAAGCTAGCCAACCGACTTGGAAGTGCTCTTTTCACCGACAACCGCCCGCCTGCCCCACCAAGCCAGCACTAAAGACAGGCGATGCCTCGAAGGATCAAGCAACTCGCCTCCCCCAGTTGTTGACACTCCGGGGATGCTGATGTATGGCCGGCCAGTCTCTCCGTGTAGCCTTGCAAGTGAAGTTGCGGTTCGCAACGATGACAACTCTAATCACACTCTAGATAGAGTAATCTCAAGCCTTACGACGACAGTCTTTTTTCAAGTCTCCAGAAGAGACCTGGAATGAGGAATGGAGAGAATGAATGATCTTGAACGAGCCAGTGTGTTGCACGTCCAGCTATTGGCCCAGGAAGGCACATCAGCAGCAATGGCCAACCCACAGGCGGCAGGCCGCACAGAGCGATGCCCGCGAATCCAGTGGGTTGGGCTCCAACTGCATCAGCAAAGACTGGGCTGGTTGAGCCCACACAGTTTCTCGAGTCCTAGGGTTTGCACGACCAACGACGACGCCGCTCGCGTAGTCGCGTGTCGGCGCGGTCTTGACGGGCCGGGGCCCTATATATGAGAGAGCGGACCTCTGGCTAGGGTTTCCTCCGACGGCGCCGACAAAAACCAGACCAAACCCCCCAAACAAGGAGCCACAGCACCCTCGCCGCAATGGAGAGCACCTTCATCATGATCAAGCCTGACGGCGTCCAGAGGGGCCTCGTAAGCATCATATTTTCGCACTTCGTTTCCGTTCAGTCGATTCGATTTGGTGTTGCGCGCGTTTGGTGCTCCGATTTGGTACTAGCTTGTGTTAACTTGATTCTGCTTTCAACCCCCAGATTGGTGAGATCATCAGCCGTTTCGAGAAGAAGGGCTTCTACCTCAAGGGTAATCTAGACTCGATTTTTTGATTCAAACTTCCATTGAATTCTGAAACTAGCTACAATTTCTCTTCATGTAAAGAAACTGTGGCTTTGGATGGAAATTCAACAGTTTGGGTTCAAATGAGTTGTCACTATACCTAAATCTGTTGATAAAACTCAGATTTTTGGTGCACAGCTGCTTAGTTTTTTCTTAAATCTGATTACGGTTTGTAAACAATTTTTTGTATGGTAATAATCTGCCAACTCAAAATGCAGCCTTGAAGCTTGTGAACGTGGAGAGGTCGTTCGCCGAGAAGCACTACGCTGATCTGTCCTCCAAGCCCTTCTTCCAGGGCCTCGTGGACTACATCATCTCTGGCCCTGTGGTGGCCATGGTCTGGGAGGGCAAGAGCGTCGTCTCAACTGGCCGCAAGATCATTGGTGCCACCAACCCCCTGGCTTCTGAGCCCGGCACCATCCGTGGTGACTTTGCTGTCGACATTGGCAGGTCAGATCTCAGTCCCAATTTTGTAGCCAAGTGGTTTATGTTACTTTTTATTTTTATTTATGTCTGTGATGCGATGGTTATGCTTGGTTGCTTAATTTGTTGAAGCTGCGAAATCCAATAGGATCTGCCATACATTGTATGTAAAATTGTCCACATTCTGAGTTCCTTCATCATAGTAATATCCTAAATTTCTTTGTTTCATGGTGATGCTAGAATCCTTATTTTAGTTATTTATTTTTTGAGAATCTGTATGACCAGAGGTGGGCTCCGAGTTCCTTAGTTTGTTTCTATCTTGGGGCAATGAAAACATCCAATTCATGGGTCCAGCAGGTACATCCTTTGTGGCACGTGGTCACCAGATCTTAGCTTATACTTTTTCTGAATCTGATGTGGAGTCCACAAAACCTCTAAACATCAGTAGAATGATGTGATGTACTTTCCTGATGTTGTGGGGTACTGGTCTGGTTGCTCTTGAGTCTGGTATATATAGCGATATCCATTAAACTTGCCTTACCCATGAATAGTTGGGGACTGTAACTGATTCTGGTCGGTTGTTGATGAAGGTTTTTACTGTGTTGCACTTCTGATTTGATCAAGAAGAACCAATTTGTAATTTAGTGTTAAGCCTTTTGGATTCTTTACTATGGTGCCAAGTTCTCATGTGACTTTATTTTTGTGCTATAGGAATGTCATTCATGGAAGCGACAGCATTGAGAGTGCTAACAAGGAGATTGCCCTGTGGTTCCCCGAGGGCCTGGCTGATTGGCACAGCAGCCAGCACCCCTGGATCTACGAGAAGTAAACGGGGAATGTTTCACATTGAACCTTGAGAGTCAGAGGATACATAGCACCAGCTGTGCTTTATCAATATCTAGAGTTTGAAATGATCTGTATTTCCGAACCTTATTTCTGTGGACCGAATTTCCTTGCATTGCATGTTATGCATGCTTACATTTTGCTTCTGAATCTTATATGGATATGGTATTGATTTCATGAGGTAACCAAGCAATACAACTCGCTGTGTCTTATTTCTGGTTGCTGGCGGTGGCCGCATGGGGCCTGTTCGGTGCAGCTCTCACCGGCACCTGCGCCTCACCTCTATGTCGCCCTGGGCACTTTTACCGAAAAACCGATCACCGAAACCGAACTGAAATCTTGGTTTTTCGGTTCGGGATCGGTTTCTGTTTTTACTCTGTTTGGTTTTTGGCTTTGGGATCGGTTTCTGGCCCAAACTGAACAACTGAATAAACCGATTATCTATAAACCAGCCTGTAAGCCACAGCCGGCCCCGGCCCAAAGCCCACCATAGGGAGGAAAAACAGGCACCCCCCCCCCCCCACCCCACCCCGACTCCCCGAGCGGCGGCCGAGCGCACCTCGACTATTCCCCACTTGGCTAGAGACACATCCTCCCTCGATCTCTATCCCTAGCGTAGGGCAGCGGCGCCGGAGACGGCGAGATCTCTAACCCTAGCGTAGGGCAGCGGCGGAGACGGTGAGATCTCTAACCCTAGCGAGGGCGCGGCGCCTGAGACGGGCGAGGCGCAGCGGCAGCGCACCGGGCGGGGGGCACGGGGCGCCAGGCGGCTGCAGCGGCGGAGTCTGGAGAGCAGGAGCGCCGGGCGAGCCATGACCTAGCAGCGGCGGCGAGGCGAGCGGCGCGAAGCGGGGAGCGGGCGGCGGCGCGAAGCGGGAGCCCGGCGCGCGGCCGCCGCTGGCTCGTGGCGACGGCGCGGTGGCAAAGCGGCGAGCCCGGGCGGCGCGGTGGCGAAGCGGGAGGTATTTTTTTCTTTTTCTTCCCCAGTTCGGTTGGTTCGGTTTTAACCAAAAAAACCGAACAAAAACCGAAATCGATTTGGTCGGTTTCTAGTATTTTGCCAAACCGATCGGTTCTCTAATCCTGGAAACCGAATTTCATTTCTACCGAACCGAACCGAATTTTTGGTTTTTACCGAATGCCTAGGCTGACCTCTATGAAGTATTGTAGTAGCACTGTCGTGCTATGTAGCCGAAGCTTTGTAGTACCATCGGCTAATAAAGAACGTACTGTAACAAATAATGGTGCTATAATAATTGGGAGGAGCCAGCGCTCTCAAAGGGCTATACCAAAAACGATATGAGCCATGATAAAAACAGCGTTAGTTGGCTCATCAGGCGCATAAACCATCAACGCAATGGGGATAGTGGGAGCTATAGCAAATCAGCGGAACAGACACAATGGGACAATGGGGATAGTGCTCTAGCAAATATGATTGTCAAAACAGCGTCAACTGACCTATTAGCCACAGAAGCCATTAGCCGGCAAAATTGGGATAGTGTGAGCTCCAGCAAATACAACAGTGGCGTTGCAAAAACTAGGGGATGAGGAGGAAGGATAGCTACTCGTCTCAACTTAGGTGTGGTTGTTCCAATTTATTGTCGAGCTCACCATGAGCCATGGCAATGGCATCCATGGTCAAGCTTTGAGCATCTCCAACAAACTCCTTTCTAACCCCCAAATCTTAGCCTCTCACCTCTTACACAAAGGGTAGGCCTGTCCTCCCAGTCCATTAGTTTTTCTCATTATGATGCGATTTTCTCATTCTGGAGAAGGGACCATCAAAATCCCAAAACACTTAGTCCAGTAACTAGTTTCTCGGGTTGGATTTTTTCTTCTACTATTGGAGATGCTCTTAGAGCATCTTTAGCTGCTCTCCAATATGTGTGTCGTTAGTATACTCTATTATGTTATTTTGAGCGTAATTATTGTACTGACACTCTAATGCGATATATTTACTCCCTTTGTCTCAATAAATATCATTCTCACTTTACAAAAAGAAATCAAATATATTTAACCTTGACCAGATATGTATAAGAAACGTTAATATTTATTGTTTATAATTAGTATCAGTAGATGAATCGTTAAATATATTTTCATAACAAATTTATTTAGAGATATAAATGTTGATAATATTTTCTCTAAAATTAGTCAAATTCAAGAAAGTTTGAACAACACTTATCCCATATCCCATAGGTACTTATTTTGATTGGATAGACTAGGTGAACAGTCGGAACCCTGTAGCTTGCCTTACAACCTTATTACCAGTAGAATGTGAATATTTGAGGTGTTGCACTCAGTTACCATAATGAAATCAGAAGCATATTTTTCCAGAAATATACTACTATCACTTGCAATCCCTGGCTACTAGAATCAATTTAATCTTCTTGCATGGACTATATTGGGTTCCCAAGCCTGGTTTTGTACACGATGATTGGAGTACCATGTTATATAGCTAAATAAACTCTTGCAGCCGTTCAATAGTGGCCAAACAAAGCTAGGAAAGCAGTATAAAATCTGGGTTTGATGCATCCCTTATTCAGGCACGATTCATACCCATGTTGAGGTCCATTTGGTTCATCCGTAGCAACGAATGGGGTCGTTGCAGCCCTTGGATGCAGACTGCCTGAAGCCGAAGCGGCCACCCTTCTCCAGGTACTGCTGATGGTACTCTTCGGCTCTATAGAACCTCTTCGCTGGGAGGATCTCGGTGACGATTGTCCGGTTTAGAAGCTTCTGCTGCTTCTCCAGAGATTCTCTTGCCGCCTTCTCCTGCTCTGGGGTGTAGTAGTAGATCCCTGATCTATACTGAGTCCCAACATCATTGCCCTACATGCAAATATGTCGTCAGAAACTTATTCCTGTCAGATATGCTCCAAAGAATTGATTTACATAAGCTTATGCAATTATGAATTATCAGAGACATGTTCCATAGATTCAAACAATTATCTAGACAGAAGTTGGATGCAGGGTTACTATTAGAAACACCCTAGCAAGATAGTAGATAGGCCAGAAATAGAAACTGCATCTCAATCTCAAGGTCAATCATGCACCACACTACTGTTAGTTTAACACAAGGACTAGTACTGAAAGCTGAAGTTGAAGGACTATAGCACTCTCAAACTAGTGTGGAAAACACTATCTAGTGGCCCACTATTTTCTCAAATTCTAAGTGTCTGTAGATTTGCAATCAAATAAGGATAACAGATTTGGACTCAGGAGAGCCATAGATGGTTGATCAATGGCAGTCCCTCCTACAGGAAGCAGTGCCCACTACGCCCACTACCTGAATATTATTACACAGCATAGCAACAACGATGTCAATCGTAGTTCTAGTGCTACAAAGCCTATACACCAGCCCTTATGGGCCGATCAGGATCAGTACTAGTTTTGCGTGAGAAATTATCATTGTTCTTCCTGGAGAAAAGGAAACCCATGCTACCAGAATCGTCGCTTTGGCCGAGTGGTTAAGGCGTGTGCCTGCTAAGTACATGGGGTTTCCCCGCGAGAGTTCGAATCTCTCAGGCGACGAATTTTTTTTGTCTGTTCATTTTTATTTTCGCAACGGAATCTATTTGTTCTAGTGCCGACCACCCCCATCGAACAGACGGGTATAACGCGAACCTAACGAAAGAGCAGCCTAATTCGGAATCCCCGTAAAATTGATCACAAATTCGCATCAAAACCCCCAAAATTCTCTCTCAAAATCGAGCGCCTGGGTATGGCTGACCTGTCGGTTGGGCGTGGTGGGGTCGTGGCGCGCCCAGAAGGTGTCGAGGAGGTCGTCGTACTTGCAGGCGGCGGGGTCGTACTGCACGCGGACGACCTCGTTGTGGTTCGTGGCGCCGGTGCAGACGTCCTCGTAGGTGGGCTCGTGGAGGTTCCCCTGGCTGTAGCCGACCTCCGTGCGCGTGACTCCCGGCACGCGCTGGAACGCGAGCTCCACGCCCCAGAAGCAGCCGGCGCCGAACTGCGCCAACTCGTTCCCGGGCGCGGGCTGGTCCTCGTCGGGGCCCTGCGCCAGCGCCGCCGACGCCTCCGACGCGCGCGGGCTGCCGCCCAGCCCGCTCAGGCCCAGCTTCCCGAGCCAGCTCATCGCGGGGCGCGGGCGGCGGGTCTTACTGCGCGGCGCGAGGAAGTGGACCGAGGCGGCGGCGCGTTGGTGGCGGTGGTGGTGGAGAGCGCCGACGCGGGAGGCGAGGAGGAGAGGGGAGGAGACGGAGGTGAGGGAGGCGGGTGAGGAGAGGAGCGGAGGCATCGGGGGCGAAGTCCTTTTGTGGCGGCGTGGCCCAGAACCTTCGACTCGACGGCTCCAAGCCTGGTTGGTTGGTAGTTGGGTGTTTCGTTTCCACGTCTATCTCCTATTCCTTGAGCTTGAGCCTTTGCTGTGGCATAGTGATAGGAAGCCTCAATCTGAATTGCATGGTCTCCCTTGCTTGCTCGGTGCAAGAGGCTACGTGTTGGGCCCTGCTTTTGTACGTGATAATTATATACAGAAAATATTTTCGAAACACTGGCACAATAAACAGTCTATAGTTTTTCTAAAAATATAGGGAAATAAATACGTAATCCGCGCAAATATCACAGCTAACGTTCAGTTTCCACAAAAAAAAAAAAAAATCTATTGGATAAGGATAAGAGAAGATTATTAAACGACGCGGATTACAATGGCATTGTGGCCCTCCAGGACACGAAAGGACGAAACAGGCAATGTAATTGCTGCGAAATGGTCTACTAGACAATGAGTATGATGTTGACTGACGAAAACTGGATGTTAAGCATAAATCGTGTGCGATCAACAATGGAACAAGACGACCTCGCCAAGTCGTCATGCACATAAGCACACGCCACCTAAATATGGTGAAAGCAGTGCACAGCACTACAGATTGCGGAGTCAAGTTAATAAAAATTGCTTCCATTCAAAGATGACATGTACAGCTAAAAAAGGCGCAAATCGCACGTTCGCCATGCACGGTGCACGAGTCCGACCCAGCTCAGTATTAGTATATACTATTATTATCGTACAACACTGCCAACACAACAGATTAGTACATCTGCATTATAAGTGTTTACTTACATCAAGACGGGAACACAATTTGGCTAGTGTCTTGTCTGTAATTAGCTAGATGGTCACAATCAGCTTACTGGTGTTAATACAGGTATGTGCGGTGGAAAGACCTATGATTGTTTTGTTGTAAGTGCTGTGCTCTGCTGAGATGATGAACATGCAGCATCAGAACCAGCTGATCTCCTTGGTATCCTGAGCTTCCTCAAGTCATCGCGGCATGGAGCAAAGAACTCATGCCTGAGCGCGTCATCTGATGAGAGCCTGCACCTGGGATTGACGGCCAAACATTTGTCCACAAGATTAAAAAAGGAGTCAGGTATCATCTCGAGCAAATCTGGCCTGCGTGTGTTGGCTGCACACCACTTCCTTAGATCCACCGAGCACAATGGAAATTTGACATCAAAGAGATCCTGAAAACGAAAGGGATGTTTTAGGATTCATACAGCAAGCTATTTGAAGGATGTCACAGAACTTGAGGTGAGAATTAGCATACAGATGGGTACGAAGATTCGCAGTTGTGCAATTTTGCTACTTCCCATAGTTCTTCACTGCCTTTCAGCTTTGCTATTTCCTTGATATTCCTATTATCATACATGCAATGTTTTAGCAACATTCTTCAGTGAGAAATTGAGGACACACAACACTGTAATGTACAAGTCAACTCACTGTTCAGGATCTCCACCAAAAGGCGTTCTGCCGATTATCAAGTACAAGAGCGTCACGCCAGCCGACCAGACATCAACTTTACAACCCTGGTGGAAGGACCTAAGGAGAACCTATACAAAAAAACATCACTTCAGTAAATGCAACTTCAAGGATGAAATACTCTTCGCACAGCAGAAATCATAATCAAACCTCCGGAGCTCGGAATCCTTTAGTTCCAACACATGGACCTTCTCTTCGATGTTTTCCATGTCCTGCACTGCTAATTAGTTAGATCATTTAATATCTAAGGATGTTCCACTGACTTGCATCTAGCAATGAAGTGCAGTAGACAGTTACTGGGAAAACCCACCTTTGTTGTTGAACATGCCAGAACCAGCAACAGCACTACCACCAGAACGCAGGGGCATTGGCGTCAGTATAAAGTGGTTTTGATCCACACTACCAAAAGGGGCAGCAACCCTCTTCCTTTGTGAAACAGGAGTAGGCATAGTACTTTTCTCTGGACTTTGCATTGTCTCATGTAGGAAGTTCATGAGTTCTTTTCGCCCTTTGTAAGGCATTGGCTGCTTTAACCTATCTAATGATGTTTTAGTGCTTGTAGGATCCTTCGCAGATGTTAAACCAGATACATCTGCAGCTTGGTTACCATGCCTACTTTTCTTGTCAATCTTAGGTGCATGTGCACTATCCACTGGGCTTCTACTAGATCTTTTCCTCTTCAAAGGAAGAGGTTGCTTTGAATCAGCAGCTGGTTCTTTGGCATGAACTACTGGGGCAATAGTTGATAGAGTTTGAGATGTGGCATCCTTCCCGCTTGAAGTTGCATCAGATTTACCTAATCAAATAAACAAAAAAATCCATTTGCATCAGTAAGGCACAGCCGCACAGGACACAAGAATAGATATGCAGTAATTTGAAAGTTCAAAATCAATAAGCATTTCCAAGAATTCTATTAATTATTATAATTTCCACAGTAAAATAGTGACTATTAATGACTAGTCACTACAGTAAATAAGGATGCAAGTGGGTACCCAAACATGTTTTTTGAGTCACCTAACTAATTATGGTCAAATGCCATTTTAGTTCATTTTTCCACCTTCCTAAAACTACGAAAATGCCACTCTAGTTCATTTGATCAATTTTATGGGTCGATCCAATGACCCAAAATAGTTCAAACTTGCATCCCTGTACATTATGTTGAAAATTTTTAGTAGCTCTGGTTCAGTCATTATGCCAAATTACTTTTTTTCCATTATGCCAAGGAGCAAAAAGTAGTATGGAACTGTCATAAAAACTACATATTGTTTATATCATCCAAACCTGCATCTAATATATTGCCAAATTACGAAAATCATAACTTATTTGACTCTTCTTACTAGGAGAGTTTGATCTTTTCATGCCACTTGTCACTCAGATATCTTATGCGTAGCGTTTAGGTGTTCAACCTAATGAAATTCATCACCCTATCAGGATCATCATTATGACAATGCTTTTTCAACAAAGAGTTTGATCTGATCGAATGGATCCAGCTCTGAAACTGAACTATTTATTATATTTGAATTCGATATGTCAATTCAATGCTCTTTTATTCCGACAAGATGATAAATGTTCCAAATTTATTGTTTTTCTAGGATTCAGTGCATGGAGTCAAAAAACTGAAACAATAAGGTATTCTGACAGAAAACAATGGGAAGAAATTCACTATCAAAAACCAATTAATATTCAATTTAGGAAGTGAACTTACAGTTTTTCAAGAACTTTTGGTGCAGATCCTGCATGTGAGGTCAGGAAAACACACAATGTCAGAATTTCAGTCTCACTTACATCAATACTAGACTTCAAGTAGGAAGAACAGTATGCACACTAACATTTGCCAGGTTGAAGTCAATAAGATACCCCCTTCTGTGTTTGCGAGAGAAAAGGAAGTTTCCAGGTTTGACATCTCTATGCACTACCCCTGGAGACAGGAATATCAGTTATCAGATACCCAGGATTAGCAGTAAGCAACAGAAATGAAAAGTTGACTAGGGTAGCATGCAGTTATACATACCTGTTTATGTAAGCCTGCCAGAGCTCTGAAAAGACAGTGCCCATACCACTGCAGCTCAAGCAAGGTTATGTCCTTTTTCAAAATCTGAAATATAAAGAAATACTTTAAAAAAGGATGGATTGATATGGATGCTTAATAGGACAGCTTTAGAGCTAGTAGATTAGAAAACACAACCTCTGGCCTGTCATGCTCAACATGTTCTAGAACAAAACAGTCTAGGTCACCACTTTTCAAAGAGCATTCATATTTAATCACATAATTTTTGCCTCTGCACAGGAAATAATGGCAATCGCATTAAGGTTACTATGGATAACAAGAACTCACAAAGTTTAAGAAGAGGGCCAGGTAATTAGTACCCAAAACGCTGCAGCATTTTTAGTTCATTGTTAACATGATGTGGATGAGCATTTGGGTGAGGACCTGTTAGCATAAACATACATAGTTAATTTCTTCCTCACAAAAAAGACTTCATAAAAAAAAGGAGAAATGAATATATGAAAATTGGTGGTTTGGTGTTCGTACATTTTATAGCGAATGTCTTTCCATCTTTTGTCCTGTGAGCCCTATAGACAGTGCCGTAGCCTCCTGAAACAATGAGCATCATCTCTTGGTCAGCATTCAGAAAAGAAAACCTAAACAATAGTTCTGAAAAAAATATAGAGGATTCTTACCAGACCCTTCCTCCTCTTCTGTGACAAAACCCTTGAAGGCAGGAAGTGGTTTTGGTGCTACATGACCCTGAAAATGGCAGCAGAATGACAACAGATTACATAAAAAGGTCAATAAATAAAATCTTGCAAACAAGGCTATGATAGGTACAAGACATCAGTGATGCATACAAGAAGTTACTAATCATGAAGTCATCATATGTAGACAGACTAACCTTTTGAGCCTTTGCTATGTGGTACTTATCTTCTTTTCGGCTGTTCATTTTTCCTGAACTTCTCCTTTTGCTTCACAGCCAATTTATCCTGCCCAGTCTTAGAAACATTGACCTCCGCCTTGTTCAAGGACTGTTCTCCATGATTTAGATATCTGACATCACTATTTTCAGAAATAATATTCAGGTTCATCATATTCATGCCATCTTGCCTTGTAATTTCTTGTGGTAACGCTTCAGATTGAACACTTCTGCTCATTTGAGGTGCTATAGGTCCAGCTTTGTTGTCCATAGAAGGCTGGAACAAAACTTGTGTTGTCTTATCCTTGGACACTTCTGCATGTGCACTAGCACCAAGTGGATTTTTTTCCTGAACACAACTTGGGGCATTCTGATGATGCCCATCATTTAGGCAATTGTATTGTAGAGCATCTGCTTGGTTGAGAATCATATCAAATGCCTCTATACTATCATCTGTTTTCGTATTGTGATTAATCAGACTGCCAGGATTTTTGCAAACAGGATGTAGATCTTCGTCAGCCCCATTTTTGCTATCTCCAACTAAAACATCATGACTGGCCATGGGAAGGATAGACTCTTGTTGTAGATCATCACTATCCTCTACTATACAGTTAAGTAAGGAAACTTGTTCAGATTCACTAATCTTGTTACTTTTACCATCAACTTCCACATTGATGTTTTTTGATTTCTCAGCATCCAGTGGAGGAAGATTGACAGAACAAGGGCAATCTTGAAAACCTGTTGGCACCAGTGCTAAAGACATGTTCCCAATAACTGTGCCATCGTCACCTCTAAGAGGCTGGTCAAGTTTGGGCAGACAACGAAGCATGCTAATTTTAGAAATATTGGGAGCAAGGGTGACCACAGCTGAGAACCCCATCGATGGTTCACCAGGAAATGTTCCTAGAGGGGGAAGCCTGTCCTTCAACTTTTGCATAACCTGCAAGTGTACCTGAGTCAGAAATGATAAAGCATGTTGGATGTGAGCAAACCAACATGGATGTGAAAATAATGCACAGAAATTTTATTATCATTATCCTGGTCACAATGTGTGTTCCAATTAGTATTTAAGCATTACAATTATGAATTTCAACTCAACTAGTGACAACCAAAACCAAGAAAGAAATGATGCCTTGAAGATTGAGAGGCCAAAAATTCACTTCAAGCTATCTCCCATGTCATTTACTATACTGATGGACCACAACACTCCAAAATTGTGACTGGCCCACTGATGAAAACCAGTAAACAAAGCACTATGGAACAGAGCCAAATATCTCTAATATTTTGTGCTGATGCACTATAAAAGGAAACAAGAGGAAAGGATTTCAAATGCTCAAACAAACTAACTACAAGCAAATGAAAGCAGATAGGTCTAGATTGGCAATTTGATGGGGATTTGGATCTTCGAGATCTTTGATTTAGGACATGCTGCAATGAAATAACAAGCATACTACAACTGATGAGAAGAGACATCAAACCTCTCGAGTATCAACAGTAGTATATGACTGCGCAACCAGCTGACACGACTGATGCTCCGTTTGCTCCACCAAATCTGCAGAAATGTTCCCGATATGAGCTCAGAAAAACGGATAGCCTCGAGAACCAGCATACATACAGCACGGAAAAGTGAATCTCCTCTCCTCTCTAAGAAATCAAACTACCTGCGTCCGGTGCCAGTAGCCGGCGCCTCTTCGCGCTGAAGCACCTTACATCCGACCCTTGCCGCTTACGCTCATACGTAATCGACACCTTCCCCATCCACCGCCTCGCCTCCGAAGATCTCAGGCTCAGCTTAGGCCCCGGGATATCCCATCCCATGAACCTGAGAAACGCCGCGACGGCTGTCTCGGAGGGCGTCACGACGCCGTCGTCAGAGATCCATAGTGGCGACCCAGGTAAGGAACACATATGCTCGACGAAGCGCGTCGAGATGGAGGGCGCTGAGGCGGCAGCGGCGGCGGCAAGTGCCGAGGGGGCGACGGGGCGGCCGAGGCGGATGAGCACGGTGAGTAGGTGCCAGGCCCTCTCCATCTCCGCCGAGGAACGCCCGCCGGAGTCCATCGTAGAGGGCGAGGCGCGTGGATCTGATTGGCTAGGCATGGAATGGAGGCGGGGGGAGGCCGGGGCCGGCGAGGTTTGGCTTGGAGCTCTCGCTCGCTGCTTCTGTTCCACAAGAGGGGAATATGCTTTTGCGATTTGGTCCTTAGGGTTATTGAGTTTCGTGGATCGAAGGGCAACGGGAGGCGGGAAAATTTGTGCGCTGGTGGAGTTTTGGGAGCGGCGGATGCCAGTGCGGTGCGAACGCGTGCCGTTTCCCGCCCGAGCTTTCCATCTCGGACTCGTAATTGCTACGCTCCCACACAGCTAGTGTACACACAACCAAAGCGGAACGCCATCGAGGCGCTTACGCATGGGACCCACACGACTCTGAATGAGGCGATTACGCACACAACGACTCTGATTTGTAAAACGTGTCTGTTATTTTAGCCAACCCTTGCAATTACAGTCCCCCACGTGTATCACAGAGTATGGTTTCTCCGACTGCTGGCTGATGCTATTTGCTGGGAGAGGAAACCACTGCACCACCATGCTAATAAGTTCGAAGCGAACAAACGTGAATAAACACTTTAGAGTGATGGAAGAAATTCGATCTTATAGAGCCTTTCTTTTCAAAGTGAAACGATTTTCCTTTTACGTTGAGATATTTGAATTGGATTTTCTTTCACCACTACTATCGTAACACACAGAAAACACTGACGTTTCCGCTCGCTTTCAACCACTGCCACTTTACCTGAGCACTGTGACGCAGTCGGTCAAGTATTGAGGCTAGTATATCAAGGACTTATGAGAACTGAAAAGAAAAAAAACTAGGCAATGGAATTATCAAAGTTCATTGAGCTAAGATCAGTACAATTGTGCACAAGTAAAGCAAAGGGCGATAAGAGCGTCGTGTCATCCTTCGTGCATTCGGACTTCAGAACAATGAGTTCTGTCACCAATTGGAGGAGCAAACATTCCACACAGCTAATGGATGTCATTACTGACAACTGTACTGAACAAACAGAGCTGATCTGCATATTCTCAAACAGAAATCTCCGGCTATTGAATAACGATCAAAATTTGCTACAGAAAGGCGATGCCCACTGCTATCTGGTTGTCTTCCGACTTCTCCGGCGGCATTCAAAGCAGTCCGAGCATGGATAGTAGGCCTTCACTCCAGTTTTATTACCTATTTGTAATTTCGTTGGTGAAACCTTAAGCTCCTCTATGAGAATCTGACGCAGATTTTCATTTTCCTCCCGCAGTTCCTCAATAACCTTTTGGTGCTTCAGTACCTGAAAATGCAGAACCGATTAGTAGGCCTGCATATTGCTAGGAAAGACAATTAGTTGTGAGCTAATCTTAACAGAAATACAATATGACCAAAAAGAATAACCAACCACCAAGTGGTTCTCTACTGTCTCCCTACATGCAAACAGAACTTTTAGTAGCTAAAACGAGAGGCAGAACAGTTTGGGCTAACATTGGGATGAACAAGTAAAACACAACATAAGAATTCAAGAAAAATGGTTGGGATTGCCAAGCAAGCATCATAATAGTGACTGAACTCACCAACTGAAGTACACTATCCATTCCATGTAAATCTCCAGGCTGTAAAATTGTACAGAGAAAATCATTCATTCAACTTGAGCAGCAAAAGACATAGCTGAAGCTACAATGGGACAAACAATATGCTTAAGAATGTTTTGGCGCATACAGCATCTCTGAAGTCCATCTTAGTACCATTCTGGAACAGTGGACTCTGTAGAAAATTGGCAATGACCTTTTCAGTTCGGCTCGCAGTCAATGCTTCTGGCTGAGTAGTTTGCACTCTTGACAGTTCATAACTTGAAGTGTGGTTCAAATTACTTTCTGCAGTCTTAGCCTCTAGATCCATGGACATGCCATTGTCAGTTTGTTGATTGGTAGACAAAGAATGAGCCATAGGATTTGATGAAGATGGCATCTCAGGGGTATCTTTTAGCTTTGAGGTCAATTTAGACATAATCTCCTAGGAAAAAAAACCAATGCTGTCAGTGTTAATGCACTGAAAATGGAAAGAGCGAAAATTTGGGGGGGCAAACTACAGTTCATATTTGTACCCCAACAGATGACTGAATTCCATGAAGCACTCGGGGCTTCAATGCGATTCCTGAAAGTTAAGAGATAACTTATTAGTTTTGCTTCATCTAACAGGAAACAACTTCACAACTTGGTGCAGGAAAAGGTACGTGGTAAAAACCAGCTGAACACACTGCAGCAGTGGAAGAAATGGCCATACACGCAACTTATGGATAGTTCTTGCTGCAAGAAATGAAAAGGCAGTCTCCACCGTTATCATGAAAAGGTATTGGAGTAAGGTTCAAAGGATAGATGAACCAACTACACGCATGCAATGAACGGAACCGCAAATGAGGCACAGAAAATGAACCAAAGGATCACTATCTAAGAACAATTACATAAGTACTGCATTAGTTTTATGAGGAGGAATAGACAAGAAAAAGGTCGCATGCTGGCATGTATGGACTGTTACTCTGACTTTACAGGGAAAGAAGTAAAAGAAACTGAACTGCATACAAGGCAGCATAATTGAAGATAAGCGAGAATAGTTCTTATAAGAACATGGACAAAGATATTTACAGAGTTAATTATTTGAAATAGCCGCAACGTATACCTATTCCAAAACCATGGCCTATACCAACTCCACAGCCAATCCCTGCTTCGATATTCTTTAATCCAGCCGTCCTTAGCTAAAACATAAAAACAGAGACATATCACACTCACATAAGGACCAAATAAAGGATCAGATAACACTGCATTTATGGGCACAGAAAGGTGCTACTATTATCCTACCGCAGAATTGACATGCCTTGTGACACCAGAAAAAGCGTCTGTTGCTCCTCTTGTAGCACTCATAACTTGCTGAAGCCCAGGTATCATACCTGACCATCAATACAGAAACTAACCTCTTACACAAGAAGCTGACCATGAAACTAATCCATTACCCTAAGGCAATTTAGCAAGCTTAAGACTGCATTTGACGTGCAGGTACCAGAGTTACAATCATGGATTAATCATATAGTTATATATTTCGAAACGAAGTAATCTCAATCTCAAAATATATAGCTTTATTGGATTAGTTTACACACAACACAAACTGTTCGACGGAATACCTCAGTCAGTGAGAAGACAGCCTACACTTCGACAGTCAACTGTTCCACGAAATGCCAAACTAAACGAACACTCCAGCTACCTATGACCGATTCGACTTCTCTAAACCCATCTTGATCACCTAATCGAGAGAATCAGGTACTGCAAAATTCATTACCTAGGTAGATGGGTCGTCCGACGCCGATGCCAACGCCGCAACCGACGCCGAATCCAGTGAATACCTGCAGCACCTTCACGCTGAAGGGGTTCTCCATCCGGAACGCGGGCGGCGGAAGCCTCCGCTCCCGGGGGCTCGACATCGACGACGGGCAACGGACGCCGGCGACAGGAAGGCGGAGGAGAGAGGTCGCGGACCCGTATCCTCCGCTTGGGCTTAATCCGGGCTGGACAGTCACATCTTGATCCAATCCAACAAGGGCTAACGGAGAGACGCCGAACGAAGCAGCCAGGAAAGGCCGCAAGATGGGCTGGCCTAGGCTCCTGCTCAAACCGTTCGTCTAAATGGGGCAAACGGGCTAAATGGGCCCTGCCAACAGAGAGACTTTTTGCGGGTTCTGGCAAGGTACGCCAAACAGGCATTGAAAAACGGTCACAAGAAGCTCAAGTCATTTTTCATAGAGGAGTCGAGCCGAAAAAAGTGATTTTCCGAATTCAAAAAAAAAGGAAAAAATGATTTTCCCTAGCTCCTCTTCACGAACATATAATATCCTATAAATTATTACAAAATTTCCACTAGAGCTGTTTCTGCCAAATGTTTTCTAAAACGACTTGAACTCCACCTTCATATGAGCAGTCAAAGTGGAAGGCCTTTTAGGAGAAGCCAAAACTTTACAAAACAAACCCTGAATCATAGGAAATCTAATCCAATCCATCTCCTCAAAATTCAATATGCCTGTTTATATCCTAATAATGCCAATCAGGCCAACATCAAGGTGAAACCCTTGGTCCTGCTGCATGTTTCCTCCTTTGGTCGCGCTCGTCCTGGGGGCGGCACCGCGCACTACCGTGCCCAGATGATCAAAGTCCAAAGAAATCCATGAAGAGGAAGTCCAGTTAGACTATGGATGATCAAAGTCCATCCACAGGTCTACATGTCAGCATGAGTGAACATGTTGTTAAGGCTGTTTCCAACGGTTTACCCAAATGCAAGATTGCACGGTGCACTGTCGTTTTGCATACCGGAAACATGCTCTAACAGACAAGGCAAACCAGCCACGCACTTTGCGTACGACGGGAATCAGACCGCAAATATGCGTCTTCGTGAGAGGGAGATGCAAATCTCTAGCTGGCTCCGGATTAGTTGGCCCGCGTGCGGTGAGGAGCTGCCGCGGCGGAGCGCGTGAGGAGCGGGCGCGACCGGGCGCGACGGAAAAAAGAGACGACCACCGGAGTTCGGGAAGGTGGCCGGGCGCGGGCGACACGCGGTGGAGGACGTGTAGGGCGGCGCGTGGCTCGCCGCCGCAAGAGTACGGTGCCCGCCACGGCGAAGGGAGTCCGAGTCCGCTAGGGAGATGTGTGTGGAGACGGTGAGGTGGGCAAGGAGCGGCGCGGTGTTTGTAGCTCTCGGCCCACATGCCATGTCCGCCACCGCGCTCGCCCACCCGTCCGCACGAGCCCGTCCTCAAGGAGGCTCCCCCAGCCCCGCAGCCGCCGGCCGGACTAGGCCGCGCGTCACCCCCTTCCGCCGCCACCACCGCCCGGCTTGGCGCCGCGTGGACCGGTGACGCCGCCGATCCCGACACACTGGCGGCGCGCAGCGCCGCTCCGTCGAGGCGACTCCCGCCTTCCGTGGTGGAGAGCGGCGCGCCGCATTGCGATGGCGAGCACAACATGGGGGCTGGCGTGTCCCGGTGTTGGCCGCAGCTTCGCCCAACTTCGCCGCCGGCCCACGCCGCCGTATGCGGCGGGCGCCGACGCCAGACGCGGTGGCGCTTCGCCGCGCGCGGCGCTTCGTCGCGGCGGCACTCGCCCATGGGGAACTCACGAGGCGCCTCGCGGAGGGGGCCGGGCGTCCGCCCCGCGGCGGTGTCTTCGCGACGCGGCCGCTGTTGTCCTTCGCCGACCAAAGATGTTTCGGGCGACGCACCTCCTACCTTTGCGGCTTGCATGCGTGCGTATGCGGATGGGCTTCGTTTTGGCTACACCGTTGGAGAAAGAGGAGTTTTGTCTGTCTCGGGCTCTTTACTGTAGGCTACTCAATCCATGAAATGAGTCTTAGATTTTGGGTGGACTGTTGGAGATAGCCTAAGGGGAAGTGACATCTAGTAAGCTAATAACGAAACCAGACATTCTAAGGTACTTGCTCTGTTCCAAATTATAGGTCGGTTTGACTTTTTTACATGTCTTTCTTTTACTGTGTATCTAGACATAGTGTATTAACTAGGTGCATAATAAAAGCAATGTATATCTAAAAAAATCAACCCGTGCTTTCTACCAACTCCGCCAACCCCAGACGGGAAACAACTTATAATTTAAAACGGAGCGGGTATATATGTTTAACCAACGTGATACGCACTGCTAGTAGCTAAATACTAGTTCAATTTTGAGTAAAACATGTTCACATAAAACTTACAATTTCAAGATCTAGTCTATTGTTTATGAATGGGTGTAGTTTGAAACTCTATGCTGATATTCAAGTCAACATCCTCTGCTAGAGAGAACGTTCAAGCATCAGATAGACACATTGTGGGCGATGTTGAGTTGAAGAGAAAAAAAGCTAGCATCGTGGCATGTTCCTTCCCCAGTGCTTGGTAAATTAAAAAAAAAAAAACATTTTTATCTAGTCATTGGTCCTCATCGTACACTAAGCAACACAAGTTCCACTGCATCTCTGGGCGATGAACTCTGATTCTTTCACCTTCTACCAGATCCGGGTCGCGTGTGACAGAGCCATGTGCAATTAGCACAGCTTGGGAAAACAAGCACGTCCACCGTGTGAACACCGTGTGAACTACAAGTCCGTAAGTCAGGTCAACTAGGATCTATCTTGATAACATACGCGATTCACGCATTGACTAGCTTTATTTTATATAAAAAAATGATTAACTTTGTTTTCTCTGCGAGCCTTTGATGCTTTGACTATGCTATCGTGGTACGGAGTATCTAAAACTACACTACTCTAGCTACCAACTTTGGCGCAGAGCCGAGAATTTTTCGCCCATTCCTATGTTATAAACTCGCCATATATTTGGTTGTATATTGTACGTGTTCGTTACGACCTCGTACATGCACATGCAGCGTGCAGGATGTGCGGCGCCCTCGTTGGCTGGCCACCTCGAGATCGAGGAGGACACACTCACTCCTGATTCGAAGCAACCCAGAGTCAAAATCAAATCAAACCAAGAAAAAAAAGGAGAATGGAACGGGCAAAATCCGCACCATATCTTCCGAGACCACCTTCCCAATCTCGTGAAAGGTCGGCGAGCGCTATCTCATGACCCTCGCGCCCATTTTTCTATCTATGGATCCACAATCCCCATTCCCCACCTCTCACTCTCTCTCTTTTGCACAAAGCCTAATAAAGCCAACGGTGTGTCGTCGACCCTCCACCAACACGTCGCCGGGCCCTCTCTACCACGTACTGCCGCCGGCACTAAAACTTCGACGGTGAAGCGGTCGCGTCCGGAGCAAAACAGCGGCGGCAAAAGCCAGCAGCCACCTCGACGGGTCCCGCTGGCCTGGTGTGGGTGGCCGTGGGTGGCCACGTCCGGATTGCGCGCACGACGGTGATGGGCTGATGGCGCCGCACGCCTCTCGTTCCGCCGTTCTCTCTGCCCAAGTGCCCATCCATCCCTCGTGCAGTCGTGCTCGCCCGTGGACGGACGGACCACATATCCCTGGCGAGATCCACATCTCGTTCCAGATTCGACGTCCTCACCCTTCCTTCATCTTTACCGGCCTGTCTGTTCTGTTCTGTCGGCATCATATCATCTCCGGCGTTATCTATCCTCATCGTCGGCACATGGATCGCAGTCTTTATAACTGCGATTCATGCAAAAAGCCAGCGGTACAGTTTGACGATCTGAAGCCAATGAACATAGAGCCAGTCGCCCATGCAGCCGCAAACAGAACAGTTTGACGATCTACAGTGGCAGCCACAAACGGAACAAGGAGGATTGATAGGTTGGTCATGATGGCTTCGTTTTGGACGGCAAGGGCGTGCGTGACCGAACTGCCCTGGCCTAATGGCCTTTGTTTGGTGCCATACGGTCACACACATCGACCAACGACGGGATGGTCCAATTATTGGGGCATCGGTAGCTCAGAGCCACACGACGCCTTGCCCAGTTGCCCCCGCTGCCTCCTCGGATTGGAACAAGAAACGAACCCACTTGGAAGGAAGGAGATCGACAGGGACCCATCAACCCCCAATCGCCTAATCCTGATCCCAGTTGGTTCCCCTCCCTTGATTTCATTTCACATACAGGTAGGCAGTACAATAATGGAATGCAATTCAGAGCGTACTAGCAGCACGTACGACTAACCTAGTAGTACAAACTATAGTATCGACTGGTAGTAAATCCGATTTCTGGGCATCATACAGCTTGTACAAACGAAAGAACCAGCCAAAAACTTAAGCATGAATTTCACAAAACATTCCTTCTTCTGCACCACCACCCACCACTGCTACCACTGCTGCTACGAGTACAGTATTACACGAAGCTAGAGAGAAAACCGGCACGCCATCGATCGAACAACAACAACACAAAATTTAGCATGATAAAGACGACGACGACAACAACAACAGCAAGACCGATCGAATGAAACTGGAAGTGGCTGCGGCAGCCTGACGAGGTGATACTGAACGCATGCAGGCTCGGTAGGGAAGCGAGCCAATGCAAATAGTAGCTCGGCGTCCCAAAGTCACAGGACTTTGATGGCCCCTGCCGGGCCACCGCAGCCGCACCGAACAGGGGGCGCGATGCTGAGCTCCAGCGAGTTGACGGCCATGCTCAGCTCCAGGGAGGTGACGGCCATGCTGAGCTCCAGGCTGTTGGAGGAGGAGGCTGTTTCCAGGCCGGAGGCCATGGAGAGCGATGTCTCCGCCGCATGAGCATTTGGATCCTTCTTGAAATAGTAGTAATCAGTAGTTAGTTGATTAACCTGCCGGAAGAAGAAGAATCAGGCAGGTGTTCACTTGTCAGTTTTGCATGCTCGATCAGACTGTAGTAACGTTTTACTTCTACAATTTGTACAGGAAGAAGATGTCCTTAATTAGTCCTTACCAGCATGTTATTGCCTAAAATCTGCCCGAAGCCCCCTTTATAAGGCACATCGCCACGGTCTGTATGAATTATCTCCTCAGCAGGAGCCGGCTTGGTAGCAATGATGCTCTGAGGGCTCGGCACCTGGATGAAATTGAAACAGAAGGGAGAAAGAGGATTAATAAGAGCGTTTATTGGCTCCAAGATCGATCGATCTGATTGACTGGTCACCTGATCGTCGTTGTAGGTGTAGTCAGCGATGCCGACGTCGAAGAGGCTCGCCCGGCGCTTCTTCTTGCCGGGGTTGGTCTGCCGGAGGAAGTACTTCTGGGCGTGGCTGGCCACCTGCGTCGCCGTCCTGGTGGTGACGAAGCCCTTGGAGATGCCCCGCCAGTCCCCTTTGCCCAGGCTCCTTAGGCCGTCCAGGAATTTCCTGTGCTCCTCCTCGGTCCATGGAATTCCTGCGCCGATTTCACCGACCAAACACACAAACGGATCAATTCCAATAAGTATTTCTGGATTGGAAGGAAGAGCTGGCGTTGACTCGCACGTTGATGCACTACAGTACTTCCGGTGTATGTGTTGTTGTGTAAAGAAAGGCCTGATTTGAATGTTTACTGAATCCAATTAAGGACAAGATTTTTCGTTGGAATCCATCCTTTCTGGGATTATATATGGAACTGGACAAGAAAGCGATCGATCGAATCGAATCCGGGAGACCGAGAGAATGAAAGAAAGGGCAGCTCACCTTTCTTCCTCTCCTGTGCCTTGCGGCGGCGGCGCTTCTGCTGGCCGGACGCCAGCTCCGCGTCGTCGGAGGCGTACCCCTTGCCGTCTCCGGCCTCCCCGGCGGCAGCAGCGGCTGGTGGGTGATGAGGTTGGGCATGCTGGAGCTCTTCTTGAGCTCCATCGGCAACTCCTCCGGTTCCTCGTCGCTCCGTCGGAAATCCACGCCGAACAGCCTGATGACCACCGGCGCCGCCATCGTCGTCAACCTCACCTGCTCCTCCTCCGGCCGCTCCACCATGTCCATTCCCTCTCCTGCTCCGCTCACGGCTGTCCGCTGCTGCCTTGTCGCTGCTGACGGGTGCTTGCTTTGGATGTGGTGCTTTGGAGGCTACTACGGGCCGCAACGCACTGCTGCAGGCCTGATCAGTGGCAGCTGCCCCCCCTGGGGGATTTGCTTCTTCGGTTTTGCGTGTATTTATAGTGCGTTCTGTCTCGAGGAAACCGTTATGTTTTGAGAGTTTTGAAGATCTTTTCATGTGTTTTTTGAGCGAATTTGATTGGTTTCCGAGCAAAATTTATGGTTGACCGATGCTGCCGAGGGGGATATCTCCTGGAAACGAATGGATATGATATGATGGTTGGTCCGGCTCCAGCTAATACATCGGTAATGTAATAATATAAGTTATAGAAACGGATTCAATGACCTCACTAATCACGCCGAAAACGAATTCCTGGTTTTGTTCTTTTTTTTCTGTGAACGGAATTGGCGACGAAATATATCGTCACGTAGCACATTTGAGTACCTGGCTTCCTTTTCATATCATGTTCGTTTGTTCGTACTACACTACTACGTATCGTGCGTGCAAGCTTATTGGCATTCCACGTCGTCATGCATGAGGATTTCCATGTTTGGCGTGACTAGACTACAACTACCATATATATTTACTATACTCTGTTGTAACAATGTAAAAGTATCTTTCGCAAAAAAAAAAAAACAATGTAAAAGTATACTTAGTGTGGTACATACTAAGCAGCTCATCTATGTACTCTTGGTATGTACTATGTATGTCCATACCGATAGGGCTGAGTCTGAGATGTGGAAAGACTTGGATATTCCTTCACACGATTTGTATATGTCTCAGCTGCTACTAGAGGCTCCTCTGCTAGGCTGGAGAGGTTTAGGCGCGCACAAGTTGATTGTCCATCCAGCACAGAGATTTGACAGAATCATTTGTCGGTCAGGAGGCAATTACGTGCAGGTTTCCACTCACTTGCAGATCGAAGTAGCACTGATCCACCACCAGCTGCTGGGTCATCACGGCAGAGTATACTTAGTGTGGTACATACTAAGCAGCTCATCTATGTACTCTTGGTGTATGTCCATAAAGCGACAGGCGACAAGGCTGAGATGTGGAAAAGCTTGGATATTCACACGATTCTGTTGGGATATTCACACCACTGTTAGTGACTGCGGAAACGCTTAATTTCACCACAATGCGAAATCAGCCCAAGTTATCACCTCTATTCACGGAAGGAAACATATACATTACACATATACATGGAGAAAAAAAAAATAACAGCAGCACAACTGATCTAAACTGAACGCACAACACTAGCAACAATTAGAGACACCAGATTTAACGTGGAAAACCCTCAAATTGGGGTAAAAACCACGTGACCAAGCCAGCCAAATCTTCTTCCATTATATGTTTGTGGGATTACAACAAGTTCATCTCTAGACACCACTAGAGGCACTTATACATCAAGATACAACCGATGTTGGCTCTCAACAACAAGATTTGGGGCTGCTACAAAAGGGGATGAAAGACCTCACCAAATGAAGGTGGAACGCATATTAGAGGCAGTAAGGTTGTGGATATGAAGATTCACAATCTTGTGGACAAATCTCCCTTGATCTACTGCAAGATCTCTCTAATCTCACACACACACACTCTCCCTCTCTTTCTGTCAGTCTAGTTTTCTCTCTTCCCTCACTCTCGTACAGGAGCAGGGGCTGTTCCGAATGGTTGCTATGATGAGATCGGTTTCTCATTCCTTCTCTTGCACTCCAAGAGAAATAACACTTAGTACACCCATGCTTGGTCGACAACTTATGCTGCACCTATGATACGCAGGCCTACTCATAGAGTATTTACTTCCTCAATCACCCACCCGAAAGGAGGATTTCCTAACAAATTTGTATGTGTCTCAGCTGCTAGTAGAGTCTCCTCTGCTAGTGCTGGAGGGGTGTACTGTACGTAGTTTAGGCGTGCACAAGTTGATTGTCAAGCACAGAGATTTGGCAGAATCATTTGTCGATCAGGATCGGAGGCAATTACGTGCAGGTTTCCACTCACTTGCAGATCGAAGTAGCACTGAACCACCACCAGCTGCTGGGTCATCACGGCAGTATCAACATCACTATCCTGACCAGTAATTTCCTCGCACCGGCCTCTTTTGTGTACGCGACACGCACGCACCATGCTCCATGCATGTCCAGCAGCAGCTCCAGATTCTTCTCAGTAAGTTCCAAATTGGCCGTTCCAAATCTATCTGGAAACAAAACCCGGTGATTGATCCACTTCTGGGTCACGAAGTCACTTAGTCATCAGTACGAAGGAGTCGTCACTACTAGCTAGTGTGGTGAGGCGAAATTCCCACGGAGGTTTAAGCAAGCAGCAAGCATGGTTCGTGCGTGATGGCCTTTTGACCACCGGGCCGGATCAAGTTGGCTCGTAGATAGATGGGTGCCGGACTGCCGGCCGGCTGGCCCGTGGCAATTTCACGCGCGCGTAGCCGTAGCTAGTTGGATGGATGCCTCCGTGGGAATTTCGCCTGTCCGCACGCGCATGACACACAGGACAACGCAGCCGCACGCTGCTGCCTGCCTCTCGATCGATCGGTCGCGTCGCGCGCGCGTTTCGATCCGGCCCCGCCGGCCGGGCACTAGCTCGATCATCTGACCGCCGGCAGTGCTTGCATTGGCGTACCGGACGCACGCACGCACGGCGGACGATAGATTCGCATGCCGCAGGGCCGGCATTTCTGTCTGATCCAATCCAACGGCCTGGTCGTGCTACGACCACTCACTGGTGCTAGTACGACACATGGTCGATCCATCTATCAACAGACGTACGTACGGGCGTGCAAAGATACTACTCCATCTCGGTCCGGTCGCTCGCACGCGCTTTCACCGGCCAAAACCTCAAAAAAATAGCTGCCGCCATGTACGATCGGGGTCGGGGGAGACTAGGCACTTGTACTAATTAAAATACCTTATCATCATCTCTCTTTTTTTCTGAGAGAGAAAAAAAACTTATCATCTACTAGTAGTACCTCTAGAACGAGCTGAGCCAGGCCAGCGAGTAATCATCTAGCTTTTCGCATTGTAAGCTTCTCCCAGCGATTTCGGCTCGACATGGACCATCGCGTACGGGTACGTATGTGTTTGCGTACGGCCCTACCTTACCCCTGCGTCCGCCGTCCGATCCAGGTCCATCTCGCCTCGTGACGACCGACGGCGTCGCGCTCCGGGCCGGACTGGGCACACATCATCAGGGACCTGGGCTGATGCATGTGCCTGCGGCACCGGAGGCCCCAAAGGGGAAGCGGTCGGGATCGGTTGGCCGGCCGCCGGCCTTGGCGCCATACCCAGCGAGGAAGAGGAACGGCCGGCCCGGCAGCTATTGTTACTGGGCCGCGCGTCTAGTTTCCGCCTCCCATCCGGCGACGTCCTTGTCCTCGTCGCCCCTTGTTCAGGCAGGCAGGACACGATTTGGCGTCGGCTTAGCGATCTACTATCAGTAACGTCGTATCCGATAAGTAGGTTGGTCGTTCGTGTCTGAACGGCTGATTCCTTCGAGACGCCACGTCCCTGTTACCGCGCTTATATACTCGGAATAATTACCTGTCGCAAGCAATGCAAATCACTTCTGTGTTCTTTGCACACCAACCAAATTAATAAGGGTAGCCCTTACTAAGATTAGCAGTGGATTATCGTTGTTATTATCTGTTTATTACTCTGACGAGCCTGGTGATGAGCTGGTTTACCATACTTGACTGGAAGAGTAAAAAACTGCTCGGTCGATTAGTGGCATCCGATGTTCGCTTAGAATGCACGATGTCGAGTGGTAAAAGTGATGCAGGACGAGACGTGAGGCGATAGATGTTGCCGTCTGGTGGGTGACGAAAGTGGCTGCGTCAGTCAAGCGATAGACTAGATCGGATACTGATAAAAAGCTAGTGCGCGGCGATTCGCGGTCGTCGATTATACTGATGACTAGACTAGATAGCCGAGTAAATACTAACCATACTTTCGTAATTTTCCTATGTCGTATAATAAGACCGGTAGATAGAAGTGGGCCTCTAATTAAGCCCATTTTTTGCCTGTTGATTGGGCCTATTTGATTGGTCTAAACATATCTGCTCTCTCCCTCACCTGGACGACGATTTAATGTGATGTGATGGAGATCTATAAATCTATTAAAAATGTTAGAAATTTTAAAAATCTAAACAAGGCTTTTTAGATCGGATACTGACCAAAATTTGGTTTGGTCCAAAAGCTAGTGCGCGGCGATTCGCGGTCGTCGATTATACTGATGACGGGAATAGACTAGATAGCCGAGTAAATACTAACCATACGTTTCGTAATTTTCCTATGTCGTATAATAAGACCGGTAGATAGAAGTGGGCCTCTAATTAAGCCCAGCGGCTGCTCTGTTGATTGGGCCTGACCCAATCTTTGGATTGGTGAGCCGCATCTGCTCTCTCCCTCACCTGGACGAGGTTCGGAACCATATCTATATCTATATCTTCTATTCTATATATACTAATAAAGAGAGCTTGATAAAATTTCCGTCGTCCACCCAAAAATTTCGTCCAGCCTGCCGTCCATAACACCTCCTTTTTTCCGCCCTACTGTTTGCCTTCCATACGACTCCTCCTGCGTCCGATCTTAAAGCAGAGTCCACATCGGTGACGAACTCGAATTGTCTCTGCCCCCATGTAATTAACCAGCCAACCATAATCAATTCAATAATCAAATCAAATACGACAAGACTGGACTACTAAACAGCCTAATCACATAGAGAAGAGAAGCAGCAAATCGAAAAAGACTCGCCGAGCCAAACTGCCCCTGGCCTGCTCTCGTTCGCCTGTTTTTCCATGTCTCCAAAAGAAATCCAGATTCGTTGCATGCCCACATGCAAATCTGGTGCCACCCCACACGTCCCCAATGTAATGGGATCGGTTTGCATGCCCAGCTCTCAGGTACGCCACCAACAAAAAAAAAGATTCAATATTATAATAACTATAATCTGTTCGAACACCAACAAAAAAAATTAGATTCAAAATTTATATAATTTTCATTTAATTATATTATTCTATGTTTAATTACACAAGTCATTGATCCCAAAAAAACGTTTCATAACTATATGTCCTATTTTTAAAGTCACAATCTCGATGGGACAAACCAAATTAACAATGGTAAATACTCAGCATATAACAGATAGAATTTGTTAATGCCTCCTTCTATCTTCTTAGGTGACCAAAGTGAATCCAATTCAATTACACAGTCATTGATCCCAAAAAAACGTAATATGATGTTTTTTTAGAAGAAAATTTAGGAAACTCTTGGAGATGCTCAAATATGATGTTTGTTTTGCGGGTTTGCTTAATCTAATAATCTCGACTAGAGGATACAATATGATATGGACGGAACACCACGCCGCTCAGACATACCGCTTGGTGATGGCATGACGGAGACGCCGTGGTGCCCTATCGACTTTGGGATCGGAGGCTCGCCATCTTCCGTCCCGATTTGCTATTTAGCATGGCGCAGCCTGATCTGTCGAGGCGCACATGGTGAAGAGATTGCGACTTCATAGCGAAGAAGTGCCAATGTGCCATAAGAGTGGAGGCTCGCCATCTTCCGTCCCGATTTGCTATTTAGCATGGAGTAGCCTGATCTGTCGAGGCGCACATGGTGAAGAGATTGCGACTTCATAGCGAAGAAGTGCCAATGTGCCATAAGAGTTGCAGGCCGTCGCGAGTCACGTAACCAGCGTCGTCGAAGAAAAAATTAAAAAAATGATTGTATTATTGTTATGTCAACAACTATGACAAACTATTTTAATCAAATGCTTTTTTGAAATGATGATTTTAACTTAAGTGAAGCTGCTTCCTACGGAGTCCGAACCCGTGACCCCGTTGCAACGAACGGGCACTTTTGCTAGTAATATATAACTAAGCATATGCAGTGGAGATTTTGCAACAGATTTGATGTTGTTTTTTTCTTGATTTTTAGGTGAAATGTTCTTCGATTTCATGCGGCTGCTAGGGTTAGGGCACGGCGCGTGTGTGAGGGAGGGAGAAGGAGGCGGTGGCGGCTTGAGAGATGAGAAGGAGGGGTAACCACCTGCACAAACACAAATGGCATAATTAACCACCTGCGCAAATGGCATAACAGATGTCAGTTGAGTACTTGAGGCTTAAGAAAAAACACAAGCGGTGTGCAAAATTGAATATCTCGCATGAGATCAAAAATACATCGGATGGCAAAAAGTTCACCGGTCTCTTAACCAGTCTGAAGTTTTGAATTGCAAACTCTACTGGAAATAGGAGAAACTTAACATAACACCAGTGACTTACAATACAATGACTATCTTTGACCGGTGTGAAGTTTTGAATTGCAAACTCCACTGGAAATAGGAGAAACTTAACAACACCACATGTGGTCTTTCGACTCTTTCCTTTCTTATTAGAATTAAACAGTTACATGTTTTACATGTCTCCCTGTATTTATAGTCCTGAGAGACTTACTCCAGGGGTGCTATTCATAGGTCCGCTCTGGGCTCATCGCCCCTCTGGCTTTTGGGTCCCTTGTCGGCCTATTCTCTTTGCCAGAAGGTGCTGCCATGTTGGACGTATGACACTATGAGTATTGGTCAACAAAGTCATTTGCTTCTGCATTCCCTCAAAAAAAAAGTCATTTGCTTCTGCATAGCAAAAACAGTTCACTTTAGTGAAAGTTAATTTTCATTCTACTGTTCAAGTTTTGAAAAAAAAACATTCTACTGTTCAAAAGCACACTTTTTTTTTTTGCCTATTCAACGTCATTGTTCTATGAAAAGGACCGTATATATAATTAGAATATTGTAGGATTGAGAGCTCATCATCTACTAGATGTAGAACTAGTTCTTGAATTTGGTCATCGTTCTCTATAGCTCTAGCAATGAATATAGCTAACATATCGATCGGTAAATTAAAAAGTGAGGTGGATGCTGCCTAGGTGACACCTCTGACAGATTGGATTCAGGCCGATCCTCTGGCGCATTCCTAGCTTTGGCCACATTTGAAGCTGCGCCAGATGCATGATGGATCACTTCAAAGCATAAGGTCTACATCCATGCGCCTTAAGGGTGTGTTTGGTTACACACCTTTTTTGCTAGCCAGGCCGGATTGGGCCATATTTTGGATGTTTGGTTTCTTTGGCCGACCTTCCTAACCTGGCTAGATTGGGCCAAAAGGGGAGTTAGCATGGCTGGGGTAGGAAGCCCGATTTGGCTTTCCCAACTCGGCGGCTAGCGGTGCTTTGGAGTTCGCGCTTGAAGCGTTGTCCTGTCACCTCCCGATCGCCTCTCCCATGGCGCAGCCTCCGTGCCGTGTGTCTCTCCTCCGCCCATGCGGATGGTCACCGCCCCCGGCTCGGCCCCTCAACACCGCCGTCCCCGCCAGAGCCACGGACGGCGGCGCGTCTCGACTTCGTCCCATTTGGCGCATACTCCATTGTCGCGGTCATTTGTAACACCCTAGGTGTTAAGCATCTCATTAGCATGTGCATTTGCATCCCATAAGCATCATTTCATGCATAATAGTGTTACCAATGACATTCATCTTTGATTTGTTTTAATTTATGCTTGTTTGACCTAGCTACTATGAAATGTTTGCTATAATGTGTTTTTGGACCTAAACTTTGCTTAGATACATTTTTGACATAATTTAGGACCATGTTTGAGCTCATGAATCTTTTTAGAAATTATTTGAGAAATCGCCCTACAACTTTTATCCTTTTTGAGTCATTTTGAAACTCTTTTCAAAAGTGCTTGATAAAGTGGTTTTGAAAGTCATTTTGAAATCACCCGCTGTAATGTCATCTCACGTGCCCATCCCGAAGGGCCTCGGATGACACTGTAGCCACGACGCCAACCCCTCAGGCGGGTACAACGACAGTCCCCGGTCACCATCAGCGTCCCTCGGAGCATCTGTCTTCAGGAAAGCAAGGGTCTCGGAAGTCAATGGCCCCTCAGCATGAATCATTACAAATCCACGTTACCCAGGAGTACACTTGAAGATCGGGGGGAAGGACAACCTCCTTTCCACGACGACGACCAAGGACGCCCCTTCTCAGCAGCACGGGTACAAGGCACCGACCAAGTAATTTCCTACACCTGGAGGACATGTACTCGCCGGCCCTCCTTGGGACTATAAAAGGGGGTGCCCGGGCATAGACTAGAGCAAGTCGAAGCACTCACGCCTTGACTTCACACCATTGGCAATCTAGCTCAATCACCACGCACGGAGACTTGAGGTTCCGACCACTCTCTCTCACCCTGCTTGTATTCCCCCACTACGAGCACCTCGGTGCGTATACACGATCACTCACTCTTTCGATCGGGCGTAGGGGCGGCGTTGGCCTAAACCAAGATAAATCTTGTGTCATCTCGCACCAACCATCCGGTTCCTGGGACGCGCAGCACAATTACTAGTCGGTTAGCCGTACCCCCGGTACAAAACACCGACAGCCACTTTCCTGAAAGGCAAGCCCCGATGCATTCCGCCTTTCCTATGCTTTCTAATTAATTTGATTTGAGTCCTTTTATATGTTTGATGCATTACGTTTAGAAAAATGGTTGAAACCGTTGTTGCACAGATATCCTTGCTGAAGTTGTCACCCTATCCTATGTAGAGGTCTAGGTTAAATGCTCAGTATAATGATTGCAGTAGACAGTGATTTCGGTCACCAAGAGGATGTTTGTAGTTGGTCACATGGGTGACTAACAAGCTGCTGCTGAAAACCTGATTAATAAAACATGCTAAGGTTGGATGGATATTGAGGCCTTCCATTTGATCGATTAAGGACTTATACTTTGTCAGAAGGCAGTCGGAAGTTGAACGTACCTATTCATATAGTAGGCTCTGCAGGGTCGTGAGCCACGAAGCTTATGAGATTGTTTAGGGGCCGGCTCTGCCCGCTTTATCACTCCTCCTTTGGCGTGGTAGGTTGGGATTGAATTGGCACAGGCAGTATCGGACGAAGCGTCGTTCTTCGGGTCGAACACCTGGTGGCTCGAGAAGGAGAGGGTAGCCGGCATGCCCGCGACTTGATGGCCCCTAACATCTTGGAAGTGATTAGTGCTACTCTTGTAAAGTAGACCTAGTTTGTCACCAACTTGAGCTCAACACCCTCCGCTGCTCCAAGATATCTAGGAGTCGACAAACTCCAAGAGTAACAAACATGATCCGCAGTGGAACACGATCCCCAAGTGCCTCTAGATGAACAACGCAATCAAATGCACTTGGATGCTCTCCCATCTCACCAAAAGATGCAATCAAGCAAGTAGGATGAGTGAGAGGAGAAAGGCTTTGCTCGCAAGGTTGCTATGTCAATCAAAATGGCCAAAAGAGTGAGCAAGAGCCGGTCACCACGCTCAAAGAGTAATTGCCCCGTTTCTCCCTTTTCCTGTGAGCACATCAGATGCACCCACCGGACACATGTGGTGCGTCCGGTGCACCGATGCCCGCCACGTGTTAGCCGTGTTCGAACTCATGATGGCTAGCTCAATGCGCGACCTTGGGTTATGTTATATCGAACGCGTCAGTGGATTACACCAACGCGACGGACGATTTGATGGTCGACTCAGCGCGTTGCTGGACTCCGCATCGGACACACTAACTCGGCGTCAGGTGCCAGCATGTGATGGGGTTCTAGTAAGGGTCCAGACTGCACCGGTGTGTCTCTAAAAATTTTAGCAAGTCAGCCAAGACCCACACGATCCTCAAAGCATACAACAGACACACCGGAGACATCGACGCCTACACCCGGACAAGCTGATATCCTCAATTAGTAAAAGCTGGTGCATCTAACTTACCCATCTTGCCATTATAGAAACTAAAATAAAGCTAACCTTCTAGTATTGTATTTAGAAGATTGAATGTCCCTCCTACTATTGTATTTAAATTACATGTATGTAGTTATTTGTGTAAATTACACATCTACCGCACCTATGTAGAAGAACCCCACTAGTGAATTCTCTTGACATGCACCTATGCCACATCAATAGCTCCACTAACATCCATACAATTCCATTGCTCTCTGTCCTCGCGCCATCCATTCTTCTCCTGTCCGCCTCTTGAGTTCCATCCATGCATCCGACAGTTTTCAGTTTACAGAGTGCACAAAGAAACTGAACAAAACCAAAAGTCGTCGCTGCCTACAATGCCAGAAAACCAAAGGTCGCCACTACAATCCAAGTTAAATAACACGCGCTTTGTAGAGCTAGGCCAGCACATAGGAAGTAGCAAACCTTCCAGTTTCACGAGCACAATGCCTCTCGCTGCAGTCTTCCTCCTGCTCATTCTCATCCTCGGCGCGTGTCAAGCGAAGCGCCGCGACCCACAACATCACGGACGTCCTGGAGGCACACCCGGACCTTACCGACTTCAGCGCTGCGCTGGTCAACACCGGCGCCGTGGCGGAGGTCGACCAGCACCAGACCATCATGGTCCTCGCTGTCGACAACGCCACCATGGCGCCGCTCAAGGCGCAGAAGCCACAGCCCGGGGAGTTGTAGCGCGTGATCTACCTCCATGTCCTCCTCGACTACTTCAACACCGCCAAGCTGGGCAGCATCCAGGGCGGGTTCGTGCAGGTCTACCAGGCCTCCGACAAGGCGCGAGGGAGCAACGGGATCCTCAACGTCACCATGTTCAATGACAGCTGCATGGCGGCGTTCACGCCGTCCACCGACCCCTCCAACAGGCTTCCCACTGCGGTCTACCGGTGATCCATCAAGGAGACGTCGTCTGACATCGCCGTCCTGCAAGTGAAGGACCTGATGTGGTATCCGTCGCCGGAGGCTCCCGTTCCTGCGCCCACGCCTGAGGCGGCGAAGGGTTGGTGGATCTGCTGTCCAAGAACGGGTGCGGAGGCTTTGCTGGCCTCCTCGTCGCGACGGCGAGGCGCTCATCCTCATCGCCGGAAGCCGAAGGTGGATATGAACCCGTGTGGAGATACCCCCTACTTTATCTGCCATTCAACATTCTTCGAGATACGTGCTGAGTTAGTGCTTGTCTATTAGTTTACTGTTCTATTACGGTCGTGGAAGGATGATTATAAATATACCGTTGTCATTATGGTGTTCAGTGTGTGGTGGTGGGTGGGACAGTATTTAATGTACTTTTATGTCCAAGAAAGTCGCAACTTGCGGGACGCATAGTCTAGCTTTCGTATTCCTTGTCTAGGAAGTCCTCTTTTTTGTTTCTTCTTTCGGAAGCTCCGTCCTCTTTCCCTCTTGAAGCCGGTCGGAGATAGGCTATGCGATGATTCCCGGGGCACATCCAGATCTGTGATTTCGGTAGTTGTAGGTAGGGTTCATGAGGTGGCGGAGCAAGAGGTTGAAGACTTCTCGGACCCATGCTTCTGAATCAAGGGATGGATTGGCTCCGCAGTCGGTGCGGTTCGCGGATGGAGGTGTTCATCAGGTTTGCCTTTTCTGATCCTTGTAAAGCCGTGTCCCTAAAATTTCGTAACCCTGGCGGATATATTAGGACTCGTTATAGGTTCCCGTTGACTAATTTCTCGATGCATGGTAGACCTAAAGGTTTGTGCTCATTTGTTAACTGGTTCGTTGCGGAGTGTTCGATGGAATTGGAACATTTCCCTCTTTTTTGTATGATTATGACATATCCGTATGTTTTTATATCTGATGCATATGAAATTTAGTATGGTTTTGAAATTCATTTTAATGTGGTATGAACATTGCGATGGATTTATGCTACTAGTGAATCTACCCTAGTTATGATTTCTGCTGCTAGTGATAAGAATGTTTTGCAGTTGCGTAGGTGATACTCGGAATGAAATTTGTTGCCTTTCTGTTGCTAGTGATAGGTGATACTCGGAATGAAATTTGTTGCCTTTCAGTTGCTAGTGATAAGAATGTTCTGCAGGCTTGATTTGGTCGGCATTTAAAGTTAAAAATGAATAAGATTGGAATAGGCCATGGCTGATATGATGTCTTGTTTAATCCTTTATTTTTTGGCAATTATTGTGTTCCTAGCAATTTATTGTAAAATTGGGATGTCAAGGTTGTAGATTGAGACTATACTTGTTTCGTTTTCAAAATGGAGAGAGAACCATGGCTGATAAGATACTTTTTGAGAGTGGATCATTTGCTTCACGGTGCTCGGTTAGACTCATCAATGAGGTGGTGTCTAAGTTTGACCCAGTGAAGAAGGATCTGGTCAGTTCTATTGGTTTTCAGGGGATGTTATGCTTTCCTCCTATGAAGCAGATTAATAGAAGGTTTTCGATGTGGTTAATGAGTTGTGTTGATGAGCAGTTTTGTTCCCTTAACATTTCAGAGCATATTCGGATCAAATTTAGTAAGATTGATGTAGGTCATGTCTTTGGTATTCCTACACAGGGCAGGACTGTACTAGATATTACTGCGGCAAAGAGGGATGCGAAAGACAGGGTTATACAACGTTTTCTAGGTGAGGAGTTTAATGAGTACAGGAGCATAAAGATTGTTCAGGAGATAGTGGAGCGTGATTATGGTAGTCGATTTCCCAAGAGGATGGGGATAGGTTTAGGGTGGCCTTCGTGGTTTTTGTCGTGTCAAATCTTCTATGCCCATCAGCGAAGTATGATTATGCTTCTGTTGACTATTGGAATGCTATAGAAGATCCAGATTCTATAAAGAGTTATGATTGGGCTGCCTTTGTTATTACGCGCCTCCTTGAAGGTGTTGTTAAGATGAAACAGGATATCAAGAATAATATAAAGTTCCCCAACGTATCTAGATGCTCACTTTTCCTTGAGGTTTGTGTACATGCCACTTAATTCTTGCTTCTTTCTATTTATGTTGACAATTGGAAGTAATCTCAATACATGAGGTTTTGATTTTTTTTTTGCAGGTGTTTTATCTTGATAGCCTTGAATTGGATTGTCTTTCATTGGACCATAATAATTTACCAAGAATTTATGTTTTTCCATTTGATACTTGTGCGGTCCTTTATGATGGCGGACCATAATTTTGCCAGTTTCTGTAAAGGGGAATCCAGTTGTCAAGCTGTAAAGGTCTGTGTAATAAGCGCAATAGAAATTTTATTTTGTGTCTAAATAGTCCTTTTTTGAGTGGCGTATACAATAGGTGTTAGCTGATCTTGTATGGTGTATATTTCTTTCAGCTGCGTGATGCTCGTCGTTGTATATACTCTTGGGCACATGAATATATCCAGCAATCTGATGAATCCAGGAGTGGTTCTTTGTTGGCTGTATGGGAAACTGTTGTGGCCATGGTTAACCTGCTTGAGATTCCCTTTGAGGTACAACAGATTTAGTTATATTGCTGTGGTGCTGTCTTAAGGATAGTTGTTCGCTATTTTTTTTTCTTTTTCTTTTTTTTCTGGACAGGCTACAGGACCTTTGTTTGTTGCTGTTGTTGAGTTCCAGGAGCAGATAAATGCAGGTCTAACAGTTACTAGTACACAAGCTGCTAAGTTCTTGACAGTTTTAGTTTCCATAATGACTCCTTTTCGAAGAGGTTTTCGCTATTAATCTTCACATTCGGTTGGGGTGTCAAACAACGGTAAGTTGCATGCTTGTTGATGTTATTTGGTTTCCTGTGTTATTTTAGTTTGAGTTAATATGCAGTTTTTGATTTTCTTTTTTAAATGTTTTGATTGCTCACTTTTATCTTACAGAGAAGAGGTTGGTCGAAGACGCCATTGGCAGAGGAACTAGTTTGTTGGCGTTACCTATCCGTAAGATAGGAAGTACTTCTTCAAGTGTTTTAATTGATAATTCTGCCAGCGTTGATCGTAGATGCTACCGTAATGCTAGCACGCTGCCATACATGTCGTGCTGTGAGGATTCCTCAGGCGTATCTTTAATGCTTAGTCGGACAAGTGTTGGAGATGATTTGCAGCGTGCTATTAAATCGCCCTTTGCTAGCCTCGATGATACGCCAAATCTCCTCAACATTGATATCAGAGTTGCAGCTGTGATGGCCAAGTTCTACTCAATTTTCTAGAGGCTGAAGCCTACAAATGATTTTGACTCAAATGTCTGCGTTGATGGGGAGCCTCAACCCTCTAGGTCTTTGGCATCCGGGGATGGAACGGTGCCCTTTGTTATGTCACCATGGGAACTTGGTTATGCATGGTCATTGTTGGCTCAGAGGCCCAATGATTTTTTTTTGAGAAGTATAGCAGTATGATAGATGATGATAGGTAGGTTGCAACCTTTTTTAGTTGTTAGCATTCGTTTTTTTTGTATTGGAGTGGCATCATGGTTTTGTGGTTTTCTAGTGGCAAGCATTTTGAACTGATTATTTCTACTTTCTTCCTCTTGTTGTTTTGCAGTCTAGCGATAGTACATCGTCACCCGAGATATATACAGGTTACGTGTAGTGCATTGATTCGACCAGTTTATGGGGAAGACTAAAATGGAATTTTGGATTTGTTTGATGCCCTGGTTAGAGCTGCAATACATGAAGACGATTTATTGTATGCTTTGTATGGTCCGTTGAGGTGGAGGCGTTTTTTCGAGTCAGATTTGATGGTATATCCCCCCTTAGTTTGTTTTACTGTGTATTCGTTGGTTATAGGTATCCTTGTTGTATAAATTCACTGATGTTGATTATATGAATTTTCTAACAACGTAATTAAAGTGTAGGCTATTATCATGAGCGGGACCCTTGGTCTAGATGATTCTAAGTTGAGGGACCAATTATCTCTTTTGGAATCAGGTACGATTTGAGCCGGTCTTGAGAATGGTATTTGCTTTTGCATTTATTTCTCTATTTAAGTATTGTACCTAGTTGGTTAAATTTCATGGTGTTTGTATTACCCTTATTACAGTTTTTTTTGTTTATTGTAGGTATTTTTCCCAGTATTATTACAGTTCCAATGGTCTTGTTTTGTTTGGGAACCATAGAAGAATGCAATTGTTGTATTTGATCCAAAAATTGATTTGTTTTACGCATGGGAGGGTTCAGCTAATTGAGCGTGCGTGTTACCTTCTGAAATTAGCCTTGAAGAACTTAATTGGTCCAGTTTTCACTGGGATTGTTTCTCGTGATGTTACGTGTGTCTTGATGTGGTCATGTTGAATTTCGTAGATAAAGAACCGTCGGGTAATTTAGTTTCCCTTCCGTATACATATTGCTTTGGCCGACTTGTAGTGCTTGTTTTTGTTTGCGTATCACTAATTGGTTGTGAGACTAAATTTTTCAGCTAAGCCACCTTCTAATGCATCCGGCTTCATTCTAACGTTTTAGACTCTTGTGCTAAAGCAATTCTCATAGCTAATGTGTAAATAGAAATTAGTGTTAATTATTAACTATTGTGTGGATCAATTTATTTTTATTGGGATGTGTGAGATATTTGTATGAGCTACTTGTATATTTTAGCTTTTCAAGTGTGTAATGTTTGCTAAATCCCCTAGGTTGAATTATAGTGGAGTTTTGTGTTCGATGTTCTCTACCGGTGCTACAATGGCCATGATCGACTCTTAATTTTTCAAAGGTAAGAGCGTTAATCTATATTGTTTCCGTTCTTTTTTTTTTCTTCCATAAAACAGCTATCTAAAATTTATATTTTATAATTTCGTTTGAACTATTCCACTTTAGGTCGATGTCAAAGCAATTTTGGTGAAGTTGATGTATGAAGCACTCAAGCTTAGGGGAAATACAGGGCCGTTATTGCCGGATGATGATCTTTTCGTGGATGTGCATTAGAAGAGAATGGGGTGTACAGTTTTGTTTGTTGTTTTTGGTGGCTGTACAAGGTTACCCTTTTTTTCGTGTTGCCGAGGTGTGTATACGTGGATCTCACCTTTTCAATTGATTTATGCC
>JADLZK010011790.1:0-16035 GCA_015847255.1 Hyparrhenia diplandra
TGGCATTGAATCGTCAATTTTAATCACCAAACAAGAGAAAGGAATAAAAAGACCCATAAGGTTGTCAACACTTCGTCATACTCTACATTTTTTCGATAAAAGGAATCTTGTATCTTGGTCATCAAGATTCCATCCTCTATATCAATTTCCCCTGCACTCATCATCCTCTATCCCAACTACCATCAGTGGGGCACACTTGTCATACTCTTCTCTTTTTACCTCCTCCTCATTCGCCCATTCGCTCTCTCTATCTCTACCGGCAGATCGAGGGGCGCCCTCTCCCTCTCCTCCGCCGGTGGCTCCAGCGTCGGTAGCTCCACAGGTGGATACAGCCGGGCGCCACCAATGAGAACACTGCCTGAAGCCACCTTTGTCGAATTGCGTTTGTCGAAGCAGCCACAACCGTTTTCCTCTATTTTTGCCGCGGACACGCCGAAGCGAGAGCACGGACTTCGGGACGGGGAGCTGCATCGACAACGTGCGCTGCTACCAGGCCATCGATCCTCTCCGGCAGCTTGCGGTCGAGCACGGGCCGTCGGGCACGAGGCAATCGGGCATGAGGTCGCTGATGGGGAAGGTCGTCGGGCGGGGGCCGCAGCCCACGGTGCTCGCCCTAGCGACTCCTCCTTCCTCTCTGGCCAGCCTCGCCCCTCTCGGCGGCGGCGGCTCGAGCTCAAGCTGCGTCCTCCTACCGGACTTGAGTTCAGCCCGCCCGCTCCACCCCTACCCCTAAGCCTCGCTGTCTTGCGCCGACAAGCTCTTCGCCGGTGGGGTACTCCTCCTCCTCCCCATCCTCTCACCACGTCCTCCCTTCTCTCTCCCCCTTCCTACTCTGGCGTGAACGAATGTGGGCGCGTGTGGGACCATCGATACCCGAGCGAGCGTGGGCTCGATATATTTGGCATGCGGTGGCCGGCACTCTCACTGTCTTGCGCCGGCGATCTCTTCGCCGGCGGGGTACTCCTCCTGCTCCCCGTCGTCTCACCGCGTCCTCCCTTCTCTCTCCTCCTTCCTACTCTAGGGCGAACGAACGTGGGCACGTGTGGGACCATCGATACCGGACAAATGTGGGCTCGCTATAATTGGCGTGCGGAGGCCGGTACTCTACGATAGTGTAGCGTTTAGCGGAGGCTGGTGCGACGTTTTTTACGGTAAATGGAACTTGAGGGTGCGGTAGCCGATGGCAGTGCGGACAGCCTAAGGCCATAATTGATCCAGTGCCTAATTTAATATGATTAAATTGAACAACAGTAATACCAGTCTGCACTACCGGACTCTAGCACTCGGTAAAGCCCATAAAACAATCGGCAAAGGCTTTAGAGTGCATATGACAAAGAGCACTCAGCCAAGCCCCTGCCTACAAAGGCTTCTTTGCCGAGTGTCTTTGTCGAGCACTCGCTAGGTTTGGGTGCTCTAAAGTCTCATGTACTAATATTGCCCATTAAGGCTGTGAAATATAATCTCAGCCATTCATACAACCCTCTTCTCCCTCATTCTAACACAGATCGGTAGTGAATAATATAATAGTATGTCCTGTGGCAATGGCAATACACTGGCAGCACAATTTGTAGACTACCATAGTTTCCACTCATAACAGCTCAGGAGCACGCAGCCTCATCTATACAGAATATGATGTAAGATTTGAGTGTTTTCAGATATAGTTACAAAGAGAGTAAGCCAACAAATACTATAGCTCATGATTTTTTGCAGTGAACACTACTGCACAGAAGGTCTCTACCGAGCGGCATATATTTTACCGAGAGCCCAACGGCAAGCGCCGGTAAAATCTCCCTCCATCGAGCCGCTCTCGGAGACATCAAGCTCTTGGTAGAGAGCTCCCTCTACCGAGAGCCCTTGAGGGGCTCTCGGTAGAGGGTGAATTCACCGAGAGCCAGCCCTCCGCAAAGCTCCATCCTCGGTAGAGTTCATGCCCCCGCGTACCGCTAGCGGGCTAACACGCCTCTGCCATCAACTCTACCGAGAGCGGGAGTTAGGCGCTCGGTAGATTATGGTCACTCTACCGAGCACCATCTCTCGGGCCCTCGGTAAAGATGTTTTGCCGAGAGCCCTTCCAATGGCTCTCGGTGAATTGACCATATCTTCTTTTTTTTATTTTTTCATTCCACCTTGACAAACAGAACATATCAGTCATTTATCACTTATACATCACATCCATACAAACTTGCATAATTTAAAACAAGTCATTACAATCAAAAGATGTTCTACTACAACTACAAGTTCCTTTTGTTGCGGTCTTGTAGAAATAACTTCGGTGAAGTGTAGGTCACCCGATCTTGAGTACCACAGATCTCCAAAATGTGCAACAACGTTCTAACTAATACATCCTCCTTTGCTTCACAACTACGACGACATGGTGTATGCGACGACGTTTAACCGTCTTGGACATGTCATTTGGGTCTCCAATCGACAGCAACCACCTTTGCCACGATATCCATCTGTCGTGAGTGTTGGCATTGGATTAGCCCATGTCCAAACATAACCCAATCGAGACATTGTGCGGTTAGATTGGATGCATAACTACACCAGCGTAGGTTAAGTCATACACTTGAACCTATAATTGAAAAAAAAAAAATTATGAGAACATATCGAGATTACCACATCATTTCTAGATATAAGCTAGGTGATAAATTAACATATCGAGATTACCACATCATTTCGGTTCCTCCAAGCCATGCTTGCAACCAATCCCGCAACATCATGACTCATGTTCCTACTTTTAGTTTGTCATCAACAATGAGGAGAATGTAGGCAGAGTGTACCCATTTTCTTGAAGCTTTCGTACACATCCCATGACAAAGACATATTTTTGTGCAACCGTCGGCTAGGCCGCAGGTGCTTTTATTCCGACCTCTGAGATTTGTATAGGATTTCTACTTCTCCTCCTAGGGGTGATGGAAAAGATAATTCGACATTGGATTTGTGGACCTAATTGACTATTAAGATCATGATAGTGCTGGACGTCCACTTGGTCAACTCCAAAGTACGAGAGAGAGTGTTTAAGCCAAGTGATTTGGTCAATTGGCTGCAATACATTTAAAAATCATATAAATGGTAAATATACACATGCAAATGTATTTGACAAATTGATTATACAAATATACTTATACAAATATACTAACTATTACTGGAACATTAGGTGCTACGGTGGGCATAGTTCTTGGATCGGGGTGAAATCCACGGCTCGTTACGTGGCGAGAGAAACCTATGACTTCCGGCGTTGGAAGATTACGTCTAGCCATCTAACATAAAGATATAGAAATTAGTTTCAATTTTTTTGCCACTTAACTAGAAATATATAGTGGCATTATATACCACAACACATATTGTTACAAAGAAATCATAGCAATATATACCACAACATAGATCGACGGCGGTGGAGGGCGTGGGCCGGACGGCGGTGGACGGCGGTGGCGGGCGTCGGGGCTCGCGGACGGGCGGTGGATGGCGCGGTGGGGCGTCGGGGCACGGCGGACGGCGGTGGAGGGCGTCGGGGCTCGTGGACGGTGGTGGAGGGTGTGGGCGGGCGCGGACGGCGGTGGCGGGCGCGGGCGTATGGCGCGGCACGGGTGGCGGTGGTGGTGGCGCCGACGGTGATGGTGGTGGCGGGCTTGGGCGCGGCGGTGGCGGGGGTGGCGGGCGTGGGCGGTGACAGCGATGGCGGCGCGGTGGGCGGTGGCGGTGGTGGTGGCGGTCTGGTAGTGGGGCGGCGTGGGCGCGGCGCGGTGGTTGTGGGGGCGGCGGCGTGGGCGGTGGCGGGGGTGGCGCGGCGCGCGTGTGGCGGCGGGGTGGCGGGGGCGGCCGCGGGGGGCAAGCGCGGGGCGGCGGTGGCGCGGGCGGGCGAGCGGCCGAGTAGAGCGTGTGTGAGAGAGATAGAGGGGGTGAGTGGGAAATGGATAAGTCCTTCGGATAAGGCTTTACCGAGGGCCAAACAAAGCGTGGCACTCAAGAAAGTGTTGTTCATAGGGCCTTTACCGAGGGCGGCCACTCGGGCGCTCGAAAAACTTTTTTTTTTTAATTTTGGCATCCAAATTTTTGGTCAAATTTTGATATTTCAAATTTTAGCGAGTGTCCTACAACACCCTCGGTAAACTTTGGTCACTTTACCGAGGGTCACCCCGCAGAACCCTCAAGTAAATGTTTTTTTGCCGAGAGCCCCGTTAATGGCCCTCGTTAAAATATCCTTTTTTTTTTTTGAATTTGGCATCCAAATTTTTGTGTGTGCTTCCTACAATGCCTCATAGTTCATGTCCAAATTTGAGATTTTTTTAAAAGTTTTCACTATATATTTTGTTTTTATTTCTTTTAATTGAATTTTGTTTTATAAGTCAAATTTGAACTGGAAGCCATTCGAATAGATGGGAAACATGAGCGAAAAAAAAATGATATTCATATTCGTGAGTGCAATGTGAGGCCTCATCCGAGGGGATAGACCCAAAAATTTGAACATCTTGTTCACGGAACATGACCATTTTCACTTGCGGGTGAATAATTTTTAAATTATATAAAATGCAAACAAAGTCAAAAAATCGTGAAACTTGTCGAGTTGTTGTGATATCGTATGTGGAGACGGTGAAAAAAAAAAAAAATTTGAGAAGGTTTTGTGCACGTTGGATCAAATGGTTCTTTGAAACCCGGGACATCTCCACAGGAGTTCTATTATCACATGTGGTATATGTCCCGGCTCGTGTCGATTGTATGAGCCAACGTCAATGAAACCATCTCAAATTTTGTGATAGAGTTACCCCGACACGATCGAAATGGATGTAGACAACAAAATAGCCGGGACGAGGACGACGCCGGAGATGAAGTCACAAATGAGAGACTTACAAATGCTTGAGCGATTACAATTAGGCAATGAAAATGAAGACAACATTCCTCCTTGAGATAGTCTTGCTTATTTGGACAATGTTGATAGTGATGACGAGACATATGATCTAGCTAATCCCATGTAATACTATGTTTTTTGTTTATCTAAGTTTTGTTTAATTTTTGTCCTTCTCTAATGTTTTTCTTGATGAGTCGACATTTTGTTTAATTGCGGGTGATTGAAAGAAGATGGTGGGTGGCCGTGCCTTCGCGTCGAGGCCGGTGTCCTCCCTTTACGGGAGTGGGGGAGGAGGCTGGCGGCGGAGGGGTCGGCGGGGAGGAGCACTAGGAGGAGCGACTCTTTCCACTCTTTCCCAGCCGGTGGAGCAGCCGGTGGTCCCAGAGGAGGAGCCGGCGGCGGAGACCCCGAGCAGGAGTTGGTGCCGCGAGACCACCACCGACGGGACGAGGGGAGGGAGACGGGGATGGGGACGGGGGGAGGACTATGGGGTCCTCCACTTCCGGTGTGTACTTGCGAGGTCCCTTGAGCCTCCCTCGGAGTTCCCCACGTGCGGCACAAGGTAGTGATTTGCCCCGATGGGCAAGTGTAAGTAACTCTTGATGTTATCACCAATTTTAAATTTGAAATGTTGCGAGAAACTAATATTTTGTCTTACTTGTGTAGGAACTGGGTGGTTATGTCGGGTGGTCCCACACGCTCCCCCAACGGCATCCTTGCTCTTCTTGTCAGGAAGCACTTCCCTGGCATCGTCACTTACAGAGGCAGGACCGAGCCGGCCTACATGTATGCCCACTACGAAGCCGCCCCAGACACTGAGTAGGGCAACGTGTTGGAGCACGTGAAGGCAGAACTTTTGGTAAGTCTTCATTGCACAAACTTTTTGTCTATACATCGCATTCATTAGACTAATCCGCCCGTATGACTAAGGATGCATCACATTTGTATGCGAGTTTCTTCCGGACCTTCGGGCGGGATATGAAGAGCGGGTGGAAGAGGTGTTCAAGAAATCCTACAAAAAGCGCATCGTCGACATGCATCACAAGGTGAAACACCAGTGCGTGATCACCTACTACGAGTCCAAGCGTGCGACAGTGATCAAGGTACCGGACGCCAGAAAGATGGAGCTGACCCGAGAACAGTACCTTGAGGTACATGAAAAACGTTAAAAGTTGATTCCTTTTCAGCTTATAAGTATGTTTCATCTAATCTTATTATATGTCATGTAGATGATCCCCCGGTGGTGCATCAACGATCTCCCGTGGTGGATGATGATCGTGGACAGGTGGTTCACACGGGAGTATCGGGGAGAGGCACAAAGCCTTACGAGAGCGATGTTTGGCGATGGGAGGTCCAGCACACCATCAAGGCAGCCACAACCTCACCGTATACAAAGAAAGATGGGTACGCGCATTCTTTTTATCGATTGTTACGCTCAATTCTGCCTAGTTTCTAATCATCTCCTCGTCTTTTCGCGGATGGCGGCACACCCAGGCGGGAGTGCAGCGACTTTGGGGTATTGCATGTCCCACAAGGGCAAGGCGGCGTCGGCGTATCCAACAACCTGAACGACTCGCCCGAGGCGTACACCAACCCGAACGTGTACAGAAAGATCCAAGACTACACGGAGGCGGCAAGGAAGGTCCATGGGCCAGACTACGATCCGTTCAGTCAGGACATCGATCCAGACATCGTGATGGCGGTGGGAGGAGGCAAGCAGCACAGACGGTTGTGGATTGCCGATGGTCGCATCGGCGCTCTCAGCTAATTCTCTCATGGCTCCGAGCACAGAGCACGAGCAGTAGCCTGCCTATACGCCCGTGGCCGAGCCCTGCACAGACGCGTTTCGACGAACTCTAGGTTATTCCTTTGTCAAACAATTTTCTTTACGCACCTTAATTAGGTTTGCATTACTAAAACATTGTATTGAAATACTATTGGCCCGGCTAGAAGAGTCAGAGCGACAACGGCAAGCGGAGGCGGCTGCGTTTCAGGCCCAATAGGAAACCCAGGTGAGGCAGCTATCGGAGCTCATGAACTACCTCCAGACCTCGGGGAACTATCTACCACCTACGCTGCTAGCGGCGTTTGCTCCGCCTCCGCCTACTCCTGTGAGTATGAAATTGCCTTCACTTCTGCTTTGCTTGTGGATGTGGATCACGTCTAACACATGCAACCTCTTTTCCTTTGTGCAGCCGGTTTCGGCGGGATCGAACCATGCGCCGCCTCCTGGACATGATGATCAAGGGTCTCCTTCACCGAGCGTGCAGCAGCAGCCCCATCTTTGATGAGCTTGTGGTGGACGTGTGGTAACTTTTTATGGATTTGTTTGTGACTTTTGATAAGATGATGCGGAACTTGATGAGTTGTGGAACTTGATGACTTGATGAGTTGTGGAACTAGAATTGATGACTTGTGATGGATATTGGATGACTTAATCTATGATTGGATCATGGATGTGATATATATGTGATAAATGAGTTGTATCAGTGCATGGATGTGATATATATGTGATGAATGACTTATATGTTCTGTTTGTCAAGGTGGACTGCAAAAAACAGAAATAAAAAAAATGGTCACTTTACCAAGTGCAACACTCGGTAAACCTGGGAAAATTGGGTTCTGGGATCCCCAGTTTCCCAGATTTACCGAGCATAGCTCTAGGTGAAGGAGGCGCTCGGTAGAGTTATGGTCGATTCACTGAGCGCTGCTTTGGCTCTCGGTGAATCGACCATAACTCTACCGAGAGCTTCCCTGATAAGACTCTCGGCAAAAATGTTTTTAAAGTTTTTTAAAATTAAACTTCACCGAGTGAGGAGACACTCGGTAGACTTGAACTTCTACCGAGCGGGATGGGGGCGCTCGGTGAACTGGACGTCGACGGAGGCAACCGCCGTCGACGTCCACTTTGCTTTGGCGAGAGAGGGGGGCAGCCCTCGGTAGAGGCTCTACCGAAGCGCCCAGTTTCAGCTCTCGGTAGAAGCCTATTCCCGTGCAAAATATCACCGAGAGGCTTCTACCGAGAGCGGCGCTCGATAGAGCCTCTACCGAGCGCTATCTGCCCTTTACTGAGCGTTTCAGGCGCTCGGTAAAGGGCGCGCCTCCAGTTGTGGAAACTCAAAGGTTTAGATGGTCTGAATTTTCGTTTGTGAGATTCCAAATCCCATATAGGATATAATGACAATAGTTTATAAGAAAAAACAAAAGGTGTTCAAGTAGTTCCTAGGTACACCTGCCAATTTCAAGAAGGGTATGAGCAAGTTGAACCTGACCAAATTAGGTGTGGTTTTTCATTGTTGGGCATTCAGCTTTCGACCCAATTCATGCTATTCGGCTGGAACCTATCTGACATATACGATGCTTCCTCTCTAAATTTAATGGACCCAATTCTGGGACAAGCTTGAACAGTCAGTTCAGCAATGTATCCCTAGTGGTGACCTTTTTTGGCACATGCCTAGCTCCCTTTTTTTTTTTTGTGTTGTTGCAGCCTCGCAGGCCCGACAAGTCTAGTGAGCCAACAGTGTCGTATGGTGTGTCGGGAGGCTTACACTTACCCTCCCGGTCTTTGTAAATAATCACTATGCCAGAATTCACTATTGGTGACGCAGCTATTGGTGACACGAAAAACAAAATGCGTCACAAATAGTTTATTGGTGACGCGGGTTGACAACACGCTCACCACCAATAAGCCTTTGCCCATGCTCCAGGAACAACACGCGTCACTAATAGTGATATATCGGTGACGCGGGTTATCCAAACGTCACCAATAATATTAGTGATGCATATTGGTCGACGCAGCGTCACCAATAATTATCCCTATTGGTGGCGCATGTAAACAAAAGCAGCGTCACCAATAGAAAGGGTGACACATTTTTATCTCACGCGTCACAATTTGATGATTATATTGGTGACACGCGCGTTTAGAATCCACGTCACAAATAATCGGGATGGGCCCATTGGGCCTTGGCGAATGGCCCCAGTCGCGGGGGTGCCCATCTAAATCAGAATGGAATCGACGACCTTCTCCGAGACAACCGACCACCGTGGTGCCGCCCCCATACCGTGGCCTCCACCTCCTCGGCAGCCAGCGCTGCTCTCCTCGGCGGACGCCCGCCTTCCGCCCGCACCAGCCCTTTCCCGCGACGGCGGCGTCCCAGCCCTTCCCTCGCGACGGCGGCGCCCTTCCCCGCGACGCGGGACGCGACGCGACGGTGCCACCCGCCTCGGTGACGGGCGCCGCCGCCCCCCGCAGCGGCGGCAGGGCACGAGGAGCGAGGCCGGTAGTCCGCGCCTGGCCGTGATGGGGCAGTGCCGGCTGGGGCTGACGCGGAGGCCACTGCCATGTCGGACGTCTCGCCAGATCTCGGCGGCATCCGGGCAGGGCCCGTGGAGCGTGACATCGAGCAGGTGCGTCCTGCTAACCCTCCTCTTGCTGTGTTGGCCTTGTTACTCTGCTTGCCCATTTTGTTATAGCTGCTACATGGTACTGAAGTTGAGCGAGATTTGAAGGATGTCGCATTTGGTTTCGTGGATTTCCTCTAGTGGTGTCGTGGATGGCGGAGCCAGCGTTGGAGGGGAGCCAGCCGGTGGATCTGTACAGGCATCCCTCCGGCATCGTCCCCACGCTCCAGTAAGTCAGCGAGACCTTGCTGGATTGGGCGCTCTCACATTCGATTGGGTTAGGGATGAACGCCTGCTGGGATCTGGCTGCTTTTGAGTGATTGATTGTGCTTCAGCTACTCCTAATCCGCTGGGCTTAGTGTATTTGGTTGGGAATCGGTGAATCTAGTGAAGCTACAGTTACAGTGCTTGTTGGGGGGGTATTGGGGCTAGATCCAGGTTGTTCTGAATTTCATATATTTGGGCATCGGAGCAGCTCACTGGTACATAAATGCTTTTGCGTGGCGGTCAATTTTCGTTTTGCGTGGCGGGCATAAGGGCCCGCCACCAATGAAAGGTCACGGTAAATCGTTGGATTTCCCGTGGCGGGTAGACTGCCCGCCATGGTTAATGGGTTAAGCGTGGCGGGCGTACTACAATGCCCGCCGTCCAAAAAAAAAAATTAAAAAAATTAAAAACACTGAACAGGCCCGCCGAGCCGCCCACGGGCCCGCCGAGCCCATCCAGGTTGCTGCGCCGCCGCGCCGGTCCAGGCCAACCCTCGGCGGATTTGCCGCCCGGAGTGGGAGGGGCGCCGCCCGCAGATCCAGGCCAACCCTCGGGCGGATTTGCCGCCGAGTGGAGGGGCGCGCCGCCGCGAATCCAGCCGCCTCTCACATGGCCGCCGGAGTTGAGGGGGCGCCGCCGCTGGATCCGGGGCCCCCCGCACATGGCCGCCGGAGTGGAGGGGCGCGCCGCCGCTGATCCGGTGCCCTCGCGCTGGCCGCCGGAGTGGAGGGAGCGCCCGCCGCGAATCCGGCGCCCCCGCGTGGCCGCCGGAGTGGGAGGAGGGGCCGCCGCGATCTGGCCACCGCGCATCCACGGATCCGCTGCCGCGCAGGTGCGCCGCCGCCGGTTCGGCCAGCGCCGCCACGGATCCGCCCCCGGCGCATCCACCGGATCCGCGCCGGTCGCGCCGCCGTGGGATCGGCCCGCCGCCGCCGCGGATCCCCTCCGTGTCGGCCTCGCCCGTCGGGAAGGGGAGAGGTGGCGCCGGGATCTCCGCCGGGGAGGGGAGGTGAGGAAGTGGGAGAGCCTACCCGGATCTAGTGGACCGACATGGGAGAGAGGTGAAGGGAGAGCGGGATGGTGAGGGAGTGGGATCGAGCGCGCGCAGCATGAGGGAGCTCGGCGCGCGAGAGCCTCGGATGAAATGAACCCCAAAACCCTAGTCTTGTATTTATATTTGATGAAGGTTACCGGGCCTTGCTGGGCCAATTGGGCTGCGATCTTTTTTCGTGGGCGGGCCAAATAGGTTGCCCGCCACGTAAAATTTATTTTTCGTGGCGGTCATTCTTATATGCCCGCCACGGTTAATGTTCATTTTCCGTGGCGGGCGTTTTTAAGGTGCCCGCCACGAAAATGAATTTTCCGTGACGGGCAGTCATGAGGGTGGCTGGCCTGCATTATCCGTGGCGGGCTTAAAAATTGTGCCCGCCACGGAAAAGATTTTGAGGTGTCACGCAAAATCATTTCGTTATTAGTGGCTGTTGCCTCATTTCTTCGTAAGTTGAATCTTACACTCTTTTTTGGATTCAATCCAGAGCAGCTGTTGCCTCAGTTCTTCGTAAGTTGAATTTTACACTCTTTTCAGATTCAATCAAATCGAAGCAAAGAAATGATACAGGAAAAATTTATGGCTGTATGAAATAAAAATTACTGAACTATATAACATTTGTCAACCAAACTAACCTATATGTTACATGAATGAGAAGTAAAATTGCAAGTAATTTGATGGCTGAGTACTCTGTCCTGTCATCTTTTTTAAGTCATTTTTCCTTGTCTGTATATTTGTGTCATACTGATATTATTTCGAGAAAAAGATAGAAGATGTATGAGTTTGACTAACTGATGATAACATGTTTGATGCTTGCAGGACTGCAGGTAGCAATTATTGTCACTGCTGACTATGTGTGTGCTTAGTACATCCCGCCAGACAATATTGTCACTGCAGGTATTTTTTTAACAAAACCTTCTATTCTGGTTGAGGCATAATTGGATTTGTTAGCTGATTAATTGGAGTACCAGCAATCAGCATTTCTTACTTGAATGCTTTTTTGCCTGTCGCATTAGGTATTTCTTACTTGAATGCTAAATCTCTGTCCTTTTTGAACTTGTCACTTTTTGCCTGTCATTGTGTCACTTAAATTCGTTGACTATGCTTTATTGTGTAACAGACGCAAGCTGCACCTGAGAGACTTGAAAACAACAATAATTATTGTTTGAATCATATTTGTTGTTCAGATCCCAACATCTATTGTACCTGCACTATACTTCCTCAGCTGTTCAAGCTAGCAGCACAGGGCTGTACAAGTTCCCTGGTCTATTTCTACTACTAATTCTTGATTCTGAACTGATATTTTTCATTTTCTTTGTGCAGTCCGACTACTACTACATCTGTCACTCCATCGGCATCCCAGGCACCTAAGCAACCATCAGAAATTGCTGCTACTGCAGTCTTGATCATATGGGTGGTAATTGGCATCCCAGGAAGCATATTTGTAATCTGTATTGGTCCTCAGTTTTTAAATATTGCTCTTTCCGTTACAGGACATGTTTTTGCATATGGACTCTCTAGATCAGAATAGCCATGTGTGTTCAAGCTGAGAGGCCTCCATGGTATGTTTCAGTGGTTGGAGGTGCTTTATATGTAAGATAAAGAAATTTTGCTAACATCTTTTGTCAAGCTACTATGAAAAATAGTAACCACCAATGTAGCCACTGTTTCTGAATATGTTAGTTATCATCTTTTGACAGATGATGGAAGTAATAACAGGTGTAGTAGTAAACATGTGTAGGATTTTAAGTCTCCATTTTGTACTGCAGGTACTACATTGCTATGATTATCAAAGCATACAGGTACTACACTGCAGGTACTACACTGCTGTCTAAGATAGCTTTCTACATTCACAAGCTTTTGTGATAATCCTAGCATGCTGATGTTGTGAACTGAATGATGATAGTTCTTATGCATTTCACTTGCATATTGTAGTTAGATTCATATTTTGTTACCTCTCTGTGATTTGTCCATCATGATCACCTTAAATTAGCTTATTTTTTGAAACTTCTGAAAATAGCTCATGTGTCATATATGGTACTATAGCTATCATCCAGTGATCAGCTCATTGAATTGCTAGTTGCTTCTTCTGCAGGTCTGCTGCTGTCATCAAGTTGCCTATATCTGTTATCTAGTGTGTGAGTGTGAAGCTATAAATTTTTTTAGTTATTTAGATTTCTGTCCAACATAGTTGTTTCAGTTTAGAAATGTATCAATTGTTGAAGTTTCTGTGAACCCATAGCTCTTGTAACTCATCATTCGTCTCTGAATCTGAACCTATTTGAATACTATTGAGTTGAGTTTGTAATAAAGAATTTGATTGCTGGAATGGATGAAACATGGCTGATGTAAAATGTTAGCTTCAATGATGTGTGTGTATGTATATGGATCATCCTATATATATATATATATATATAGGTATGTTATATAGATCCTTGGGCTTCCTATAGTTATTGGAAGCCTCGATCCAACATCTAGCTAGCTGGTCGAACCAAACCCGAAGCCAACCAGCCATCCAACCGCGCCACCCCACTAGCCCGTTGGCCCAGCACCGGCCCACCAGACCCACCATGTCGGGCCCCATATAAACACCTAAACCCTAAACCCACCCGTCCAAGCGTAGCCACCTGCCCCTGCATCCTGCCGTCCCACCCCCGAGCGCGGCGCGCCCTCCCCAGGTCCCCACCCCCAGCGCCGCCGCCCCCAGTTCCCCACCCCCGGCGCTGCCCTACCCAGCTCCCACCCCGGCGCCGCACTACCCAGCCCCCAGCCCGGTCTCCCGGCGACCACAGCCTCCTCAACATCCATGGAGTGCACGGCTACCCTGGAGAATGGCGTGCGGGCGAGCAGGCCGCGTGTGCGCGGGCGTGCGTGCTTCAGGCGCGGCCAGCCGACGGGGTTCAGCGGACGCACGGCAACGCGGACGGCGGCGATGTGGCACTTCCCCTCCCTCCCCGCACGGATGGCACCTTCTAGCACGCAGCGGGTGCTAGCAGCCAGCGGCCATCTGATGCGTGCAGCAGCCAAGGCGGTCGTCTTCATGCGTGCAGCAGCCAAGCAGCGCCACGACCGGCCTTATGCCTACAGGAGCCACGGAGGGCCCAGATGCGTGCGGCGGTAGAAGTGAAGGGCAACCAAGTTGCTGCACGCATACTACAGGTGAGATCCAAAAGGGGATTTTTTTTTTCTTTTGTTCTTGACTTATTTCTATTCTATCTATCAATTTAACTCCTATGTGTTATTTGATGCCGCACTGTAGAGCGGTGGCGCTCCTCCCAGCACTGCTGGGTAGTGCTCCCCATCGTGGCGTTGACAGGCCACCTCGGAGCTGCCCCAACGATGGCCTTCAGCCATGGCAGATGCAGGACCAGGCCAGGCCTCGTCCATGACAACACATGGATTTGGTGATTCTACGATCTGCCAGCGGAGGTTGGTAAATTTCGATTTGTATGCATCTTGCCATGGATTTTTATGTTTTCATTCGATTTGATTGGAGCCTTGCATGAACATTGGGGTCTGGTCAATTTTATATGCCTCATTCGATTTGATTTTTATGCTTCTAGATGGAGGTGGAATAGAAGAATATTGTGTTGTGGCTCACCGAGAAAATGAAGGCGGAGCGATCAGCAAGGCCATGATTCTGTATGACATGAAGGTAGCGGCGGTCTTGTCAATTTTTTAGTTTTAGAGAACATGCATTGCGATTTTTGAATCTCAACTCCATGTTGTCCAAGACTAGCAATGGATCTGCGAGGACGGCGACGGGGGATCTGCCACAGCGGGGGGTGCAGTTGACGCCGGCGTAAAACTATTTTGTTTCACTGGTTTATATGCTTTTTATGCAATGGATTTGCTCTGGATTTTGGGTCAGAATTTTTATGCATCGCGTGTAAAAGGTTCTATGCTTCGTGTCTATTTTTGAGATCCTGTATTTAAATGTATGCATCACGTGTGAAAAGTTCTATGCTCATGTGCTTTTAATCATGTCCTGCGTTTCAACAAAAACATCAGATTCTATGCTCGTAAGAATTGAGATTTATGCATGACTAAGCTGAGGCATTAAATATACGTGCTAGTGTTAGAGCTTTCTATGCAGGCATGCATGTGAGGGTATGCACCAAACATTCAAATTTCATATCATTAGAATTGTTCCTATCTTGGCGATTTTAATTTATATGCACACGCCTTCGGGATTATATGCTTGTCATTGGTCAATAATGGTTTTTATGCTTTCTTTGTAGGTGTCTTTGTGGTGGAGGGCGGCCCGACCGGGCATGGCGTCCCCAACCCGGTGGAGCGATGCGGTACTTTCGGCGCGTGGTTTTTCGACGGCGACCATGCGCATGACAGCGGCGGCCGGATGTAGGGACTCCCCCACCGGGATTAGGGGTTGTGGGGTCGGCCCCATGTACCATAGTGGCAAACGTTTCTATGCATGGTTGTTGTCTATGGCTGTTTTGTTGATTTTTTGTGTTTTTATGCTTGTGTACAGAAGTTTACACATGTTGCTATGCATGCCTCGATACACATTTACTCGAGTTGATGATTTGTGACTAGTGCTATAAACTTTTATATGCATCTCTTGACCAGTGCTATATGCGTCCAGTTGTTCAATAATGAGTCGTGATTTCAAAATTCAAATTCTGGAGAAGATATGTCTTTATGTTTTATATGCATCCGGACGAGTGAGTATTTGCATCTCAACCACTAATTTCTATGCAACGTCGATGCTAAAATGTTTATATGCACCTAGACTATTGAATATATGCATTCAATCAGCTCTTTTGTGGCATGATTCAATTTTGAAATTTAAAATTTTGGAGTACAATAATGAGACATGATTCAAAATTCAAATTCGGAGAAGATGATATGTCTCCATGTGTTATATGCATCCGGACGAGTGATTATTTGCATCTCAACCGCTAATTTCTATGCAATGTCGATGTCAAAAAAATTTATATGCATTCGGACAATTGAACATATGCATCCAATTAGCACCTATCATGTTACTATGCACTCGCACACAAGCTTGTATGCACAGACCGGTAACATAAACGCTTTATGCTCGTGCATAAAATTTTGAATTTCAAAATTTTTAGAAAAAATATTCACAATGGTGCTTGAATCGTGCATAAAAATATCAGGAGTTCAATGGTGAAAACCGTTTTTGAATTGGATGCTTCGTTAAGGAATTATTGTGAAAAAACGGAGGGAATTTGAGTGGATGCGTGCATGTTGTTAGCCTGTGTCAGCCTTTGTCAGCCTTTGTCAGGTGGAACAGCCAGCTCGCGAAGAGATTTTTTATGCATCGCAGAACTGGTTTTGATTATCTCGACCATTGGTCTTTATGCATTGTCGGAACAAAAATGTTTGTATGCATTCTGACCTTAGATTTGAAATTTGAAAAAATGGTCCCCTCACGTGCGCATGTCAGCACCTGCATTATGGTTGGCTGGTTGGTTGGGCTGGGTGG
>JADLZK010011791.1:0-283501 GCA_015847255.1 Hyparrhenia diplandra
AGTTTAATGACAACTACATGCTTCCAGCTGAGGGTGAGTTTGAGCAGGCTGCTCCAAACAACTTGCAGCCCATTCCTATCATCAGCTACTTCAAGAAACAGAGGGAAGTAGTAGAAGCAAGAGAGATAAATGTCTATGAGGATGAGAGGACTGAGGGCCTTGATGAGAGGTTTTGGGTAGCTTTTCACTCAAACTTCTACCTCTGTTGTCATTTTTCACTCCAAGAAGAGCAAGATCACCACGATGCACTTTATTGACTTTGGAAAGATGGCAGAGAAGGATGAAGCTGGTTTTGATGAAGCCATTGAAGCATGCAATAGGTTTGAGCTGACTGACATCATGTCATTCAGGTATGACTGGAATGAAGAAATCTTGAGTCAGTTCCATGCTACCTATCACTGGGACAAGACCACAGACACCATCCACTGGATGACTGACAGGAGGCACTACATGATTCATTACATCACATTCTGATTCTTGGTTTTGGGCAAGAGCACAGGACATATACTGAGATTCATGACATGGATCCTATTGATTACAAGATGATCAGAGATTGTTGGGAGGTGCCCAAGAATGCAGATGGCAGGAGAAGTGGACTCAAAGGGTTCTTCTATGTGATGAACAATCTTTGCAGGTGTCCCATTGATCCCAAGGATGGGGCAGCTTCTGATATCAATGGCTACTCCAGGAATCTGCTTGCTCTTTTCAGAAATGATGAACTCTTCAATGTTGGAAGGTTCATTTGGAGACAGCTAGCCATTGCCATGGATGATGCCAGAAGGAACCTGCCTTATGGCCCTTACATCATGTTTATGATAGAGAGGGTCACTGGACGCATATTTCCTAAGGATGGGTTTCACACTATCTACAATATTGAGAAGACACATGCCTACATGGGAAGTAAGAAGGCAGCTACTGACACATCAGCTAGAAGAGAGGACATCCCTAGACCTTCCAGCTCAAGGCCCAGGAGGCACAGTGGCTCCAGGTCCAAGGTGAAGAAATGGATCAAGGCTATCTTTGGACATTGTGCTTATGCATCTTAGCAGACTTATGAGATGCGCAGGGAGGTGAGGCAGGCCTTCAAGAGTGTTAGGAAGAAGCAAGGACTTCCAGTTCCTCCATCCATTCCTAGGCCCCCACAGTATGACCTTCCAGAGCTCTCAGGCACTAGCAGCTCAGATCAGGACCTGTCAGATATTCTTGGATCTATCTCACAGCAGGTTCCCGCTAGACGCTCGACTCGTCGCTCTACTCGACCCAGAGTGCGGCTATCTCGGAGGAGGAGGAGGACGAGGCTACTTCTTCCGGTCGGCGGGATGATTCTAGTGAGGAGTGTCTTTTTTCTGCTTTTCTTCTCCTTTTCTATGAACTTTTTGGTACTTGATGCCAAAGGGGGAGAAAATTAGAAGAAAGTAGAGGGGTCAAACTTTTCAACGCCGTGCTTCGAGGATGGTCGCAGCAGATGGAGCTTCATTGTTTAGATCCGATGAGAGTAGCTTGTTAGGTTGTGAGTTTGAGAGAAACTCTATTTTATGTAATAATGCCACCTATGACTTGTTATTTCTCAGATTTGATCTTTGCTTGTTAAACATCTTTATGATAATCTGTTGCTAAGTTTATTTCCTCGTATTTGTTCGTATGTGCTGTGGATGATGTCTTTGTTAGTCTATCGTACTGGAGCGGCGGCAAGTGCCGCACCACGGCGCAACAATGCTGCCGCACCTCACCTGCACAGACAGGCTCCCCGTTGTGTTCTGAACTGTCACGTCTAATTCATGCATCACGTATATATTTCTGTGACACCTGGTTCAGCACCCCACAGCAGCCATGGATGTAGGGGGAGGCCCTACATCACCTAAATGTGTGAACTTGACTTTCATGTCAAATTGAGTATTCAAAACTCACTCACACATTTAGAGAGAGGTCTCTTCTGCACCTAAATATGTGATCTTGATGTCTTATGTCATCTTGAGGATTCAAAATCTCATTCACATATTTAGGGGGAGGTTCCTACATCCTTGGCTCTCGTAATCTCAAGTTTGACTTCATCTTATGTAAGCTCTAATTTGGTTGTCATCAATCACCAAAAAGGGGGAGATTGTAAGTGCAATCAAGCTCTATGTGGGTTTTGGCGTTGATGACCACCGAATTAGGGGACTAATGAGATTTACGGAGATGATATGCGTGAAATAAAATAAGGAGTTGATGTACAGGTCAAGAGGAGTCCCATGAGCAAGTTGGTGGTGTTTTTCGGACCAAGGCGTTTAAATTCTTTTTATATTTTGAATCTTGTGTTCTAGAAAATGCCGTACTATCAAGAGGGATTCTATGACTCTTGGTCACCAGTGAAACAAATGCTCAAAACTCCAATCCAACCAGAAACTCAACTCCAAGCCAATAACAGCCAGCATATAACTTCCTATCCTTTGTCGCGGGGCGCGGCAGTGCAGCATAGCTTGGTGCGGGCGGTAAGTGCCGCGTGTTAAGTTGCGGCAAGTGCCTCACTTAACAGCATCGTTGAGGTCCGCACAGGGTATAAATACCCTCTCTACCCTCCCCCCAACGGTCACCCGGTCACTTCTTCTCCCACCTCGCGAAAAGGCACCGAGAAAAACGGACCTCTTGCTCTCTCTCACTCCTCCATTGAAGCATCTTGAGCTCCCCACTCTATCTCTCACTTCCCACCACGGATTCTTGAGAGAAAAGGCAGCAAACTTCGATTGGAGACCGGATCTACTACTTTCCCCACTCAAAAGAGCATTTGGTTCACGTTTGGCCGGAACCCTAGGGTTCTTTTCTCTTGAGCTTGCTCCTAGACGGCTAGGGCGCCACCCTTGAGCTTGCCCCCTTTGTGTGGCAGCCTTGGGAGCTTTGTAACCTCACAAAAAATCAATACATTACCCCACATATCTAGGGTTAACTCCCTAGACTTGTGAACGAGGGAAAAAGCAAGCCGGTGGGCAAGCTAAGCCTTGTGTGGCAACCTCAACAACGTGGAGGTAACCTAGCCTTTGTGGCGACGGTGAACCACGGGATAAATCCTCGTGTCACTTGTGTTCTTTACATTCTTGCATATATATTCTTGTGAGCTAGGGTTTCGTCCCGATCTACTTTGTTCTTTGTGTTCCGAGGGGTTTTGGTTAGCTCTCTGCAAAGTATTTGTGTGCAGAAACAAGCAGAAACCTCGAGCACCAAACTTCAGCTCTCAGATTCGCTTTGGTGCACTTCGGTTTCAGCAACGCTCGGGCCCGAGGGACCGCCGATCGACCAGCGGTCCGGTGCCGCGCCCTCCATCGACATCGACCAGCGAGTGCGGCACTGCCGCGCGCATCTCTATCTTGACGAGTTGATTAAGTTTTGACAGGTCGATTTTTGGGGGAATTCGGACCTATTCACCCCCCCTTTAGGCTTCCATCAGATCCTACACCGCTGCCCTGCACCGGGTCGCACTAAGCGGGCACCGGACGCAAACCTACCGCCACCGGCGCTGCGCCCGTCACGTTCCTTGCGGTGGCCTCGGCCGTGGACCACGAGGATCGCCTCGGCAAGCGCCGGCGTCCATGGCGCCACACGGTGCGCCAGAGCCGGGCGCCGAGTGAAACAACAATAATGAAAAGAATCTCTTTTTTAGAGCAAGTATTATAATACAGACCAACAAGTTTCGGGCTGTAAGGTTCCTACAAACCTTCTCCCAGCCCACCCATACAAAGTAGTTAGCTCTTTCTAATTAATACAGGGTCCACTTGTCTATCTCACATAGTATTTTGGTTCTTGTGCCCAAGCCGGCCGTAAGCTTACAACCCGCTTCTCCTCTCTCTCCTCCCTTCCCTCCACGCACATCAGCATTTAGCCGGCTTCTGACCTGCCATAATACTTGCTCTTATGACTCGAAATAATGTGCTACTTTTTGCGGATTTGTTCATTCCTACTAATGCCCTCCATACCCAAAAAGCTCGATGTTTAGGACAAGGTTTGGGTTAAACATTGAGAATAAATTATCAATAACTTTTATGTTGTTGAGTTTGCAAATATGAAACCTATATGAATAGATTTGTCATGAAAATACTTTTAATAAAAGTATACATATATTACTCTTCGATAAATACTTTTATAATAACAAGAGGTTAAAGTTGTGTTTTGGAGATCGTGTCGCTGTCCTAAATGTCAAGCTTTTTGGGTATAGAGGGAGTACATATAGATGTTACCACTGCGAAAAAGCAAGCGTCTACTTATGTTATGTAGGAGCGATATCAATCCAACAGAGGCCGAAGTCCACATCTTCGCAGTGTCGCAGGAAGGGCACATACGCCACCGAGTCAAGATCAAAAAAAAAATTTGGCGACAATATGACATTGGATGTTTCGTGTGATGTTGGAAGGGGTTTTAGGATACTAACAAAAAATTAATTGCACAACTCAGCTGGAAACAGTGAGATGAATTTATTAAGACTAATTAATCCATCATTAGCAAAGTGTTATTGTAGCACTTTAGTGTCAAATCACGGACTAATTAGGTTCAAAACATGATAGGTGAAAGGTTTTTGATAGGAACTAAACAAGGCTGACTCATGCTTGAATCGGCTCTACTAGTCCAACCAAAGCTTAAGAGAAAAAAATGGATAGAAGCTCCAAGCATTCATGTCCCAGTGCTTGAACTTCGGCTGGCTTCAACCGATTTAGCAGCTTGACATCATCTTGTGATCGAACCGCGTGCCCAGTGTCAGCACACTGCTGAGAGGTTTCAGACTACCCGCACTGATACTCTAATTCATCCTATAAAAGGTCTCGCCATCAAGATTCTCTCCTCTATACTCAATTCTCCCGCACTCATCCATCCTCTACATCATTCTCTATCCACTTCTGAGCCCATATGCACAGGACCTTAACCAGAGTGCCTCTAGCAGTGGACAATGAGCTTGGAACTTCTTTTTACGAGTTCTCTTTAGCAGTGGCGGCTTTTAGTAGGCGAAGCCAACAATCAAGTCTCTTCTTTTACAAGCAGTGGCGGCTTTTAGTCTGATTAACTCAACATATTTCCGTGTCATGTTAAATGAACTGTGCTTCTGAAAGCCAGATGCCTAGATCTAGAGGTACTACTGTCAGTTAAAACTGGCATGTGTCACTGACGGGCCATTTAGATGTAGCGAGCCGCCGTGTCCGTCCCAGCCTCCCTATCCGAGAGCACCGACCCCAGGTAGAGGCACTCTGGTTTCCAAAAGCAGAGCAGCTGGCAGAGGTGGCGCGGAAGGGAATAGGTTTTTGTATCTTATATGTAACCAAACGTTTTCTCTCCTTAACTGATTATGTTATTATGCTCCTGCAAATCACTCAACAAAAGGTAAAATGTGCTAGATTCAATAATACAGCACAACTAATAATTAATAAACACATATAATTTTAAAGTATAATTCCTCGACTGCATTAGGTGATGGTACTATGTGATTACACACAAAAACGACATTTGCAGTGCAATTGCATCTTTCGTTTATTTGTACAATGCAATTAGATGGATAATAATATAACCATCTCACGTCCACTATAAGATCCACACCACGATACAGAATGCTCACATACATACCTATTTTAGAATACAGTTCTCAACTAAGACCAACATTATATTAATACTGTACACAAGTCACTAGTGTGGTTGAAATACGCGCAACGGTGTGGTCTCGAAAAAAAGTCACTAGTGTGGTGAGTAACACAAAAATTCCTCCGTGTTGTAGCTCTGCTTCTGTGTTGAGTCTTCGACCCTATAGCTGGACCATCTGTCCCAAATTGGAGATCTGAAATTGTGTACTCTGTTCTTTCGACATATCTGTTCTTGGCCATGAACAGTAAATCCACATTCTTTTATTTCTCCATCATTTGCTGATCGATCCATGGTAGATATCTGATCAAGAATTTCAGGCCGCAGCGATGTGCTGCTTGTGTTGTTCCTTTACTTCATGATACCAGTCCATAATTGAGCCTTGCAGTTGGATGGACCCATGAGTAGTCCATATGTCAAGGAAGCGAGAGACCCAATATGTCTGGCACTCAAACTCATCCAGTCCTTGCAACAGCTTCCTTCTCTTAGCTCCGGGAAACATTCGCTGTGTGCTTGGCATGAACATGCTTGCTCTTTCAACCTGAATGTATGCAGTGCCATGCTTAGACCTCCGAAGCATTTGGTATACTTTTGCTTCCTCATTCTGGCAGAAGAAATCTATTGCTTTTGGCAGCATGATCTGCTCAAGTTGTCCCAAGGTAAATACAGTAGTATGCTCCTCACTGTTGGTTGCTGCTACTACAGGAAACATATCCACATGCAACATGTCTTCTGAAGAGCCATGTGGTGCAAAGAGGACGCCAGCTCTCTGATATGGATGATCACGTAGAGAACTTCCACATTCAGACAGTGAAGCCATCTGTTTGTCGGACTCTGAGAGAGAGACTTGGCACCACATACCTACATAAATAACCGGTTCTAGAGAAACATATGGTAATCCAAATGACTTTTCTAGCTTGCTATTGTGGTTATCATGCTGCTTGCAACATAATGGGTTGGGGCGAAACCATTGACTGCCAAATCTGTGAACATTGTCCCAAAAAAATTTCTGGTGTGAATCAACATATGGTACCCACAAGAAGTCTTCAGTAGGTAGTTGCAGAAGAATTTTCCTGATATTTTCCACCGTAGATATGAAAAGAGGGGCAAACAGCTGTAAGCACTGAATTGCGACCCCAACTATGTCTGTACTCTTCGAAAGCTGTAGTGTTAAGGTAAAGCAAAATCATCATCTGGCACACCAGGATCTTTCTGCATGATGTAAAGCCTACCTTGAATTCCATGCTCATCACTAAAAAATGGCACCAACTGTAAAAGTAAAGGGCATTTGTTTGCCCTAATGATTCTATGTTGTAGTATCTTGCTAGCAAGAAGGTGCCTGATAAGAGGGTTAAAGGGCATGTGACACCGTGGCGTGCCACCAAGCTCTAATAATCTCAGAAACTCGCTAGCACCATCAGCAAACCATTCAAATCTTTGAACAATGGATGTATTCAAGTCGTCCTTGTCGTGGTTAAAGATAGAAGAAATAAATGACCGGGTAGCATATACAGCTCGCTTTGGAAAGGAGAAATTACTTACTTCCCTTTCTATGTGTTCATCTTCTATGATTCTCTGCCTGCATCTGTGCAGCGTGTCATCGCAGTCTTGAGCAGCAGACTTAAGCTTCCTACGCCAACGCAACAAGGATGTATCGGTGATCTCCCACTTCTCGAGATGTGCGAAGAACAGCCTCCAGCCTGATGTGTGCCATCTCTAGCCTCTCAAGGTTTCGAACACAATTGAGTTCTGCTTGTCCTCATAGTTCTGAAGCAGACCAGAGGATTTTGCTTACTCGACTCCTGAACAACCGCAGAACCAACAATCTCGGCCATTAGGATTCAATCATCTACAGTATCCCTTCCCTGTTTCACGATATTCAACATGTAACAGTATCGAGGGATTAGATGCATGAACTTTGGATCACAGGAAATAGTTTAGCTTAACTAATGGGAGGAAGAGCCTACCTTTGATTGAATTGTGTGGACAGCTATCCTGTGTATCGATATGCCCTGTGGGCAAAATCACACAGCGTGTTAAGATGAGAACTTAGGGAGAAGACAGTGATATCACAGGCTTTGAAGTGGTAGACAAGCCTGATACAGAGGACCGAGGTGTCGTGTGGATGATGGTCTCTGCACGGGAAATTATTTTGTTAAAAAGTATTTGTCAACGATGAGAACCTCCCTAGTTAATTAGTTCCATGTTTGAACGCAATAGGCAAAAGGCATCAATTTGACAGATGTGGAAGAGTTGCACTGAAGGCAAAGCACGTGCAATACAGCCTGAAAATATTCCATCCACACATAGCAGTAGACAAGGAACTTGGAAAAGTCATGGCAATTTCTGGTAGATGAAGCCATTTATATGAGTCTTTGTCAGTTGGTTTTCATGCCACGCTAGTCTGTTGACCGATGCCTGCCTGATCAACTCACACTAGCATTTTCTCTTATTTCAATCATGCTCCCCACAATTGCTTGTTGCCGTGTAAATTGGGTAAAAATGAACTACTGTCAGAGTGTGTAGCAGACGGGGACTATGTCTATAAATTAGAACACAACTGCAATAGAGGGGGCAAAAAGGGACTATGGCAGTATAAAATGGATCATAAATACGCCAAAGAAGATCATAATGCCTTGAAGCTAAAAGAAAGATTGATCCTGTATCTACTGTATTAAGATTGCACATAGGAGCCATTCTTTATTTGAGCTTTACTATTCCTCGTATCCTTGTTCAATCATAGGCCCTCCTATTGTGAATTGCAATGCATCAACTACGTATTCAACTGCTCCTGCTGCAATCGGCACTCTGGACTGGGGAGCAAATCGACCGTACCTCGACTCCTCGAGAGCGCCTCCGCTTGTGGTGGACTTGTGGGGAAGGGTGGTGGAGCCACCGCCGTCCTCTCCGCCGGCCGGCGGCACGCGCTCTTCCTCCTCGCCGTCCCCATGGCGCTTGGGCAGCTCCGCCGCAGCCGCACCTCGTCCCGATCCATCCACGCTACCCTGTCACCTCGTCGCCGGTGTGGAGTTGACCGGCTGGGCCCGGCCCAAAGTCCGCACGGTTTTGTCTTTGGCCCAAGCCCAACGTGTTGGCAAGTCCATCCTTGGGAAGGAGACGACGTTCCTCAACAGCTCATCCTTGGGGAGGAGGCATTCTGATGTGGCATTGAAAATGAAACATTCCCATAAATCACTTTGAAAGATCATGCAATGTTAGGCTATAAGATCCAATAGAATCAAAGAGGCTAAATTATATGGATATGTGCTCCTAGAGCCCCAACTAAAATATCTGCACCAGTTCCTCATTTTGCTACAAGTACTTGCAAAGATATTGCCCACTATTCTTCCAGTTTAAGAATTAGTATCAGCAAGTATAATTGTCATGCCACGAGGAACAAATTTTTGACCAAATGATCTGACCATCGATTAGTCGAGACTTCACTACAGTATTACGTTGTGCATGGTAGGACTTCTTCCAACAACTATTATGGAGCAGTTTTCTGAACAATACATGAAAGACTAGTTTTCTATCTCAAATGATTCATGTTGTGGACATAATGGTGGGTTCGGTCTTCTACAGACACAACATATACAGGTCTGATCTTGAGATCCTTGATTTTAAAAGGAGCCAAATGCCAACGGATGATAATTGCAACAGCCAATTAGACACGCCTAAACATTCATCCAAAATAGAAACCAAAAAAGCACGTTGAAAAAAATGGCTGTTATTAGACTACCATGTTCTTGCATTAGTCAAATTCTACACAAAATAAGATGGCTTCACATAACTCGAATTATCTTCAGTGCTATAATTACTAAAAAACTTGTACATTAAGGGCTATCTACACAAAAATAAGATGAATCCACATAACTAACGATTCATCTCCTCTATTCAAGTGAACAATTTGGTTCAGATAGCACAAACAGATAGAGAATATAACTCTGTTATCTACATCAATGTTTCTAGTTACATCAGCTCGAACCAAAATGGAATCCAATGTCTCAAATGACAACATATAGAGAATAAGAAAGGGGGAGAGGATTCATCTCGGATCTCGTCCCCCGCAAAGCAAGAGAGGGGATTAGGGTTAGAGGTATCATCACAAGTCTAGCGTAAAAGCAAAGACCGTGAGAGCCATGGGTTTGAGGAGCGAAAGGGCTAGGGTTACCCATGAGTATAGATGTCCATTGGGCCCGTGACCTGCGGCGTCCGGTCCGTGTCTCAAAACGGCCCGAAACGGCCCGCCGGCCCGTATTGTACGGGCTACGGGCGGCTCCGGCCGGTGCCGGGCGGGCCATGGGCGATCCTCAGCCCGCTGCACGGTGCGGGCCCGGTCCGTTAGCCCGCTCGGCCCGCGAACAGCCCCGGCTCGCTAAACCCCTATATATACGCCGCGGGCCCCCTCTAACCCTAATCCTCCTTCCCCTCCCGCGAGCCGCTCCCGATTCCCATCCGCTCCGCTCCCCTCCCCTTGAACCCTAATCCCCACCCCACCTCCCGGGCTCGCTCCGCCGCCGCTACCGCCGGGGCCACCGGATCGACGCCCTCGTCGGCGTAGCCGACGCCCAATCCCCACCTCGCCGGAGCTCGTTCCGCCGCCGCCGCCGCCGGTGGAGTGTACTGACGTCTTCGCCGGGCGGATACGCTGTCCTCGCCGGCGGATGCTGTCCTCGTCGGATCTGTTGTCCTCACCCGTCGTCCGACTTTCGGTGCCGGCGGATCGCCCTCCCTCGCCGGCAAGCGGGTGACTTTTTTTCCCTTTTTCTCCTTACTCCTCTCTCCTTTCTCCTCCCCTCCTCTGATTCTCTTTCCATCGCCATGTGAGTCGCAGAGTTCAAACTCCATCATTTTTCTTCTCGTCCCTCCCCGTCGAACCTCACCTTTGTCCTGTCTTCTCCTCATGTGACCTCTCGCATCTCCGGCAGACCTCCGTCCGTCGCAGGTTGAGGTTGGTGCCCGACGCCGAGTCCTCCTCCTCCTCCGCCGGTGGACATGGCCAGCGGCCTCCTCCCTCCGGGCGTTGAGGGAGGTGCTTTGGTGATGCCGGGCGTGGCCGTGGACTCGCAACTGGCCCGCGCCGTTGATCGGCGTCCGGCGACGCCGACGGCGATGTCCATGACCCGGACCCGGTTTTCGGACGACGACACGGAGGTCGAGGACGACGACGACCTACGTGAAGATGCCGCTGCCATGTTCGGCATTCCCGCCGTCGACGTTGATGTCGATGGCGAGGACGCCGATGACGCCGACACTCCAACGCAATTTGGGTAAGAACAAATCTGATGTGTGGACCTACTCGATGAGGTAAAGGATGGTGAGGGGCCGACGGCCGTTCGCGATTGCAGCCTATCTCGTAAACATTGTTCTAGTAGATACTCGCTATACCCGCTAATGGAACCGGTCATTTAAGACGTCACATGAAAAAAAATGTATGCGCTTGAAGAACCATTTCGATATGGTTGGGCTAGGCTAGCTTTGAATGCTAATGGTTTAGCTAATTGGAAGTATGATCCTATGGTTGCTCGCATTGAATTGTGCCGCTTGATTGCTAGGCTTGATCTTCCATTAGGCATAGGTGCTACATGTGCTTGGATTGATTACATTAAGAATGCTCATAACCCTCTCTTCAAAGAGGTTTCTAGCGCACCATGACTAGAGATATGGCTAAATTGTATGGTGAACAACGTGACATGCTTATGAAACATGTGTTGCATGCTACATCATCTGTTTCTTTAACATCTGACATCTGGTCTGGTAATGCTAAGGAGGACTATATCTCTGTTGTTTGCCATTATGTTAACAAAGAATGGGAGATTGAAAAAAAGGTTGTTGGTTTTAGGCTCATTGATTGCAACCATACTGGTGAAAACATTGCTGATTGTATAGCTACTGTGCTAGAGGAGTTTGAATTGATTGAAAAAGTTTTTGCTGTGACTCTAGACAATGCTTCTGCTAATTCTAGAGCATATGATATCTTGGGTCCTGCTCTGTTTGGTTACTTAGGTTCTTATCCCGCACCAACTAGAGATGACCCCAACAGGTTAAGTACTTCCTTGTGCATCAACGCCGTGCTTGTCATGTCATAAATCTAATTGTCAAATCTGGTTTGAAAGTATGTAAACAATGGCTTGATGATTTGAGAACTCGCTATAAACTTTTTGAATTCTTCTAATACTAGGATTGCTAGATTCAAAGATTTTTGTATTGCTAGAGGTATGACACCTAGGAAATTTGGCTTGGACATGGATGTTAGATGGAATTCTACTTTTCTGATGCTTGAACATTTGATACCATACAAGGAGGTGTTTTCTGTGTTCATTAACTCTAATTATGGCTCTGAGTTACTGACTAATGTTCATTGGTATATTGCTAAACACTTGCATAAGTTTCTGAAACAATTTTATAACTCCACTGTTATTCTATCTGGTGTGTACTATCGCATCGCTCCACTTGTTTTGCATCAAATGATTGACATGGTGAACATTTGCAAAGCCGAGACTAATGAATACTTTAAACCTATTGCAAGGCCTATGAGAATGAAATTTCTTAAATATTGGGATAAAATTCCTATGCTTTATTCATTTGCTACCATTCTTGATCCTAGAGGTAAGATGAAAGGGTTCAAGATAGCCATAGATTTGCTTGGTAAGGCCACTGGATCTCGATTACTCTTTATGCTATGGTGATGTCAAAGAGGAGTTAACAGTGCCGCTTTTGCAAGTACCGGGAGAAGTATGGTTCAAGTGTAGTGCATCAAGGACTCCTGTGCCCGTGATTCCTATGTCCGGTGCAGGTAACAGATGGGGTAGGATATTTGCTAGTGAATCATCTAGTGCAGCTACTACATCTACCGGGTGTCGTTAGTGAGCTTCACTTACTTGGACAAAGGACACCGTGGCATGGGGTGACCCTAACTTTGACATCCTTCTTTGGTGGCGTGATCACAAACAAACCTATCCTATTTTGTCTATTATGGCTAGAGATATTATGGTTGTCCCTGTTTCTACCTCCTCCTCCGAATCTACATTTAGCTTGGACAGTAGGATACTTGAAGAACGGCGGCGTCGCTCAAGGTCTCGAGAATGTGGAGATGCTCACCGCATCAAAGATTGGGACCAAGATGCAAGGAAAGCTCAACATACCGTTGTGGACAAAGACCCAGAAGATGGATTCAAGAACCTTTGGCTTTGTGATCCTCCTCCCGACTCAAGGCACCGGCAAGCCGCGACGGCAAATGCGACGAGGATCGACGGGCAATGGGCGCGGGCGACGGCAAAGACCGCCACCAATGCCACCAACGTAGGGGAGAGCCGGATAGAGGTAAAACAATCCAACTTCCTTTGATTCTCGATCAACTTAGTCTTAATGTATCATTATATCAACTAATGTTCGATCATGTTACTTTGTGATGTGCGTGTGTAAAACAATCCAACTTCCTTTTGTCCGGCAAACCTGGATCGAACTTTGCAAGTTTGAGACCGAGTGAGTCCGAGATGAGATGAACTTCTTTTTGCCGGCAAACTTGGAACTTTAGCTTAGTCCTTTTTTCTTTTGCCGTCACCGCCACATGTTGGCTATTGTAATACAACCGTGAATCTGTGATGTGATCTATGAACTATAATATATGAACAAATGTAAATATGAGCTTGTTGTACTCATTTTTCCTTTCTAGGGTTTCTCCCACAAGGGTGGGTTTACCTAGAAAGGTTTTTAATGAGGCAAAGATTACACAAGCTCATATTTCGTTGATGTTTGAAAATTTGTTGTCAATTTGTGTTTACCATTGAATGATTCAATCTGTTGCCATGTTTCATATCAACTTTGAACTTAGAATCATGGAAAACTTTGAACTTTGAATTGTCTATACTACTATTAACCCGTGATGAATACAAGCGCGGAACATGTGTTGAAACCGAACCTGAATCTGTTTTTTTTAACTATGATTGGCTGTTTTTACATCTCAGGGCTGGCCGGCCGGCGCCCGTGGGCCCGACTGACTCGGCCCATGGGCCGGGCCGATGGCCTACGGACCGGGCCAAGGGCCGAGGGCGCAGCCCGAGCCCGTAGTTGGCATGGCCCGTGCAGCCAGAGCCCGTGAGAACCCGGCCGGGCCAGCCGGCACGGCCCGAGGGCCACGCCGGCGTACCGCCGCCCGTTGGACATCTATACCCATGAGCAAACACGAGGTAGGGAGGAGGACCCCACAAGCCGATCTCCGCGCCATCAAGCCCGCGCGCCAGAACCGGGGCCGCCATCGATGGCGGATCCCGCCGCCGCCGTCACCCGCACCTGATCCCGGCGCCGCCACGCTGGATCCCGCCGCGCCGCTTACGGTGTGGTGGCCGCGGCCGGGTGGAGGGTGGTGGCCGCGTTCTCGGCGGGACTGCCGTAGCCTCGCAACATCGCCGCCGGAGGGACGGGTGGCACGACCCCTCCTCCCGTTGGAGCGCGTGGAATGACCCATGGGTGGCACAGCCGTCAAGAACGGAGGCGGGAAGCCGCCGCTGGGCGCTTTTTCGGGGATGGGGCGGCGGCGAGGCATGAGCAAGCACGCGTGGGGAAGAGAGGCGCGGGGGCAGCAACCACGCTTAATGGTATATACGGTGATTTTTTTTATTTCTTTTTTTCACGGCAACATGAGGATTCGAACCTGCGTTGTTTATTCCGTGACGCGTATGGGAGAGGAGGATGACACTTTTTAATCCTGATCGTTAAATGGTGAACCGGTAATGAGAGAGAAGGTTGAGAAACAATGTGGGACATTTATTTGAATGGATTTGAACGATAGGCAAATGGTGCATTAGTAGGTAGAAAAGCAGCTCCCATACTGCCAAAAAAGGAAACATCAAACAGACATGCATTTCAGCTTACTGCTTGCTCCCCTCGCTGTCGCTGTCGCTGTCGCTGTCGCCGTGGTCTCGTATCCTCGTCCCTCTCCTCTCTCTCCCACGTGCCGCCGCCGCCATGCCTCCCCTCCCGTCCTCTGGTCAAAGCCAGCGGCTCCCAAGATTTGGACAGGACGGGACCGACCGGACCGAAAGGAAATGGAAAGTGGAATGACCGTGACGGGGAATGGACCGCGGCGCGGCGCGGGTCGTTGGGATGGAGGACAAGCACGACGCCGGGGCTCAGTTTCTGGCCCTTGACCGGGCGGCCGCGCTCGGCGGAGGTCGTTGGGATGCGGGCACCTCTTCACCAAGTGAAAAAAAATTTCGGTCAATATCCAAAATTTCTGAAACGTTTGCCGGGGATATTTTTAATTTATCGCGAAATTTTCAAAATTTTAGAATCTGTCCATACACATAAAACCCCAAAGCCCACTCTCAATTAATCCGTGCTTCATTTTCTCTCCTCTTCTCTTCTAGGTTCAAGTTGCCACCGCCGTAACACACTCGCACACTCCAGCCGTGTCGTTGTCTTGCCATTGAATAGGCAATTGATAATATGTTTTATTTAATTTTTGTGTTAAATGGGTTAGAAATAATCTATGTGTTTTTCTGAATAAAATGAGTTATTTTTTGTCTAAATTTTATCCGAATTTTTTTTTTCTATCGCCGATAAATTTCCGATATATCCGACGTTTATCGCTAACCACCGAGATTTTTAAAATATCGGTAGAGAAAACACAGTCACCAACTACCGGATGCGCAAGGTGCGGGACAGCTCCCGCTGGCTCATCCCGCTCTGGGTCACGCTCTGGCTCCTCATCGCCGCCCTCCTCTACCTCTGGATGAGCCACCAGGCCGTCGGCAAGCGCAGGGAGTCGCTCGCCACCATGTGCGACGACCGCGCGCGCATGCTCCAGGACCAGTTGAACGTCAGCATGAACCACCTCCAGGCGCTCGCCATCCTCGTCTCCACCTTTCACCACTCCAAGAAACCCTCCGCCATCGACCAGGTAGGTGGCTTTTTGCTGCTGCTAGCACTGATTTCTCCTCCGTCATCGACCGTGGCGAAATCACCCTCTGCCTGTCGTCGTTGTTGCTGCAGAAAACGTTCGCGTGGTACGCGGAGAGGACGGCGTTCGAGTGGCCGCTCACGAGCGGGGTCGCGTACGGGGTCAAGGTCATGCACGCGGAGCGGGAGCAGTTCGAGCGCCAGCAGGGATGGAGCATCAAGAAGATGTACTCCTCCATGACCAAGAAGCAGTCGCAGGGACCAGGGAACGCCGAGGACGCCGAGGTGCGGGAGCCGGCGGAGGAGTATGCTCCCGTGATCTTCGCGCAGGACGCCTACAAGCATGTCATCTCCTTCGACTTGCTATCCGGCGCCGTGAGCACTCCCTCCCTCGCAAGATTTCATCTTTTTCACAGAGCAAGCAGGGCAGCAGGCCCACGGCCGTAAAAAGCTGCAGTCTTTGGTGTTCACCATGTGCTCATCTCATCTGTTGCTACCCTTTTTCACCTCGGATTTTTGCCCTTCCTTTTTAAACCCGGGACTCAATTACTCATGGTAAAAAGAAAAATCATGTCACGAGCAACAGGGTAATCGCTATTCCTCCTTTTTGCTCTTAATAAATACAGGATGACCGAGACAACGTACTCCGAGCTAGAGAATCTGGGAAGGGTGTTCTTACTGCTCCTTTCAAGCTACTCAATAATCGCCTCGGAGTGATCTCCACCTACGCCGTGTACAAGTATGAGCTTCCCCAAAAAGCCAGCCCACAAGAGCGCATTCAGGCTGCTATAGGGTAAGCTTTACCTGAGTCCGGCCTCTTATTTCCAGTCAGTAATCGTGCAGCTGAATTAATGCCGGCCATTTTTTTTTTTTTTTTTTGGGTGCAAACAGCTATTTGGGTGGCATATTTGACATTGAAGCGCTTGTTGATAAGTCGCTTCACCAGCTCGCAGACAAGCAATCTATCATGGTGAACGTGTATGATACTACTAATGAGAGACCGATCAGTATGTATGGTTCGAATGATACAGGTAGTGGCATGTGCCAGGTCAGCAAACTCAACTTTGGTGACCCAACAAGGAAGCATGAGATGCACTGCAGGTGATTTATTTCTTCTTCTAAGAAACCTGTAATTAAAATGTGTTACCCCTGTAGTCTATTCTTTGCTGTCTCATCTGTTTCTCTTTAAATAGGTTCATTCAGAGCCCGCCTTGGCCTTGATGGCAATAACGTCATCAATTGGAACTCTTGTGATTGGTTTACTGGTTGGATACATAATTCATGCTACTGCAAAACGGATTGCCAGAGTTGAAGATGACTTTCAGGAGATGAGTCTGCTCAAGAAGCGCGCAGAGGATGCAGACATTGCCAAGTCACAGGTGATTAGCTTTGCTACTAATCATAGCTATGCATGTTGTGTGTTACTGTTTGTCTTGGAGGCCAAAGGCTTGTTCTTTTCTACCTCTCTTTTTGAGATAGGGACCACAAAATGGTACCTTATTAATTCAATGCCGTCTTTGTATGCAGTTCTTGGCTACTGTTTCTCATGAGATCAGAACTCCAATGAATGGTGTTCTAGGTGAGGTTCTCGTCCCATCTAAATTGTACACTAATCTTCTCATTGTTAATTAGAGTGAAAGGAGATATGATGTTTCCGATTTTTGCAGGGATGCTCCAAATGCTCATGGATACTGATTTGGACACAACACAACAGGACTATGTTAGAACCGCACAAGCCAGTGGCAAAGCTTTGGTATCTCTCATCAACGAGGTTCTTGATCAGGCAAAGATCGAGTCTGGTAAACTTGAGCTTGAAGCGGTACCCTTTGATCTTAGAACAGCTTGTGATGACATTTTGTCTCTTCTGTGGGAAAGCTCAGGAGAAAGGACTGGAGGTAATCAAAGATTACAGCCTTGCTGTCACACTCTGCAGTTTTACTGTATTTTATTCCAAGTGCACTTACTTTATTTTGGTTATTTCTTACTATGTTGCACAACGGGTGCAGTTGGCAGTGTTCGTTTCTGACCAAGTTCCACAAACGCTAATTGGCGATCCTGGCAGAATAAGACAAATCATTACAAATCTTGTTGGAAACTCCATAAAAGTAAGATAATCACTATACATCATTAGCTAACGGATAACCCCTTGTATGTTTATATGCATTTGTTCTTTATTGGCTAAAGAGTTCTATATTCTCCACAGTTCACAGAGAAGGGTCATATCTACTTGACGGTTCATGTCGTTGAGGAGATTATGCATTGTTTGAAGGTTGAGACCGGAACTCAATATGCAAATACCTTAAGTGGCTACCCAGTGGCAAACAGGAAGCGCAGTTGGGAAAACTTTCGACTTTTTAGTAGGGATCTGAACTCATCTGAGACGCCTTTTGCACCCGTTTCCTCGGACTCAATAAGCTTGATAATATCAGTGGAAGATACGGGTGTTGGAATCCTGTCCGATGCTCAGTCCCGTGTCTTCACCCCTTTCATGCAAGTAGGTCCATCCATTGCTCGCATCCATGGGGGCACTGGCATTGGATTAAGCATCAGCAAGTGCTTGGTTGGCCTCATGAAGGGAGAGATTGGATTTGCAAGTAAACCCCAGATCGGTTCTACTTTCACCTTCACTGCGGTGCTTACGAGGGCCCATTCCAGTGGAAATGAGAACAGATCGGCAGAGTTTAAAGAGATCAATGCATTGGTGGTAGATCACAGGCCGGTCCGTGCCAAGGTTACTAAGTACCATTTGCAGAGACTGGGAGTTCACACCGAATTGATAACTGACCTAGAACAGTATATTTCTCAAAGTAATTGTGGATCACAGATTGCAAAGCTTGTGCTCGTTGACAAAGAAACCTGGCTGAAGGAATCCCACTCTATCAAAGTTCTTTCTTTGGAGAACCCTAAAAGTTCTGTCAAAAAGCAATTCACATATGTTCAGGGAATATAACTTGAATGTAATTATGAAGCCACTTCGTGCAAGCATTCAGGTTTCGCTACAAAGAGCATTGGGTGGGATAGATAAACTGCATTGCAGGAATGGGCTAGTTGGCAATTCAGCACTGGGCAGCCTTCTTCACAAGAAACAAATCATAGTGGTTGATGACAATATTGTAAATCTCAAGGTTGCTGAAGGTGCTCTGAAGAAATATGGCGCAGAAGTAACTTGTGCAGTGGGAAGAAAGCAATCACACTACTGAAACCTCCTCACAGTTTTGATGCTTGTTTCATGGACATTGGATTGCTTTTTATCTTTGTATACTCATCATCTCACCATACTTTACACACTATCTGTACCTATATTCAGTTGATACACAATACTTGCTCTTGTCATGGATTTACATTTTCTTTTTTCTTTTGTCATGCATTTGGTACCTTGCAGATTTGAAGCCACAAAAAGGATTAGAGGATGGAAAGAGATCTAAATGAGCAAATAGAACGTGGAGAAGCCCCGCCAGAATGCCTAGGGTCAGGCAGTGGCGAACTGATGTAGCCATGACAGCAGAAGGCAACACACGAACAATGCTTGAAATCTGAAATGGACGGTTATGTTTGCCATTTGAGGGCGAGCAATTGTACAGAGAAGTAGCTCGCTTTTTCCTATATGAGGACCAAGTTCATATCAAGGGAACTGAACCCATCCATGTCCCAGTGCTACTGATGTGCTAAAAATTCAGGTGCAGTAACATATGTATTGCAACTATTTCATTGCTAAGAACTGGACATAGTGGAAATCTTTCTTAGGATTTGTTGCCTGTATATCTTAATATTCAGACATATGGTTAGAGGAGGATCAACTTGAGGCAATCCTGCATCCAGCATGTATGGCATTGACCGAAAATCAGTGGTTCAAGATCCATGAGGTTTCTCCAGAATCAGCCTTTTCTTCTGGAAGTACAAAGGTATCATATGACTACGAGTTACTAGTCTTGATTAAATTACTGCAATATGCATCCTTCTTTCTTCTTTTTCTATTGGCATGATATTGAACAACACGTCCATATCCTCATGTGGTACTTACCTACTCTGATTGCAAATGTAAGTTGTTTTAGGCTTGTGCATAGGAATTAATAAAGTGTTGAAATGATTCAAATGACCTTATTACCTGCGATTAGCAGATTTGTTAGCAAGGGCATATAATAACAACAACAACAAGCCTTTCAGTCCCAAGCAAGTTAGGGTAGGTTAGAGTTGAAACCCAATAAGAGCCCCCAGTCAGACATGTCAATAGCTGCTTTCCAAGCACTCCTATTTAAACATAGATCTCTAGGTATATCTCATTCTTTCAAATCTCTTTTTATTGCCTCCCCCATGTCAATTTCGGTATTCATCCACCTCTCACATTATTATTATCTTGACTTAGAACTCCACAATGCACCGGTGCTCACGGAGGTCTCCTTTGGACATGGCCAAAGCACCTCAACCGATGTTGATAAGCTTTTCTTTGATTGATGCTACCCCTAGACGATCACGTATATCATCGTAACGTACTCAGGCCATTCTTGTGTGACCACAAATCCAGCGCAACATACACATTTCTGCAACACTCAATTGTTGGACATGTCGTTTTTTTAAGGCCAACATTCTGCTCCCATACAAAGATAGCGGGTCTAATGGCCGCTCTATGAAACTTGCCTTTTAGCTTTTGAGGTACCCTCTTGTCACAGAAAATGCTAGATGTTTGGTGCCACTTCATACACACTGCTTTGATTCTATCAAGAAAAATATAATTTTCATGAGGCGATAAGCCCTTGAGCACGATTAGTATGTTGCTGGAGCTTTATATTATTTTCTCGAGTATCTTAACAACCTCAAATGTAAAAATCAAAATTACAAAGCTATAGACCTCATTGAGAGCTACAACTTTGGTATAAAAAGTATCTTCATTTGACGCCACACAAAAAGCTATTATTTTTCTAATGTGGCAAGCACTAGTATGCGACAAAACAGTATCGACAAGCTTTTCCACGTTGGAAACGCCATCCAATGTGGCATATTTTGTCGTGCCAGCCTCACTAGCTTGAATAAAAGGGGGTCAGATCTGTAATTTTTTTAGAGCAGTTATTATTAAAATTTTGAATAAAAATGATTAAAAATAAACAAAATCCCAGCATGCTGCGCATTCATCAAAGATTCAGCAGCACAGGCCCTGGCCATGACCACTTGGCCTAAATTATCTCAGGTGATGAAGACCCAACCCCAACCACTCTTGCCAGACTCCCGGTAGGCGCAAGCCCCTCCTATTCCCTAAAAAAAAAATACTCTTGCCAGACTCAGGGACAAGCCATTTGCGAACCCTTTCCATCTTAAATTAATTGGAAAAATCTACTTAACCCCAACCTATCAAGGGTGGTCCACTTCATCCCCAAACTATGAAACGGTCTAATTTAGCCCCTTTGAACTTTCAAAAACCATATATTTTACCCCTCCCCAGGCGGTTTTCAACGGTGGTTTTACTACAGTAATGGGGTTTGGATACAGTGATGTCGTGTTTGCTAAGTGTGGGTGGTTTTGTCTTTTCTTTTTTATTTATTTTCGCTGAATCTTTGAAAATCATAGTAAATCACGTAAAAATCATAAAATGGAAAATCCCAATTTGTTGGACTCCACATGAGTAGATATACACAATGAACAAATAATATGGTATAATTTAGTAAAAAATGTGTTGCTACAGCTTTATATTAATTGAAAAATCCAATTTTTGTCTACGTAAGTAATTAGAATAATTCATGGTTGCAGCTTCTATGGTCTAATTGTGGTGAAATTTTATGGTAGACTAATTATTGTATGCTTAAACTATAGTAAAAATTTCGTACTCATTGGGCCATATATAACTTAGTTATAGATAAATTCCAATTAATTATAGACAAAATTGGATTTTCTAATTAATCTAAAGGTACAACAAAAATTTTATACTAAATCATACCATATTATATATTCACCGTATACATCTACTCATGGAGTCCAACAAAATTGGATTTTCTATTTATGATTTTTTATTGTGATTTTACTATGATTTTTCAAAGATTTAGCGTAAATAAATTAAAAAAAAAGACAAAACAACCCACATTGTAGCAAACCCGCAGACACCGAAGCAAAACTCATGTTACTGTAGCAAAACCACCATTGAAAACGGCCCGGGGGGTGTAAAATAGACGGTTTTAGAAAGTTCAGGGGTAAATTAGACCGTTTCATAGTTTGGGGGTAAAATAGAGCACCCTTAATAGGTTGGCGGTTAAGTAGACTTTTTCCTAAAATAATTACAGGAGTGGCACCTTTCCATCTTTATTAAAATAATATTAAATAGCTAAAATTTTATCAATTTTTTTCATCTACCTCTTCTTGATTAACTTCGTGAATGTGAAAAACTATCTTTGTTCATAAATTTGATGCGAACTTAATAGGACGTTGTTGTATTATTGACAATATTAGCTCATATTATAGATGTCATCATCATAAAATAAATTATAGATTTTAGTAAAATAGATATATACCATTTTTGTCGGAGATTTTTCTATAAATGTTTGATAATCTTTTTTTCCCGTTGCAACACACGGAATATTCACTAGTTAATAAGAAACCAAAATGCAAAATTATATATTCATCTATCTATCAATACAGCTTTGATATAGAGCATGTGTTTATCAAGGGTCGTTTGAAAACTTAGAAAATTTTAATTTATAAATCTCGTCCCTAAATGATCTAAAATAATAGACTACAAAGTATTAGATCTCAACGAGCTCTATAATTTAAATACATAATTTTCCTTTCCATTAGAAATTGTATCCAAACTTGCCAAACAGGACGTAATATTGGTCTCTTTTCATGCGCATACAGACCGAGTAACCTTTGTAATAAATTTTACAGGGAGAAATGAGTCCTACACGAAGTATCAATGAGTTTCCCACGAGTTCTTCCCGGGGCGCCATGGGCCCGCTCCTTAGGAAACTAGATTTGCTGCTTGGTTCCAAAGACAAGCTAATTCGGAGGTCAGCCAAGAAGGCAATCAGGCTTCTCAAGGAAGACCTGGAAGAAATAAACGCCCTAGTGGAGCTGTCCATGGTAGAGCGCCCAAACTACAAGTCTCGATGCTGGATGCACGAGGTGCGTGAACTCTCCTACCACATCGAGGACAGCATTGACAACATGATGCAGGCACACTCTGCCCCCGAGGCAAAGATGAGATTTTCTGGCCGCAGTCCAAAGCTCAGTGTTCGCCGCCATGTTAAGATTCTTTGTCCTCCCAAGACAGTGAAGCCATTTGCAAGCTTGGGCCTATGCCGTACCTTGATTTTATCGGTATCATCTTCTCTTGTTCGGCATCCTGGCTTTCTCAAGCGTTTTTCGCTGTCCTGGCGCCATGAATCGAGGCATGGTGCTCCATTAGCACAGTTGCACCAGGCCTTGCTTTTGATTCGTCCTCCACCACTGTCTGCAAGGATCGCTGAACTCAGAACTCTGCTGTGGGAGGCGAGCGAACGGCATGAAAGGTATCAGCTCCAAGATTGTGTCTCATCAGAACCCTAGCAGATTTCTGTTCTCTTGGAACAGCCGCGCTCCAGTGTCCTCGTCGCCTGGAGCTGCTGCCAATCTTGTTGGTGTCGATGGAACGAGGGGCAAGCTTACCGGTTGGCTCATCGACCAGACGGAAGAGGAACATCAGCAGCTCAAAGTGCTTTCCATTCTTGGACCCACAGGGGTCGGCAAGACTGCCCTCGTTAAAGAATTGTATCGTCAACTTGACACCAATTCGAGTGCCGGGCATTCGGCCGAGTGTCACGGAATCCTGACATGAGAAGGCTACTTGGGGATATACTGGCTCAAGTTCAGGGGCGTAAACGGGACTATGAATATGAAGCCGCCTCTACGGCAGATAATCTGATGGACAGAATCAGGTCCCACCTCCAAGACAAGAGGTAATATAATGTCTGCTGCTCTATCATCAAACAGCATGTTAAATTTCAATTTCCAACTTAATTTTTCTTCTCAAATAGCGAATGAGTTTTGATCTTTGTATTATAGAGAGAAAGAACAGCCCCCTTACAATTATCACCACCTCACCTGAGCCAAGTCATGAGGGGGTTGAATTAATACATCAACAGGACACTAGATATCACATAGTCCAGTAGGATGAACATATAATAGGACTCCAGATATTCCAAAATTTGTATATCTCTGGCTACAACATAGCAATATTTGGGTTTTATTGCTCCACATTTTTTTTCTTAATTTTCAAATAATTTCTCCTTATAATTAGACTCAAATGATCAATACAATAAGTAAATATACACTGTATAGTCTTATTGTACTGAAGCACTTTTAGGCGACTGGCATGAATGGACCACTACTAACTGGTGGTTACAACTTACAAGATGCTTATCTTACTAATATAATGCAAGAAAGAATGCATGTTGTTCAATGCTTAGTATTTTTCCATTCTCAAATAGATGTCATCAAGGGTTCATGCGGCCAAACTTTAAAAACTAATTAGACTATTAATATACACAAAAATCATTAAGCATTACTACCTGAAAATAGTGTCATATTAGAGTGGTGAGAAAATGGTTTCATAATGACAATATTTTTAACTCTTTCAGTAACTTTCTGTAACAAGTGCTTCATTAAAGAAATGTCATAAATATACATTAGATATCTCATCATGCTAATATAAAAAAAAACAAGTAAAAATAGAAGACAATATTTGATGAGTACGTATGTTTGATGCAAATTAGTTTTCATGGTGTTCATTGACATTTGGAGATAATTTAACTTTATTGAATATTTTTATTAGTGAAATAAATAATTAGATACATAATGCAGAGAGAAGAACTGTAGAAACTTCCCCGTATTCCTAGTATTGCCCCATACACTGGTGTGTTTCTATTTGTGCTATTTTTAATTAACATATTTTTTTCCTTTGCAGGTATTTTGTTGTTGTTGATGAACTATGGGATGCAGCAGTATGGGATATTATGAACATTGCTTTTCCAAAGGGTAATGATTGCAGTAGAATAATAATGACGGCTGAAGGTAAAGATGTAGCTAGTAAATGCTACTGTGTCAATAAGCTTGAGATGGCACCCCTTGGAAATCCCCAGGACTCTGGAAAAATATTTTTCGATAGAGTTTTGGTTCTGAACATCAGTGTCCTGATCAGCTGAAGGATATTTCCTACAGGATAATAAGAAGCTGTGGAGGTTTTCCTCTAGCAATCATCACTATAGCCAGTCTTGTAGCAAGCCAGATAGAAAATACAAAGCTATGGGAGCATCTACAGCAATGTTTCTCCTCCAGATTAACAGGTTTTACTTTGAAGAAACGTAAAGAAGTAGTAAACATTTGCTGTGATGCTCTGCCTCAAGATCTAAAGACGTGTCTACTGTATCTTGCTATGTATCCAGAGGGGTCCACAATCAGGAAGGCTGATCTGCTGAACCAGTGGATAGCTGAAGGTTTCATCACTCCCCTGGAGGAAAACAGGCAGTTGCAGAGAGCTATTTTGCTGAGCTAATCAACAGGAGAATGATCCAACCTGAAAAAATTAGCCAGAACGATGAGGTGTTGTCATGTACAGTGCACCACATTGTATTTGATCTTATTGCTCAAAAGTGCAGACAAGAGAATTTTATCACTGCAGTAGATTACTCACAGGCGATGCCAGGATTTTCCATGATTGCCCGTCGACTGTCCCTCCACTTCAGTTGTGCCCAATTCGCAGCCAAACCAAAAGGCTTAAAACTGTCACAAGTTCGGTCACTGGCCTTTATGGACTCCTCAAGTGTATGCCTTCCATCACGGAATTTAAGTTTCTACGGGTTCTGATCCTGAGTTTTGGGGCAATAACTATCATCACAACATGAGTCTTGACCTTTCAAAATTGAGCATATTGTTTCACCTCAGATATTTGAAGGTTTCAAGTTATACTGTTATAGTATTGCCATCCAAGATACAAAGACTACAGTCACTGCAAACACTGGAAATAGATGCCAAAAGTGTCGGCTGTACCAACTGATATTCTTTATCTCCCAGGCTTGTTGCATCTCAGTCTTCCAAACGGGAACAAAACTACCTGATGGGATTGGCCGGATCACATCTCTGGAAACACTTAAACATTTTGACTTGGGCAGCAACTCTGAAGACAATGCACAAAGCCTTGGTGAGCTGATAAACCTACAGGATCTTCATGTCACATGTTCAAAAGCTCTATCTGGCAATCATCATCGTTGGGACCTTCTTTATTCACTTATTGAAATTTTCCCTTGTTCTAAAAAATCTGATCATCATCTAAAGAGAAATTTGGTTGCTTTATCCTCATCTATGGGGAGGCTTGCTAATCTCAAATCTCTGAGAGTGGGTCCTTTTTGCTCTAGGCAAGACAATGTTCATTGATCAGGATGACATGCCCTCTACACCTAAGCTTCTTCAGAGACTCGAACTATTGCCGTCCACTTGCATCTTTCCAGACTTCCAACTTGGATTGGGGACTCAAAGAACTCCGTATTCTAAAAAAATTGTCGTCAGAGTATTGCTGAGCAGAGACATTGATACCCTCACTGGATTGCCTGTTCTAGCTGTTCTCTCTTTGTATGTCCAGAAACCCAATGTAGAAAGTGTCGTATTCAATAGTGGGTCACTTCCAACTCTGAAGTATTTCAAGTACAGGTGTGCTGCACTTCGCCTAGCCTTTCAGAAAGAGGCATTGCCCAATCTTGAGAGGCTGAAGCTTAGTTTTCAATGTGCACAGAGCTGAATCTTTAGAGGCCTTTAAGCTAGACGGGATTGAGAACCTGTTAAAACTAAAAGAGATTACCGCAGAAATTGGGGCAGCTGCTGGAGCTGATGAATCGGATAGGAGGGCTGCAGAGTCTGCTCTTAAGGAGGTCACATGGAAACATCCCAGATTTCCAATTCACATGAATGTGAAAATTGTTGATTGCATCGATGAAGAGTCAACGCCAGCAAGATTTATGCATCTTATACCCTACATTGTAGGGTTTTTAGCATTGGCTGTTTCAATTATTAGTAGGAAATATGCCCGTGCGGTTGCAACGGGAGATATAAATTATATGTACATTTGAAGCTTTTTTTCATGTTATAAACCTATATAAATGGAAAGAGGAAATGTGAAGCCGGTGAACATGGGGAGGATACCATTATTTATTTAAGTGATATGGTCTGAAAAAATTGCTAGAGTATCAAAAGATAACATTGACAACGAAATGCACATTAGAATTGCATATTTAGTTCTTTACTGAAAAACCAGGACTAATTCAGAGTAAAAACTGATGAATAAGTAGCACCGAAAACTAAAAAAAACTGATACAAGATAACAATTTTGTTAGAAAATATAGCTTCCGATGCTGCTCTTTATTATTCTAATGCTGCAATGTTTCGCCAAATAGTTGGATGCTTTAAAAAATGGTCGCAAAACATATCCTCACTGTTCCTCATTGGGCCATTCCTAGTGCCAGTTTTGCATTGCTAGAATTAAATTCTTGATTGAGCAAAAATCTGTTACCTTTGAAATACAAGAATTAATGTTGTAAACAAATGTAGCAGGAGGTAAATTTCAGAGAATGCCTTTGCACATACCAGATCATTGGAAGTTTGTCTTCTTTAGCTTTGTGTAAGGAAAGAAGGAAGTCATTTAAACTATTCAGTCGACTTAGCACACTCACCAACATGTTCAGGTAAACAAAGTTCAGCATATCTTCATTGCACAACTGCACAAATAAAGATGGTTTAATCACGATCAGTGTATTTGACAACACACTCAAGAGGAGAACGGAAAAACATTCATAGCTTGATTGTCAATAATATTGCAATCTATTCAAAGATGAAAACAAAGGATCAACTGATGAGTCTCAGCACATAGCACGGGAAAATAATCTAAAGCAACCGACAGCCAGTAGTCACCCTCATGGAGGCTTGTGCTACCATGGCAACGAAGAAAGAAGGGTATGTTCACCTGTATTTGCGTTGACAGAGAGCAATGGAAATATGCGATTGTTGTCTTCCTGTCGTGATCATGAGGCATGGCATCACCACAAAAGAGAGCCAATGAGAGGGACCAAGATGAGGAGTTTGTGCATGTCATGACAATCTATGGAACATGTCGAGGAGTAAGATCATGTTATGACAAGAAGCAAGGCTTGTTTGGTTTCCAGCAAGATCGAGAAGAGTTGTTCGACTCGGCGAGATAGAATTCATAGCCGGGCGAGATCGAAGTTTGCAATGGCAACCTTGAATATTTATTTCTCCAATGGATCTCTAATAAATAGGAAAATTGAAATAATTTTGTGTCTCGATGATTCTAACTCCCAGTGGCGGAGGGAAGTCGGACTCGTGATCCGTCTCTCCGGCATTGCCGCTGCCGGCCGGTGAGGCCTATGCTCCGCCAGCCTTCGCGCATATAACCGAGTTGCCACCAACGCCGCCATTGCCTGCAGCTGTTGTTGCCTCGAGTCCGGTACAATGCATCCCCCGCCGCTGCGAAGACCTTTTCCGCCGCAGGTTGGGGGCAGCGATGCGCGAGCCGCCACGCGATCTACGTCCCATGTGGTTGTGTCGGACTTTCTCTGATTTCTTTGACTCGTTTTCTTCTGTTGTGGAGTCTTATTTGGATTTTGGACTAGTCTCAGATGGAAACGCACATGGTACTGACTCAGGCTTCGTGGAGCGGATACGGGGAAGGAGGAGACGGTCGCCACGGTCGATACGAGGGAGGTGGAAGGCCGGACGGAAGGACCAAGAAAAAGTGACGGAAAATTTTTGTTGGCGGGACGGAAGGCAGACCCGAAAAACCGTGGACAAAATTTTTTTCTCTTTATTAGTAGGTGGTCAGAAATTTTCTCTTTATTAGTAGGTATAGATATAGATGCTTTTTTGGTAGTACTGAATAATTTAGGCTGGGTCATGTCGCCTTCAACATTGGGGTGTGTATGTTAGCCCAAGGTAGTGTTTGTTCAAGACTTCAGTTGTGTCTTACTAGCTTTATTGCCTTCGGCTTAGTCTAGTAGTGGTTGTCAATTTGGTCAGCCTGCTACTAGCTATGTTGACTTCAGTCATTCATGTAAGGGTATGTGACTTCGTTGTTATCTTGAGACCGTCATGTAAGGGGATCAGACTTTGTTGCCCTGCTGGCTCTATTGCCTTCATGTGTAGCGTCATTCGGCAACAAACATTGAGAAATGTTTAATACTGATGATGTTTAAACAAAAGTAATCATAACTTTGCATGGAAGATTTACAGTAGCATCATAACATGCTTATATAGTACTTAAATTCAGAATTCAAATAAAAAACAAAAGGCTGAGAACAAGTTGAATGACAAAATAAGCTGAAACAAACTTAAAAAGTTTTTTTTTTTTTTTTTTTTTGGCTCATTGGCTTTGTTTTCCAACGCAAGTAGGGGGCACAAATGGTAACGATATTTTGCTGGCTCATTCTATTTTATCACAATGTAGACAATATTGTTGCCAAAGAGAAGGAGACATTAACCTCTTGGGAGCAGCCAACAGCACTCAACAACTAGAGCCTTTGACTCCGAGATTTCCAAAGTCACCATAGCCGTCTGGGGTCTTCGAGATTTCTTCACGTGAATTTCAGAATTTCTATTGGGCCGAGCCCATTTATTCAACAGGCAGGTCGGCATCCAAGGTCAATCGGCCTTGAGTCGGCCACTAATTGGATGCAGAAATAGTTGTAGCTGAATGTCTTTGATCTAGACTTGAAACGGACAATTGAATATAATATATTAAATTGAAGTGTCTGTGTTGTGTCGTCATCGCTAGAGCTGGCATACTCCTTCCAAAATATTTGTCGCGCCGTTGATGCGTGCCACAAGTTTAACTCAATAAAAAAATATGTTGACACTCGAGATGGAGCGATCGTCGTTTCATGTAATACAACGTGTCAAGCAAATAGATGAGTGTCATTCTATGCTATGGCCCAAACCTTATTTGGCGACGCGCTCCGCTTTAATTTCTGGCGGGCGCATCATCTTTATGTCTTAGCTGTCCTTCGTCCTTTCCTTTTTCTTGTTTTTTTCTCGTTATCCGGCCGCAGCCCACAAATGTTTACGGCGCACGCGAGAACCAGTGTGTTGGCGGGGGGGCATGCAAACGCCTTGGGGTGGGTGGGTGGTCTTTTTTTTTTTTATCGTTTTCCCTTTAGAATGTAATAAGTTCTTCGTCAAACATCCGTTTTCAATTCTGTTTTTCACCATCGCGTTAATTATAATGAGATCTACAAAACTAGATCCATGTTGGATATGTTTTGAAAAACTTTTCGTGATGACAAAAATTTATATCTAAAGTATAAAGTTCTACATCTAAGAGTACGAAGTTTTTATTACTGGAGTACAAAGTTTTAAATTTTGTAGTGTAAAGTGTTGCTTGAGATTAGAGTTGATTGCATTTGCTAAGATTAGGGTTAACGTCGTATCTTTGAGATTAGTGTTTATGTCTTTTGTGAGATTAGGGTTCATGGTGTTTGCTAAGATTAGGGTTCATTGCATTGCTGAGATTAGAGTTCATGGTGTTGCTGAGATTAGGGCTCATGGCTTTTGTTGAGGTTAAGTTTCATGGATTTTGCTAAGATTAGGGTTCATGGCGTTGATAAGATTAGGGTTCATGGCGTTCTTGAGATTAGGGTTCATGGTTTTTCGAGATTAGGTTTCGCGGCGTTCTTTGAGATTAGGGTTCATGGCGTTCTTGGGTGATTGGGGCCCATGGCTTTTCGAGATTATGTTTCATGGCGTTGCCGAGATTAGGGTTCATGGCTTTTGCTGAGATTAGGGTTCATGGATTTTCTTTGAGATTAGGGTTCATGGCGTTCGAGATTAGAGATTATGGCGTTTTTGAGATTAGGGTTCATGGCGTTGTTGAGATTAGGGTTCATGACGTTTCTTGAGATTATGGTTCATGGCGTTTGCGAGTCACCGACCGATTTTTAAATTTAGAGTTTTGGGGCAAGTGTCCTTTTAAATGCATGCCCCTACTAGGCAATGGGTTTTGGGGCAATAGTGTCTTTTGAAAAGCATGCCCCCTACTAGGCAATGCATTTTGGGGGCAAGTGTCTTTTGAAAAGCATGCCCCCTACTAGGCAATGGGTTTTGGGGCAAGTGTCTTTTCAAAAGCATGCCCCCTACTAGGCAATGGGTTTTGGGGTAAGTGTCTTTTGAAAAGCATGCCCCCTACTAGGCAATGGGTTTTGGGGCAAGTGTCTTTTCAAAAAGCATGCCCCCTACTAGGCAATGGGGTTTGGGGGCAAGTGTATTTTGAAAAGCATGCCCCTACTTGGCAATGGGTTTGGGGCTAAGTGTCTTTTTAAAAAGTATGCCTCCTACGGGGCAATGGTTTTGGGGCAAGTGTCTTTTCAAAAAGCATGACCCTCTATTAGGCAATGGGTTTTGGGGGCAAGTGTATTTTGAAAAGCATGCCCCTACTTGGCAATGGGTTTTGGGCTAAGTGTCTTTTCAAAAATATGCCCCCCTACCGGGCAATAGTTTTAGGGCAATTTTTTTTTTTTCAAGAAATACTCATTATTTTCAAGTCTTGAAGAGAACCGAATAAACATTTTTATCTTTTTTTCATTTCTTAGAAATACAAAGATGTCTCAAATAAATTTTATTTCGTTGTTCTTCTTTTGTTTTATTCTAGCACTATTTCATTTTTTATCATAATATAAGTAGTTTTTGATGGACATATATTTATGGTTTTTCAAAACAATGTTTTTGTTTTTTCACTTCCATATGGATGTGAAACCATCCCCTTTTTATTTTACCCACAAATCTACTACCCCTAAAGAGAAAATTTTAGATCGTAGAAAAAAAAATTGTGGCCCATTGATGGTTGACGGGGAGAAACCAGAAAAATCAGCCCAATAATAGTTGACAAGAGAAACGAGAAAATAGATCCGGACTGAAAAGACAAGAAACAAGGAAAGACTGATGTCCGTTCCCTATCGCTTTTTCAGCGAATGCTTTGGGGACTCCATAAATTCCCTAGAAGGACCTTGTTACCTCAGCTCGCTGAAATTACATGGTAAATTGCATGCATTGCCTCTCTGTGGTCTCGAGGAGTTGTGCCTTCAATGTGCTAAACTGGAGAGGGGTCTTCTTGAAGCTTTGACTGAGTTAGGATCCTTGAAATATTTGAAGCTGGTTGCCAAAGACCTTGACAACTTTTATAATAAAGGATGGAGCATTCCCCTTGTTGCTACGTCTTTTGTTTTGTGCTAGAACATCCTACATTCATAGGAATCAAAAGGATCTATGCCACTTCTCGTCACACTTCAGTTACTTTGTAAGGATATGGATAGCCACCTTCTCCACCTCCTCCGTGTCCTCACTCCTCCCGCATGTGGCCATTGCAAACTCCAGTGAACTGCACTAACCCCTCCCAAGCCCGGCCACCATGTGTTAGAGTATAACTATTAATAGAAGTAGACATATTCTCTAGCTAATCCTAACGCCCCAAGGCTCAGGATACATCCATCGTGATTATACACCAATTATCTCCTCTTACATGGTATCACGAGTGTAGTTTTCGATCCGAGGCCACATCTCGCAAATTCTCGCTGCACCTCCGCCTCCCTTGCCTCCGGCGCCGCGCCGGTCGCACCTCCAGCCCCCTCGATGGCCCGCTAGCGCCCCGGGAGGTTCTCCATGACCTCCGCCGGGGCAGCGCCTCCCCTCCGCTTGGCGGATCCCGTTAATCCGCCGTCGTCCGCCGCGTCTAGAGGCAAAGCAGCACGAGCGCACCTCGCCACCCGATCATGGAGCCCGCCGACGGCGACATCCGATCCGCTGACGCCGTGGTGGCGATCGCGGTCAACCAGCGGCGCTTGTGACTTCGCCTCGATGCCGTGGTGGCAGCAGGTGCTCCACATCGCGCCTTCATCACGTCGCCCGGCAGATTCCATGGACGCCCTCCACCCCGTCGTCGTTCATCCCCTTCGCATGCAGCCGCGCATCCCCGCCAAGCCGCTAAGAACGCTCGCGAGCTTCTCTCGCCGCAGACGACCCAGCCAAGCAGCAAGCATGCAGCTGCCTCTCGGCATCACGCTTCTGCCAAGATGAGGATGAGGGGTGTGCCACGCGCACCCTCGGAGGTCTACGCGAAGATCTGCTGCTAGTTTAATTTTTTAGTAATTTCTCTTATTTTTGCTCGATCACTGATCGAGATTGAGTCACCCACCGCCCGTCAACCACGCGCCACGACCGACATCGGCATCGACTTCAGCGGCTTCTTCCTCCTCGACCGTGCGGCATGGCGGTTGGCCGGCACCCGGGGCGTTTGCTTGGCGTCGCCTACCACCGCCGCCTCTTCCGCATGTCGCCCTTTGTCGGCTTGTCGTCGCCTCCACCGATCGGGACACCTCCATCGACTTCTCCCATCGTCGTCTCGCCTTGTGCATACCGGGTCCGATCGGCCGTCGTGCACGCTCCACCGGGCTCCCGTGACGTTCGTCATCATGACGCGCGCCTCTTCCCGAGTATGGAGGGCGGTCGCCGCCTCTTCGGGCAGCAGCGGCGCCACACGTGGTCTCCCCGCCGTTGCACTCGCGTCGTCGACCGCCGTTGACTTCGCCACGCCTGTCCTCTTCGAACATGCGTCTTCGACATCATCATCGACTCACGTCCGTGCTCACTTGCACGCATGGTCTTTATCGGGCTGCGAGTCTCTTTGTCGCTTCTTGAGCTCGCCCGCCCGTCGTCATCCGGATCAGGCCTTGCGCCGGTGATCATCCGGTACACCTCTACGCTTCGCCCAAAGACCACCTCGTCGCCCGGCCGCTGTCTCGTTCTACCCCTTCGTCTACTCCGACAACCGCGGGCTGCATCGGCATCTTACCCCGCCATTCTCGCGCTGCGATCGTTACGAGGCCTTCTCTCGCTGGTCTCGGGCGATGACGCTCGTGGTGCACCCTCCCTCGCACGCCGTCGGTATTGGCAACACCGCGCGTGCCATCGTCCCGCGGCATTTCGGGCGTGGCAAACCCGGGAGTGTCTCGCCGTGCCGGTTCCGACCGCATCGACCGGCATCGACCCCTCCTCGATCGCCTCGGCGACGTCGCCGTCTTAAGTCCTGGTGGCTTCCCCCGCGCGCTACCATCCACCATGGCGCCTCCCGCGGCGCCCGCGGCTTCCCTGCGGCTCCCTCCCTTCCGCCGCTACCTCGACAAACTCCACCGTCGACCCACGGCTACTCATCCTCACGCTCGGTCTACCTCGACATGGCACAAGGGCTATCATCCGCTTGAGCAACCTTATGGGTTTCCACTCGACCCGCGGCAAATATGCGACGCACTACCGTTGTGACTGCGGGGGATGTCGCCGCCGACTTCTCTCCATCTCTCATCACCGCGACGCCCCGCCGTGACTCGAGGGGATGTTAAAGTATAACTATTAATAGAAGTAGACATATTCTCTAGCTAATCCTAACGACTAGGCATTGGTTAGATTATGTGGTCGATAGCAATTCATGTACTCCTATATACTTCACCCCCAAGGCTCGGGATACATCCATCGCATTATACACCAATTATCTCTCTTACACCATGGGCCGCTAAGTCGCTTGGCCTCCATGCCCACCGCCGGGCCAGCCTTCCTCCCTCGGGTCGGCTAGGCCTTTCTATACCACCGGATTGGAGGAAGAAAGATGGGGCCACGATCGCTAAAGTACGCCAGAGAAGAGATGACGGTTGCACTAGAGAAGGACAGTTGGGCGCCACCAGCAAGGGGTCAAGGACTCTCCAGCCGGTGCGGCTCGCAAAGATTGAATAAGGGAGGAGAGGACAATGGGCATGGAGAGAGAGAAAGGAAGATTGAAGGGGAGAGAGGAGAAGACGATAGACATGGAGGGAGAGAGAGAGACAGGATCCGATGAGTATTTTGATTTTCGTAGCTAAATACAAGATTTTTTACCATATTTAGTGCACGAATCTCGAAACATATCATGTGGCTTAAAAGATGCCTTCCCGGAAGTTGCCTTCAACGAACACATTTCGTGGTGTTTTCCTCCACCCTACGCCTCGGATTCTTCTCACAAGGATGATGACACATAGAGCTAGTGCTGGTGCACTTGTGATGGTCATGGGGTGCAGCATCGGCGATGCGCCGAGGTTACTGTCCATGCCGGGGTTGTGGCGCGGCGACACACCGCCATCTTGGGATGTACCACCACTTTTGGCACGTTGTAGGAGGTTGAACTATCTATGGGAGAACCACACATGTTTGATGGAATATTTAAAGGGAGCGTATGCTATGGAAACCAGGTTCGTATGTAAACTATGTAAACTCGAATTAGGAACGCAAGATTCTGATGCAATGGCCAGGAACACAGTTTAGGCTTTTTACACTTCAACGCCCGCCAGCAGAGCCCCGTCCCGTTACTTTTGCGAATAGACCCTTCCTCTCCTCCCCCATTTCGTCTGTCCAGCGCGGAAGATTAGACGCCGCGGGCTTTCCCCGGGCGAGGGCTGGAGGCCACGGGGCGCTGGAGGCCGCGGGCGGCGGGCGTCTTGGGAAGAGGAGCCGGCGGGACGGTGGCCGACGGAGCGCGGGCTCGCCGTCTTTGAGATGCTGCGGCGTGGACATGGAGGCAGAGCAGAGGCCATGGCTGACCCGCATCAAATAGGGTTCAGGGGGCTTCGGCGCGGGGGGCCGAGGACAACCCTAGGCGCAGGAGACGTGGACCGGGTTCACCGCGCAGGCGTTCCACGGCCTTGGCAGCTTCTTCAAGCTCTCGGCGGCGTCTGGACATCAGAGCAAGGAGCCATCAGCCAAGCACCGAAGTTGTACTGAACTGAATGTGTTCTGAATTTGTATTGAATGGCAATAGCAATGGCAAATAGGCACTCTGTGTAGAGAATGTGTAGTTAATTTGTACCGCAGTAGATGGTAATGGCAAATGTGCCTTCTGTGCCTCTCCATGAGAATGAATAAAATGATTCCATCTTTGTACATTTGTGCAGCTGAAATGAATTGTAAGACCAAGAATTGTGCATTTGTCCATTGCAATGCCAACCTTTTATTTGTCCATTTTGAATTTGAACTCCGGTTAGTAGCAGTACTGAAACAGGTTATGCAGAGATTCCATCTTTGTAGACACCTTTCAGCACATTGCATTGATGACAACAACTACTCACTAGATTAAAATTTATAAGTCAAATTGTACAGACTGAAATAAAATGTGTGATACCAGTATATGAATCATTTAGAGTTGTTTCAATGTAAATTTCAATATGATAGCACTTTTTAAGAATGTTAGTTTCCAGGTGCACTACTTCATTGCCACAATAGACCAATATTCTAGTCTCCTGTTAATCTACCTTTTTATATGTATATAGTACTCCTCCATTCCAAATTATAAGTCACTTTGACATACATAACTAAATAGTCAAAAGTGACTTATAATTTGGGATGGAGGGAGTACAAACTATACAGGTATTTGAATCATTTACAACTTTTTTTTTTTTTTGCCTTGCCGATTGGCTGCACTACTATAAAATTTTTGCCTTGCCGCCGTCTCGTCACGTGGATGGCTGGCGGTCAGGGTGATCACAGCGGGCGATGAACCCGTGCCCTAGGGGCCCTAGTCTATCGCGAACGTGGGCGGCGGCGACTCCGTGAGACTAGCGTGAAACCGCGCCCGGGGCTTCAGGTCCTTGGGGTAATTTGCGAAGTGTGATTAGGATAGAGGAGTGGAGGGGTTTAAGTGCTAAAGCAACCCACCTTTACCTGAGACCATTGGATCAGAATCATGCGTTCCTGATTCGAGTTTACATAGTTTACATACGAACCTAGTTTCCATAGCATACGCTCCCATGTTTAAAAGGGGTAACTTACCAGCTTAAAGAAGAGGTGATTCTATTTTGGCAAAATTAATTAGCTAACCAATCACATCAAAGTTTAGCGAGACTTAAGCAATTACTTGTGATAGTTCAATCACTCTAAGCAATCACTCTAACCAGAAAAGTGACCATTGGCTTGTGCCAAGCTGGCTAGGTATGGCCTGGCTCACAAAGCGAGCCAGACTTGGGATTGATCCTAAACTGTCGTTACATATGCAGCGCTGCCATCCATTGATATCCTCTTCCCCGTCCACAAGCCCCCGGAGCCCCTACCCACCCACCTACCTTGGTCAACCCGTACAGGAGAGCTTCTGGTAACTGGAGTCTGGATCTATGCACGCATGATCTAGGTTCCAGGGGTGGGAGGAGGGGAGATGGAGGCCGCGCTCCTAGGCGGGATCATCAAAGTTGCTCTTCCGAAGTTCGTCGATGTGGTTTCTGATGAGTACAAGCTGCACAACGGCGTCAAGAGACGCATCGAGTCCCTAAAGAAGGAGCTAAACATGATTGTTGCTGCTATCGACGATGAGGTCACCGAACATGGCGAGCACCAGCATCACACGCAGGTTCGAATCTTGTCGATGAGCAACTTGCGCGAGCTGGCTTTACGGCATAGAAGACTGCCTGGACCGCATCATGTATGAAGCCATCTTGAAGCGGCACTCGTCGGCTATCCGATTTCCCAAGACGATGCTCACCGCTCGTCGGCTAGCCAAGAAGCTGAAAGAGCTATCGGAGCTAGCAAATGGAGAACACGACCGGAACCAGAGATACAACAACAACCCCGGCCAGCAGGCCCCGTCTGCTGCTGAGGTGGTTGAAGAATCATCCTGCCCGGTGTCCGACCCGTCCACCGTTGATGCAGATCTGGTGGGCATCGACGGGCCCATGGCAGACCTCCTCGATCAATTAGCGGAGGAAGCCCAGAGCGGCGCCAAGAAGCAGAAGGTGATCGCAATCGTCGGATTTTTGCGGCATGGGGAAGACTGCCCTGGCCGCCAAAGTGTACAACAGCCAAGTCGGCACTACAGGCAGCAGCTTCGTGGAGCACGCTTGGGTTTCTGCTGCAGACAAACGGCCAGCGGAGGTGCTGACCCAGCTGCTTCACAAATTTACTGGGGGTGCCGGCTCTTCTCAGGGAACTTCAGTGTCACAGGACCTGCCTGCTCTCCGGAAACGTTGCAAACAACACCTGATGAACAAAGGTAAGAGATTCTTTGGCCTGTGATTTCGCTGATCCATATATAAATCTCCCTTTCTACGTAATCTGACAGTTGGATGCCATTTGCAGTCATGCAGTGACAATTATACTTGTTTCACAATGGATTCCAATTCTTTCTTCATATATACTTTCGTTTTGTTTCAGGTATTTGGTAGTCATTGATGACATTCGAACAGAAGATCTGTGGACGAAAAATCAAATCAGCATTCCCTGCCGATTATGGTATTAGCAGCAGAATAGTCGTCACAACAACTTTTCAGGGAGTAGCTAATGACTGCACCTCCATCAAAGGCTATGTGCTCAGAATGAACAGACTTGATGAGGAATGCTCCAAAAAATTGTTCTGCATGCAAGTATAGATGTCCAACGGGCCGCCCGGTACCGCGAGCGGCCGCTTCGGGCGGACCGGGCCGGCCCGCCGCGGGCCGCTCACGGGCTACGGGCTGCACGGGCCGTGCCACCCCACGGGGCTCGGGCGCTCCTCGGCCCATGGCCCGGTCCGTGGCCGTTTTATCGGGCCACGGGCGGTCGTGCCACCTACGGGCTCGGGCGCTCCCTCGGCCCATGGCCCGTCCGTGGGCGCGTTTTATCGCCACGGGCCGCCGGCCCACCTTTCATCGGGCGGCCACACGGCCCGCCGCCGCCGCTGCGCCGCGCTTGGCGCCGCCCTGGCCCGCCCAGCGCCGCCGCAGCGCTGGCGTTCGCCGTTGCCCGCGCCACCGCCGCCGCGTTGCGCCCGCCTGCGTCTTTGGTGTTGCTACGCTTTTGCACGCGCCGCAGCGCCGTCGCGCCGCCCGGTATTGGCCGGCTGCCGTCGCCCGCCGCCGCCGCTTCGGTGCTGCCGCCGCGTGCTCTCTGCGCTGGCCGCCGCGATCGGCCGCCGCTGGGAGGGAGAGGATGGGTCGGCAAAAGAACGAACGGAGACGTACTAGTACTGGCTATGCAGAGCTTCCCCTTGTTAGCTTGCTTTGGCAGCAGGCAGGCCGGCTCGGCACCATCACATGGTCAACGGAGGCACCAGGCCCATGGCATTCCTAGGCAAAGAAAGTTAGCAGGCCGGCCTTTTTTTAAAAAAAAAGTTAGCAGGCGGCCTCGTTTTTATATGGCCTTTAACAGGCCGGGACAGCAGCGGGCCAGCGGGCCAACGGACGGGCGACACCATGCCCACGGGCCAAGGCAGCGGCCCATGGCCCGCCCCGCACCGGGCCGGCCCAGGTACCGGGTCGTTTTGTCGGGCCACGGACCGGGCCACGGGTCACGGGCCAAATGGCCAACTATACATGCAAGCTTCTCCAACAAAGGAATCCTTTAGTTACAATCACCCGGATTCAGAAACAATTTCCAAGAGATGTCGTGGTCAGCCACTCGCTCTGGTTACTGTAGCTAAATTCATGCGAACAAAAGGTTGGCCAACAGATCCAGAATGTAGAATTCTCTGCAACAATTTAAAATCATATTTGCAAAAGGACACAACTTTTAAAGCAATGAGACAGGTGCTGCACTACAACTATACCAGTCTACGGGGCCATGTTCTGAAATCCTGCTTACTATATTTTGCTATGTTCCCAAGTGATTACCAGATTAGGAAGGAAAGTCTATTGAGACGATGGTTAGCTGAGGGCTTATGGAATTGCATTCCGATCTGGCCATTGCCTTCAAGATCTTATGGACCGCAACATCATTGAGCCCACCTATGTTAATAACAATCAAAGAGTGAAGGCATGCCGAACTTATGGCTTGATGTATGAGTTCATTTTGCACATGTCAATCACTCAGAACTTTGCCACTTTGCTTTCTGGTGAGATGACTGACTGTAAATATGTCCGTCGTCTTTTCTCTCCACAAGAACACTGCTACAGATGGTAACAATTTGGAAGATAAAGTTTTATCTCTGGTTCGGTCCCTATCAGTCTTTGGAGAGGCTAGTGACACTATTCTGGACTTCAGCAAGTATCACCTACTACGAGTGTTGGATTTAGAAAAGTGTGATAACTTGGGGGATGATCATCTCAATAACATATGCAGTCTGCTGCTTCTTAAATATCTTAGTCTTGGAAAAAACATTTCCATTCTTCCGAAGGATATTAAGAATCTCAAAGTTATGCAGACACTTGATTTAAGAGGAACAGACATAAAGATACTGCCAGAAGAAGTCTTAAAGATGCCAGGTTTGATTCATCTGTTTGGAAGATTCAAGCTTCCAGATGAACTCAATCCAAAGTCACATGATTTTCTCCAGCAACAAAAAGGAAATTGCAGGCAAAAGTACAATCTGTGCTTGGAAAATTCAAGCTTGCAACTAAAGTCAAGCCAAAGTCACCTGATTCGATCCAGCAAAAAGAAAGTAAATTGCAGACACTAGCTGGATTTATTGCTGATGGAAGACAGGATTATATGACTCTTATGGGTTGTATGCAAAACTTGAAAAAGGTTAAAGTTTGGTGTGAGCCACCAGAAGGTGCAGGTACCACTAACTGGACTAATCTCTGGGAGGCCATTAAGCAGTTCATTCATGATAAAAAAGAACCAAAAACTGGTGATCGTTCCCTATCTCTTCATTTCAGCCAATGCTTTGGGGACTCCATAAATTCCCTAGAAGGTCCTTGCTACCTCAGCTCACTGAAATTACATGGTAAATTGAATGTATTGCCTCAGTTTGTTACTTCACTTCGTGGTCTCGAGGACTGGAAAAGGGTCTTCTTGAAGCTTTGACTAAGTTGGGATCCTTGAAGTATTTGAAACTGATTGCCAAAGACCTTGATAACTTTGAAATAAAATATGGAGCATTCCCCTTCTTGCTACGTCTTTGTTTTTGTGCTAGAACGTCCGACATTCCCAAGAATCCAAAAGGATCTATGCCACTTCTCGTCACACTTCAGCTGCTATGTAAGGATATGGACGGCCATTGTGGCATTGAAATGGAAGATCTGACGACAGAACTTAAGGAGATAATTCTTGATCATGGAGTCAATTCAGTGATAAAGGGGAAATGGGAAAAAGCTTCTAAGGAACATCCAAATAAGCCCAAAGTTTCTTATCGAGTCACCAGTTTGTCAGGAACAACTGGTAATGAAGGAACCGGTACTATAGACCATGGTGTTAATTTAGAGCTATCCAGCACTGACTCTCCAGAAAATTATTTGGATGTTGTGCCAGAACAATCGATAAATAGAACTATAGCACCAGAGGAATCGACAAGCAGAAAGTCTGTACATTCCACTAGCTATTCTGATTATTTCAGCAAAATCTGGTGCCATGGGCTGTTTACTGTTTCACTTCCACCTATTCTTGGTCTTCGCGTCATGTGCCTCTTTTGTGTGTCTGCGTCTTGGTTGGTGTTCTTGCTGTTGGTTGGCTGCAGGAGCTTTCTTTCCAATAATTTTTGTTAATTCGAAACAGGTAACTTATTACTGCTTTTACGCTAGTTCTTTGTAGATATTTGTAGGTCTTTTCTGTAATTGGTAAATGAAATTCGGCACCAGTAAAAAAAATAAGTCAATGTTTTAGCGACAAAAATATGATTGATGATGATATATGTCCTCCTTTTGGTCAGAAAATATATTTTGACTTATGTCCCTAATAACTTGTTTTATTGTCAAGCAGGTAAACAATCTCAAAAGCCTCTTAGTTAAAGAATGGGAGGATCCTCTTATGCACCAACTGATTTCTCTTTCAAGACTGAGTTTTTTTTAGGGGATTTCAAGACAGAGTTTATGTAGAGTCTCTTTGAATTGAGTCTTCAGCAGCTTCAAATGGCAAGGTTACCTTTTCATACAAGACAAGATGCTGATCGTCAATACAAGCAATATCCTGGTCAGTTGTTTAGAGCTGTTGTGAATTAAGTTTACTTTTTACTTCTTGTGTTCAGTTGTTTTACTTCTTATCCATCAAAAAATGCAAATTATTGCTCTTAATTTTCTCTGTAAGAACTTTATTTCTCTTAATTAAATGTCTGTAGGGGCAAGCCTGCCCCTCCAGTTTCGTCAAAAAAAGATGCAATTATTTTTCTTACAGTCTAGGAACTAGGTGCCTTTTTATTAGTAAGAATAAAATAGGCACTCAAATTTGCCTTGACAAAACTTGAAAATGGATGGTCTAGAAGTACATCCTGCACTTTCAAACATATTATTCAGTTAAAACTTAAAATAAATCAATATCACAGATGAAATATATACATATATGCAGATCAAATCATATTTTTAAATACATGCCAAGATCCAAGTGCGGAAATTAGAGTTATATCATTTTCTTCAGTAGGGATGTGATCCAAGCTTATCATAACATTGTTTAAAATACGTTAACCAGGTTACAAAATTGTAAAATTTTGGAAGTTCCGAATTTGAAATAGAAACCTTAATTTCAGTTATTTTATCATAAAGCCTGTCACTGCTATTGTAAGTTATTGACCTTTATGGTTGATTTTGATTGTGCAGCGTGGTGTTAGCCAACATGTCGACACTCCTCGTATCTTGCTAGAGTTCGTGCTTCAAGTTATTATGCATCTGCATACTGATAACTGGCTATCCATCATTAAAAAGTTCATTGCGTGTCCTTGTTTTGCCTTTCTCGGAGTTACCCCAAGCAATCATCATATGTGTAAAGTTTGATCTACACTTTATGTTGACACAGATTCGTTTCTTGATACTTCGTCATGGTTGAACAATATTCATGTAGTTTGAACTATTGTACGACGTGAATAAGAATTACTTGTGCACTTGAACAGACATCAATAATGTGTGTTGTTAAGTTGATGATATGCCTTATTAGAGCAATCGTTGAGATTTTTGGGGCAAAAGGCACTTCTATGAATCATTGCAAACAAGAACACCACATGCGGCTGATTTTATCATCCCTTGTCTGCTCTTGAGCACATATGCATAGCACTGGCCATTCTCTGTATCATGGTCATCTCTGCATCATGGTCAAAATTACCTACCTTGCACGTACTACTACAGAAACATTTTTTAGAGACGGGGCAGGCTAAGCAACCATCTAAGCATCATGGTCACCGTAAATCAGACATTATAGAGACGGTGACATTGCCAAGCCTAGCCGTCGATCCGGGCTGCCTTTTTTTTAGCATTTTGATGTTTTTTTTTCTAAAGCATCTCAAATAGAGTTCACGAAGCAAGTAGACAACACTCACCCGCTCCCTCGGCGTCGTCTCCCCGGGAGGCGACTCGAGGGCCCCTCGCCGGCGCCCAACCAGCCGCGCATCTCCGTCGGCTCCGGCCGCGCCGCCGCCGCCTCCTCCTAGCCCGGCGGCGGCGGGCCTCCCTCCTCCCCTCCCTCCCTCCTCCGTCCCCTGCCCCCTCCACTCCCTCCTCGGCACCTCCCGGTCGCTCCTTCCCGACGGTGGCGGCGAGGCGCGCCGGCGGCCCGCCCGGCCACCTCCGTTCCCCCGCGGATCCGGGCCCTCGCGGCGGACTCGGGGCCCGTGGCTGGGGGCGGCGCCGCGGCGCCAGGGTTTCGCGCGGCGGGCGGCGCGCGCCTAGGCCAGCCGGGGCGGTGGTGCGCGCACGCCACTAGCGTGGAGTCGCGCGCCGCCGGCCGGCGTGGCCGGCACGCCGGAAGGTAGCGTCGCGCGGGCTCCGGCTGGCATCGTGGGCCTCCTCGCGGACGGTCCCGGTCGGGCGCACTCGTCGCGGTTGGACCTTCGGGCGACGCGGTTTGCGGTCTGGTGTGGCCCGTGTGGGTCCTCCCCGGGCGCGGAGGCGCGGCGACCACCGGCCGGGCGTGGCCGACGCGCGTCTTGCAGCGCTGCCGCCGGTGTTGCGGCCGGGCGTCGCGGTCGACGGACATGGAGTGAAAACTCCTCTCCCAAGCCTTGCGCATTGGGATGACGACGGTGGCGTTCGCCACAACCTTCCCCTGGCGTCGTCATCTTCTTCCTTCGCCGTGGCTGTGGGAACGAAGTTCGAGAGGGTGTCTCAACGCAGCTTGGTGCCCGTGGGCGTCATCCCCTTCCTGGAGGCTCCGTTGAACCCTTCAAGCTCCCGCGCCGACATGCAGTTCCGCCCCGGATCACCTTTGTCGCCTCGGGCGCCGCCTCGCCCCGTCGTCCCATCCATCGCCGCCGGGCCGCCTTTGCTGCAGGGTTGACGCCATCGTTGCCGCCGCCGTCGTTGTTTGGTCGTGGCCACCGGCGCCGAAGCCGCAACCAAGATCTCCAATGCATATTTTGTTTGCGTCCCTTGAGCTTCGGCCTGTGTTGTTGCAGCTTCGCCTATATATTGAGTTACCCCGCCTGTCTTGGATGTTGACGTCGGCGTTGTCGTCGCCGCCGCTGCTTGGCCGTGGGCCACCGACGCCACGCTCGCTTGGAGTCGTCTTAGGGGTTGACACCATCGTTATCGTCGTCGTCGTTGCTTGGCCGTGGGCCACCGACGTCGCTCTTGGATCCACCTCGGGCCGTCGGCCGGAGCGCACGCCCTTTGACGCCCGGGCGTGTGGGTTTTGGCGGCACGGGACTTCCAATTCCCCATCCAGTTCGCGTCTCCCCGAGTTTCCGCCTAGCGATCACTGCATTTCGCCCGAGCAGTGGTGTTGTGTGCCTTGGACTGCTCCTCTTTCTTTCTTGTTTGTTCATGGCCACTGGCTCTGTGGTTGTGTTGTTTCGTGTCGTGTTGTTCAGTGTCGTGTTGTGGAGTGTTGTACTGTTTGTTTAGCCAGTCTTGGCTTCTTCTCTTAATGAAAATGACACGTGAAGGTGTGTTCGAGAAAAAAATAGAGTTCACAAGAATTCTAAAAAAAATAGAGTTCACAAGAACAAGTGGGCCTGTGGACATTGGCCAGATTAGACTCGCCCCCATGATTAGTGGGCTTGACTGCTTGGCCAGGTGCAGGTCGGCTGGTTGTATTTTGGCCCATGCTTCTTCAATCCAAAATTAAGCCCACTAATCATAAGCTGACTTGTGTGATTTGTTTTGGAAGGGTGTTGCAAAGCCAGCGTGGTCTGGTGTTTACATGAATTTGCCTTCTCCAAATTGAGACCCACTAAGCATAGAATGAATTCCGTCATTTGTTCTAGTTTTGAATTTTTTTTATTCCTTATGTATAAAGTATTGTACACCTAAGATGCATGATTTCTTTTAGGTGTACAATTTTGATGTTCATTCATCATGTATAAAGTCTTGTTGCACGTTAACAAAATTGTGTCCATTTCAAATAATTTTTGAATGGTTAATTCGTCTACAGCGTGGTGTGGATGTAGCTGGAAATGGAAAGCACAATAATTAATTTAATTAATTAATTAATCTAGCTAGTACGTGGAGGTAGTTTTGTTTTGTTTTAAAGAATAGAAGGGAACGTCGAAGGGGCATCCCCATGAATAATCCTTCTCAAAGGTCTTGGTATGTATGACCCAAAGAAATTAGAAGTTTGATCTACTATACAAAATAAGCTAATTAGCTTTTGGCACGTATAACGTCGGCTGCACATCCTTGTCCAAGCCGGCGGATAAGGTGCTAATCGCATAGAGGTAGCACGCTAATCACGCTTGTTCGACCATGGATGATGCCTTGGCTGCGTCGTCCTTCTGCTCTTCCTCAGGTTGTTCCATTCCTTCTCTGCTTTTACCCCACAGCACACTGTAAAGCCCTGCAACCAACAGAGCTACACCTAGGATGCTGCCATGCATAGAAGAAAAAAAAAATTATATATGGAATACATAAGAAATGAGCATTCATCGAAAAAACAATTAATATATTTGCATATACATACATGATTAATTACCTGCCAAGGTGAACAATCTCTCCTAGAAAGAAGGACGAGCAGAATATGGTGAAGACGAAGCAGAGTGGGTTGGACATTGCTAGAAAGACAGGGCCTTTCATCTCCATACACCATGCCTGAAGATAGTAGGACACTCCTATTACCACAAACCCCTGTCACACCACACAAACAGTTTGATGATCCATCCGTGCAGCAGGTAAATTAAGCAATTCATTATTAGCTATTAACAATGTGTACTGTAATATAAGCAGTGGTGGACTTTGGTTACATTTATAATTTTCAGCAGGACCAATTGCCTTCCGTAATAGTTAATTGATCCTAGTAATTAAATACTCTATCAATTTCAAATTATAAGTCAACCCAGAAAAAGGTAGAACGACTTACTCCCTCCATAAAAAAAAAACTTTATGTTTAGGACAACGACACGGTCTTGAAACATAACTTTGATCTATTATTATTATAAAAATATTTGTCAAATAGGGATATATGTATACTTTTATAAAAATATTTTTTAAGACAAATCTATTCATATAGTTTTCACATTTGCAAACTAAATAACTTAAAAGTTATTGATGATTTATATTCCCAATGTTTGACCCAAACATTGTCCTAAATGTCAAGTTTTTTTTTTTTTTGATATGGAGGGAGTATAATTTCGAACAATGGAGAAGTAAAAAAATTCAAAGACAAGAAAATAAAATAGTTATGTAGTACCGTGTAAATGATGGCTAGCAAGCTAATGTCAAACCGGAGCTTCCACTTGAGAAGTCCCTCTCAGCCACTAGCGCCACAACAAATGACTGCAATGTGCTGAACACGCACTGTGTCACCGTCACGAGCATCTTATTGGGGTACTCTTTCAGCAGTGCAGACTGCACAGGTACAAACACAACCATATTTGATTTATATATCTCTGATAAAGGTACCAAATAATAACTTGCTCTTTCCATATATAGCTCCATCATGTGGAAAGGGTTGAAAGAAGCAGATGGAGGCCACTGCCTTGTGAAATATGGCTTAGGATATGCTGAACAAAATGCCAACTGCCAACAAGGTGGAAGTTGTGGTTTTGCCAGAGTAGGTGTCAATGCACATGTGCTAGCTAATATGAAAGCAAAGATTGTATTTTTCATTAGCTGAAAATGATGTTCAAATATAATCATATACAGATGATGCTTGCATTGCTTGGGTCAAAGAAGGTTAGTGGCCATATGTATAGTATATGATAGTATCTCATACTGATGCAAAGTATATGTCGACGGGATCGGTATGGTATTTTTATTTAAAAGAATGTACTCTACTGGAGAAGGAATAATCATCGGAGATATGATACTACGTTTGCTGTACCTGCAGGATGATCCAGAGGGCCCACGTGACATTGGCGAGGACCATGAAGAACGTTCCTTTCACCCACGCCATCCTGTTGATGCTCGGATGATTGTCGTTGGATGCGTGGGCAAAGGCGCGGTGGTGATTCACGGGGCTCAGCGCCGGCCCGGCATAGAAGGCGAGGACGAAGACTCCGGCGACGCAGAGCGCGACGCCGGCGATCTTGGCCACGCCGGAGCGGCTCCGCAGCTTCACAGCCTCCATCCTCAGTAGCAGCGCCAGGCAGAAGGTGATGACGGGCATGGAGTTGCTGGTCGCGGACGCCACGGTCGCTGATGTCCACTTTATGCTCACGTTGTACATGTTCAAGCTGAATGTGTTCCTGCAAGTCAACCATACATGGGCATCCATCCATCCTTGCTTGCCAAAAGGTGTGTATGATCTCAACTTCTGAAGATGCATCGGCAGCATATGTACCCGATCAAGGCATAGAAGAAGAGCTTGAGAAGCAGCTCCAGGGACATGGACCGCACATTCTTCCTGCATGCGCGTGCAAATGATACGTCTAATAATCCTGATGAAGTATATATGCAGCTAATCTTTAATTTCTACTATCTGCCTAGCTCTTTTCATCAGGGTCAGGTAGGTACCTTTGGAGGATAATGGCGACAGGCAGCAGGAGGAGCGACGCGGCGACCATTCTGTAGAAGATGAAGACGAAAGTGTTGATACCATGGTTGAAAGCTGCCTTGGAGACGACGAACATGCCGGTGTAGATAAGCTGTATGACCACGGCGATCAGGTAGGGCTTCTTCGCCTCCATCCCCATGGCTTGATTCTCTCACTTCTCAGACGTACACCTGTAGCTGTATATGCTAGCTGTTGTATATGTTGTGCTATGCTGTGCTAAGCTAGAGACTGCAAATATTGTTAGATAGTAGACACCAAAAAACCAGAGCATCAATGTATAATACGGTGCCGATTTTAATATTTTTTTATTACAACAGGGTGCCCGTTTTAATTGGGATTAGGACTGCATGTGCCAACAGAAAATTAAATAAATAAGTTATTATATATTAACTCCCACACACAAGTACTCTCGATCTGACTGATCGACGAGTAGTATGACATTGCTGTCTACATCGTTCGATCTCCATATGGCGTGTAATATCCCAAGACTACATATAATATTTTGCTAAATGCAATAGTGTGAGCGCTCTCCATCGGTTGCAACAAGTCCTCATGTAATTTGGCTCTATTTGCTTGACCAGACTTATTGGGCCTAGTGATCAGTCCTAATTAACACTTGAAGGGTTCATACACGGTGCAATGCCGGACTTAGTCACTGAACTAGCTGGCTTCTTGATGTCTCTGCAACATGCTATGCCAGTAAATAAGTAAATTGATTGTGACGTGGAGAGGTCATGTGTTCCTCGACGTCTGGCTTCAAATAGCTTGTGCACCCAAGAGGGGAAAGGTATTTTACTTATACTGAAGCTGCCTTCAATATATGCTGGCGCTTTTCTTTTTTTTTTCCCCTAAAAAATAGCCACGACTATTCATTCATTTTGTGAGTGCAAAGTAAGAAACAAAACCTCAAGTTAACTACAAGAGAAATTGAGGTTTACATTGACCACATGCTACAAAGGGCTAGAACGCTAGTTAGAGATGGCATGGGGGAGTCTGAGCGGGCTGTGGATGGTGCGGTGGCTGGACCGACCTCTCCAGGCAACCTTGGCAGGCAACGATTGGTGGGCTGACACGGTCCAAGTCGAGTTTCTGGGACAAGCTCTTGGTGCCGCTGCTCAGCGATCCGCGCCGGCCCCTGCCTCGCCGCCGTCTCCGGTGCTTCGGCCAGCGGTGACACAGACGTTGGATTAAGCTCGATCAGCTGCGCCTGCTAACGATGGGGGCGCTGGCGGAGGCCGCTCAATTCAGGACGAATTTGAGGCAATTCGGGATGAAATTGAGGCTCGGGTCTACCTCCCCCTCCAAACCCCGCTCCTTCGTAGCACACCGAGGCTGTGGCGCTTGAGTACGTCTGTTTTCATTCACTCGTTGAGGAGGAGCAGGTGTATTGCGGCCAAACCACGAGCGCCTAATGCGACGTGGCAAGCACAGTATATGCTTCTCAAGAAGTTGGGAATGCAGTTATACGAGGACGCCCTTGATGCCAAGGTTGATGCCCAGTTCGAGCAGGCGTTCCAAGCAAAATATTCTCAGTGTGTTGCTCAATGGAGAGTGTAACCCGGCGGCCTTAAACCTTAACACGGCGTGTCTCTCGGGCGTTCCGTGGGGACAGGTATATGAAGCACGTAAGTCGCACCTCCAACCTAAAGCTAAACAACTGAATATACAGCCATGTTTAGTTCGCAAAAGCTTTCAAGATTTCTTATCACATCGAAACTTTTAACGCATGTATGGAACATTAAATGTAGGTAAACAAAATAACTAATTTTACAATTTGGTTGTAATGTGCTAGATAAATCTTGTAAGCCTAATTAGCCCATGGTGAGACAATAATTACCAAATAAAAACAAAAAAGTGCTATAATACCCGGACCCAAAATATTTCGCGATGTACTCAGTTGTCAATCAACAAACCCGAGATCATGCATGAGCTAGCTAGCGTCCCATCCCCTGTGCCGACGGCGCGGACATGGCGTTGGCGTTGCCTTCCCAACCTCGGACGGGCTCGTAGCCGCGCGCCTTGAGCTCCCTGTACTCCTGGCAGAGCGCGCAATAGAGGCAGCAGAAGTGGACGATGAAGTCGGCGCAGGGCGCCTCCAGGAGGCCAAGCCGCGCGCGCAGCCTGCCGCGGTACGTGCACGAGTAGGCCCACGTCAAGTACGACGCCGACAGGACCTCGACGAGCGTGAAGAGCGCCGCGCTCGTCCCGCACGACGTCGCGCCCTGGTCCACGATCTCCGCCGTCCGCCCGAACGTGATGCACGGGCACCAAAACGTCATGCAGCCTGCAGCGGCATCATATCCACCATGATGAGCTTAGCACAAGAACAAGATGGAGCTGAGGCTGAGCTTAGCATCGGAGGCCGTCCGGCCGTGCGTACAGGTTTCGTTGTCGTTGAAGATATCGAAGAGGCCCGATGACCACTCCTTGGGCGCCGCGTCGGAGTGCATAGTATCCGGAAACATCTCCAATTAACCAGCTGCTGGCCTGATTGCGCTTAGAGCTAACCTCGCCGGGAACGAATGACCGGGGCGTGCCTGGCCGGCCGGCAAGCTGTGCGCGCGTGCCGATCCCCAGCCCAGCTAGAGGAGCGGCTGGCCGGCAAATTGGGACGGAAGCAGCGTAGGTGATCGGAGGCAACCGGAGACTCGAATCTACTTGCACATAAATATACGTCTCGGGATCGATCGAGTGGTTGCTGCCGTTCGACGCCTCGACCGCGAGGTTTTCCCGGCGATGGTCGCGCGCGCGAGAACGGCACATTATTCCCTCCGTTTTCTACTCTGCACGTGTGTATGTTCCTCTTCTAATAATAGTAGAGATTAGAAGAGATTAGGAACCAAATGGCTTTCAACGTCGGGTATATATAGATTATGTGAGTATTTGGTACATTGAGAGTGTTATGACTCCAGAGGCTTAATACTAGTATCAGTAGCTGTGTGTGATCATAATTAATGTACTGCTGGCTCCCGTTGAAAATCATCCATGTTGCCACCACGGTGTTAGAACAGTATATGTAGTGCTAAGCTAGAGACTGCTGCAAATATTATTAGACACCAAATTAAACCAGAGCATATGGTTCTTTCACTAGTATTTTGTGAGAAGAATTCAGACGTAGTTGAAGGACCGGAAAGGCGACTAGGGGTTGAATAGGGGGCCTGAAAAATTCTTCCAAATTTCCAAATTGTACCTCTCACACCACCCTCAAATTCCCAAGCAAGACACGGAAGATCACACCCTATATTGCTAGGTAGATGCCCTAGAAGATGTTCTAGAGGCACAACGGATCAACCGAAGAAGCCTTAAAGCGATCGAGCAAAGCAACGGAGAAAAACAACACCGAAACCTGGGAACCAGGTTGTCCGGGCCTAGGAAGCCAAACCGTCTGCAGTTCAAAACCTGCCAACCCGGACTGTCTCACCTGGGCAACCGGACTGTCTGCATAACAGCAGACTGTCCATCCCTAGACCCCAGACTGTCTGGCGTTCAGGGAATGCAAAATAGATTTCAAGAAAACTTGCTGGATTCGACTAACGTTTAGGGAATGCAAAGTAGACTTCGAAGAAAACTTGCTCGACTCGACTGGTCAATCAATGTCGGATTGTTTGCACTCAAGGCCGGACTGTCCGCCGTTGATTTTCCAGAAAACAAACATACCCACAAGGCTGCTAGACACCTTGCCCGAGTGAGCTTGGACTGTCCGGGCTCGATAGTCGGACTGCTCGGACTTGTTGACTTGGAAAAAAGCCAAAACCTGTTGCCCGACGATCGATCGGGCGTCTCGGGCTGCCGCCCGACTATCCGCGCCTCCCTAGAGTCCGCCCGAGTATCCGCGCCTCCCTAGAGGCCGACGAACAATAGGCAATTTGAAATTGTTGCCTCTCTCCAAAAACAACCAAATCTACCTCAAATCAAAACCTCTGGCCTTAAGATTTGGACCAGGTGAAATTGACAAGGAGGAGAACCTAAATCCAAGAAATCACGAAGATTCACCGATCGAATCACGGGATTCTCAAATCACAACTCAAACGCGAAGAACACAAACCCTAGACACAAACTTGGTACGATCCGCGAATTCATGAGAATTCATTCAGTGGATCACTTAGTTTCATGACATACCACAAACCACATCAAGAAAAATCAATCGAATGACCTACAAACGACGAATTTGGAGCTCGAAAGGGGAGGGGAGAAAAGTGATAAAATTCAATTCAAAATCACAAAGACACAAAAAAGAACTAAGACGCTAATCCGAAAAACCCCGAGAGGGGATGAGAACACTTAGGGGTGCTCTTCCTATGAACAAAATCACAAGTTTCTGGTGACCTCTCTCACAAAGTAGGGAAACTAGAGAATGGGAAAACCCAAAACGATGCATTGCAAAATGGAGAGGCAACTTGGAAGTGAGGGTTGCCCCTCTCTATATAGTCTATGTCCAAATGACCAAACTACCCCTACCGATACATGAGCCACATCACACAACTACGGGCATAGTGGTCGGACCCGAAGATAATCTGATCCGACGGCCGTGCCTCTCACCGGTAGCTTCGCATCGACACAAACTCCTCGATGCCGCAACGTGTCATCCTTCTAGCAACAGAACCTCCGCCCGGGTTTTGAGACCTAAACCCGCGAAACCAGCACTACTACAAAAATTGATTTTTGCGTGGTGTTTGAAATTCATTTTCCGTGGCGGGCTTTTTAAGAAACCGCCACGGTTAATATCATGATTAACCGTGGCGGTTATTTTATTTTTTGCGTGGCGGTCATAATAACCGCCACGGTAAATCGATAACCGTGGCGGTTTTTGTTAAAAACCCGCCACGGTTAATCTGGCCCAAACACTCGGCCCAAAAGCCCACAAAAGGGCCCAAACTTCAGCCGCGTATATATACAGAGAGGAGCACTTAGGGTTTTCTCCAGCCCGCGCCCCGTTCCCCACTCTCCGGCCGTGTCCGTTTCGAACCCCTCCCTCACTTCGATCGATGGCGACCCTCTCTCTCCCCTCGTCCCGAACTCCCTCTCCCTCTCCCTCTCCATCCCGAACTCCGGGCCGAATCCCTCTCCGGCCCTCTCTCTCCCCTCGAACCCCTCCGCTCCCCATCCCGCGGCGGTTGGATCTCAGCGCGGCGGCGGGATGTGTGTGGATCTCGGGCGACGGCGGAGCGACGGGCGGCGGGGCGGCTCCAGCGCGGCGGATCCATCATCCGGCGGCGCGCCAGCGCGGATCCCGCGCGGTGGACGGCTCGACGCGGCGGATCCATCGCCCGCCGGGCGCCGGGCGAAGCGGGATCCCGCGGTGGCGACTTCCGGCGCGGGCGGATCCGTCGTCGCCGGGCGCCCGGCGGCGGGATCTCAGCGGCGGCGGCTTTCCGGCGTGGCGGATCCGTCGCCCAGCCGCGGGGTGGTGCACGGGATTCGCCGCGGCGGCTACCGGGCGGCGGTGTAGAGGCCGAAATCCGGGCGGCGGCTGCGGGCGGGCCCGGGCGGTGCTGGAACCCTAGCCGTGTGCGGCCCGGCGCCCAGATCCGGGCCCATTTGGGCCTGGATCCGGGTTTTTCCTTTTTTTTTTGTTTGTTTATTTTGATTTACGGTGGCGGGCATTTAGGACCGCCATGGGAAAGATTTTATTTTCACGTGACCCTTCGTTTGTGGCGGACTTAAAGACCGCCCGTAAAAAAAAAAAAAAAAAATTTTGCCCGCCACCAAAGTTCGATTTTCCAAGAGGTGCGGCGATCGATGGTTTTGAGGTCCAAACCACCAAAACCAGGCCACATGTAATGTACCGCATACGCATCCCACATGTTTCGACACGTGTCACCACCGTCTTTGACCGCTCGGTCACGGTGTCTTCGAGCGCGCCTTTCGACTTGCACGCCCGCCGTCTTGACTCGACGACACGATCACTCCACGTGTCCTCGTACTTGTCGATGTCCTAAGTGTCAACCACCACGGCTAGCCACCCGGTGCATCTGGTCCCTCGGTCCAAGCCTCACGTCTGCCTTCTCCGCTCCGGGTCCATCGGCATGGCACGTCCTCCCCTGGCCTTCACCTCACTGTCGACCACCGTCTCAAGCTCAACACTTGCACAACATAAGCCGAGGTGAGAGCCCGGATGGTTAGCTTCCTAGGTGTGGAAGCAACCGCTCTTGGGATACGATCCCCATCGGGACGAACTTACGCGCCTCATTTTTTTCTTAATACAAAGCCCTATAGTTCCTTCTAGTCAGGTCTTGTTTTTTTTTATAAGCCGAGAGATAACGTCTTCCGACACACCGCGTGTGTTGGTTAAGGGTAACAAAGTAGAAAGCAAGTGAAAAATAGATAGAAAATGTTGAGAGTTGACATCAACCATAAAAAAATTAAACACAAATGGTTACAATCAACCAGTCATGTGTTCGCGGTAGTATGGCTGCAGGCTGAAAAGAATAGGCGAACAGGTATATAGTGCTGATTTTAATTGGGACTGGAACTGCATGTGCCAAGAGAAAATTAATATTAACAACCATACACAAGTACTCTCTGACTGACGAGTAGCTATTATGACATTGCTGTCTACATCGTTCGATCTCCAATGGCGTGTCCATATCCGTAGGCTCCAATCATATGAAAAGTACACTACATATATTTTGCTGAATGCAATAGTGTGAGCGCTCACCGTCGGTTGCAGCAAGTCCGTCAGGTAATTTGACTCTATTTGCTTGACCAGACTTGGGCCTAGTCTAGTGATCAGTCCTAATTAAAACTTGAAGGGTTCATACACCCGGACTTAGTCACTCTGCTGGCTTCTTGATGTCTCTGCTACCGCTACAACGTGCTATGAATGGTAAATAAGTAATTTGATTGTGATGGAGAGGTCATGTGTTCCTCGACCTCTGGCTGCAAATAGCTAGTGCACCCAGAGGGAAAAGGTATTTTAATTATACATGAAGCTGCCTTCAATATATACCGGCGCTTTTCTTCTTCATTTTTTTCTTAAAAAGTAGCCACGACAATTTATTCATTTTGGGAGTGCAAAGTAATAAAACAACCTCAAGTTTATTACGAGAGGAATTGAGGTTTACATTGACCACATTCTACAGGGCCGGCTAGAACGCCAGTTAGAGGTGTATTGCCCCCATGTGTGTCACAAGGGAGGTCACGTCACGAACAATGTATCCTTCTACTAAACCTGAGAGAAGGACAAACTATGCCTTATGATGGTATTGTCTCCATGACCATTTAGAAGATGTTTGACGTGGAGAGCCATGATCTCCCCTATGTCCCCAAAAAAGATGGTGGGTCCCATGACCCTATATGGATAAGGATTAGTGAAAGAGCCATACAAAGAAGCTGACTCAAAGCATGCCCTCCTTTCTTGTAACGTGCCCCAGAAGGCAACATTTTGTATAACAAAGATGCTGAAAATTTTTACATCATGTCTGCTATTACATTCAAACAACATAGTAAAACACTTCTACATTAGGTCTGCTACTAGCTAGTCTAGTCCCTAGATCTCATATCAGTGAGAACATTCAAGAGTTGGGACCTCTTTTCTTCATTTTTAAATGTATGACCAAGGTAAGAATTATAGTTTTCCCTACTAATATGGTCATCTTAGGAAATTGCTCCTGCAAGTAATATCCATAGATATTGCAGTGGTAAATAGCAGCCAAGATCCCTAGAGATTGCATTGGTAAATAGCAGCTAAGAGGAAGTTAAGGGCCTGGCTTGCTAGACTCTGAATTAAGAATTCATCGTCGAATCTGTCACACTTGGTCAACTATTGATGCTGGTGTTGTCTCCACCTTCTCTTGAGGATGTTTAGGATGATTATTGTTCTCCTCATCAGCATCATCCACTGCACTATTCACCTTGCCACATGTTGCAACCTTTGTTTCCTTGCTCTTACCCCAGAGCACACTGTAAAGTCCACCAACCAGCAGGATTCCCCCAACAATACTGCATGCCATGAAAGCAACAAGCCACAGCAATGAATTGAAGATTTCGTCTAATTAATTATTTGCAGTTAGTTTTTTTGGCGAGGAGTTACATTAACAATGTACATATACATACTGTAGTCATTCTTACCTGCCTAGGTGCACAATCTCTCCCAAGAAGAAGGACGATGAGAATATCGTGAAGACGAAGCAGAGCGGGGTCCAGACGGCGAAGAAGACGGGGCCTTTCATCTCCACACACCATGCTTGCAGGTAGTAGGTCACTCCAGTCACCACGAACCCCTGTCAGATTAGATTGTTCATATATCTGATCCATGGATCTGTTCTTGGCTTCATGTATCCAGTAGCAACATTACAGAGGAGCATATATGCCGATGGGCATTATTGTTACGTACGGTGTACAGGACGGCGAGCAAGCTGACGTCGAGCCGGAGAGTCCACTTGGAGAAGTCCCTCTCGGCCACGACGGCGACGACGAACGTCTGGACGGCGCTGAACACACACTGCGCCACCGTGACGAGCATCTTGTTGGGGTACTCCTTGAGCAGCCTGCCCTGCAGGACGATCCAGAGCGACCACGCCATGTTGGCAAGAACAATCAGGAACGTCCCTTGATCCATGTCGTCCTGCTGCCGCCGCTTGCTGCAGCTGAAGCTGGACTGGCGGCGCCGGCGGAGGCGAAGGCGTGGTGGCGGTTCACGGGGCTCAGCGCGGGCCCGACGTAGAAGGCGATGGTGAAGACTCCGGCGAGGCAGAGCGACACGCCGGCGAGCTTGGCTAGGCCTGATGAGCTCCTCAGCTTCACCGCCTCCATCTTCAGCAGCAACGCGAAACAGAAGGTGACGGCTGGCATGGCGTTGGTCGCTGCGGACGCCACGGTTGCCGACGTGAACTTGAGACTCACGTTGTACAGGTTTAGGCTGAATGTGATCCTGCAAACATAATATTATTGGCTAATAGTTAGTATGTTGTTTGAATGAAAGAAATACATACAAAACATTGAAACATTTTCTTCCAAAAACCATTACGCGTATTACATATCTCTGAAAAAAATTTCGGCCTGAAATTTCCGAAATTTCGGAAATCTCGCGTTTACCGGTGAGGTCCGGTATTTTGCTGATCCCGCTCAAAATTTTCGGAATTTTGAAACTGACCCGCCAAAGATTGGGCTAAAATGTGGAAGCCCGCCAACCAATCGTATAAATTCCTTCTCCTAACCCTAGAGCCCACTCAACTCCTCCCAATTCCCAACCAGCCGCCGCCGTTTTCTAAAAAAAAAAAGAGCCGCCGCCAACGCTCCCACGGACGCGCGACGGGAGCTCCGGCGCCCCGGCCCCGCTCGACGCGGCGCACCGGCGCCCCGGCCTTGCTCGACGCGGCGCACCGGCGCATCGGCCGACGCGGCGCACCGGCGGCTCGCCGTCGTCCCTGCGCGTCGCGCTTCCCCGGTACCTCGTCCTGCTCGTCGCGCTGCCCCTGCTCGCCGTCCCATCTCGACGCCGCGTCCGTGCTCGTCGCCTCGCCCACTGCCACTTCCTCGTGCACAGCAGAAGGTCGCCATCTACTCCGTCCACACCTGCACCCTCGAGTGCGTCCACCCGCCGGCGTCAGCGCCACTGGCCCCAGCAGTGAGCTGCGCCGCCGGCCCCCAGCAGTGAGCTGCAACTACCTAGTATCTTCCCACTGTAAGAGGTGATATACTTCTCATATATCTGTCTTTCATGTGGAACAGAGTAGTATTCGGCAGATATTCAGAGAACTTTGTCCTAGAAAACGAACTTGCATGTTCAGCTTCAGATTACGTGATTAGATAGTCAGGTGCATGGCATTGTTCTTCCAAGAATATAACCCCAAATTGGTAATCTCAAAACCATTCAAAACAGTGACCGCCTTGTGCTCTGCTCAGCTGCAGCATACAGTAACTTGAGCTATATCTTGAACATGCTGCAGATATTCTAGCATACAAATTGTCAAATTGGATAATGAATTGATGAACATCAGGGTTTGCTACAGCGAACCCTGCTTGGCCTTTTTAGTATAAGAAAACTGAATTTAGTATAGCTTAAGATGTACTGTTTCTATAATATAGCACAGTTGCACCTATGAAAACAGGGCATCCTATCTATGTTGTGGACTAGTATGTTGTGGACTAGTGGTTGATGTTTTAGATGATTTTCATGTAATATTTGGAGCATGATATTTTAGAACTATGGATGGACTGTAATATTTGAGACTTGAATTTGGGTTTGTGTAATATTTCTTTGGACCTGTATTATTTCAAGTTGTGTGTGTGCTGTAAGTGCTATTTATGCTCATGTCACATTGAATTGGTAATTTTTTGCATTTACATTTGTTTTTTTTAATCTAAAATGATGTAGAATATATTAACATGATTTTTTTGAACAAAAGAATAAATTTTTGTAAATTTGGTCCGAAAGTTTTTTTGTATCGCCGATAAATTTCCGGTATATCCGATATTCCTGTTTATCGGCGACCGCCGAGATTTTTAAAATACCGGTAGGAAAAACATAGTTACATATACAAAAACATGTATATGCATATAGAGCTTACCCGATTAAGGCTAAGAAGAAGAGCTTGAGGAGCAGCCAAGGCGACAAGGTTCTCACATTTTTCCTGCAAATAAATTAGGTTGAATCCATCCATCTCAGATCTCAGAACCAGGTGCGTGTTTCATTCATTTCATGGTAGTTCATCACTAGCTACTAATAGGTTAGGTAAGTTCAGGTACCTTTCAAGAACAAGTGCGATAGGAAGGAGGAGGAGCGACGCAGCGGCCTGGCGGTAGAAGATGAAGACGTAGGTGTTCATGCCATGGTTGAAGGCAGCCTTGGAGACGACGAACATGCCGGTGTAGATGAGTTGTACGATGATGACGATCACGTAAGGCTTCTTTGTCTCCATCTCCATGACGACACTCCTAAGCTAGCTACTAGCAGCAGATCTCTGCAACGATTTGAAAGGATGAAGAGAAGATGAGCTGCTGCCTGTGCTGCCTTTGTTAAGTACACACTTGACACTGCGCACACAGAGACACTATATAGTAGCTATAGGTAGCTTGCAGAATGAAAGGAGATTAATTTTTAATCAGTGATGTGCTGAGTGTGGATGCAGGACTGACTAAGTTAAGTAGCAGTGTACATGTGTGTCCAGGTATGCGTGTTGCAGCTTGACCAGCAGCTAGTTGCAGGCAGATCAACATTCATTCATCTCATATATAATCTCAAAATGAACTGTTGTTGTGTGTGAATGGTGTATATGAATGAATCTGACCAGCTGATACCCTGAGCTTACTACACCTGCTTCGCCGCCTGCGTATAATAAGCAAACAATCGAGGGAATCGTCGATCGTAAAAAAATACTAATTGGCTGCTAACTGTGTGTGTGCAGGCAGATTGCTAAGCCATCACCAGCTTCTTATATTATATATGCATGGGTCGGCCGGTGTGATACCTTGCTTGTATTAATTAGTATTGCAAATTCAAATATTGAATGTTTAAATACATGTGCACTTTACACAGTTTTGCTCCTGTGAAATAAGTATATATACTACTGATTAAGCAGCCGGCAGTCATCTCATCACTAGTTTATATGCTACGAGCAAGTATTATAATACAGACGGCTGCTGGCTGTAAGGATCCTTACAACCTACTTCTCAGCCCACCTGTACAATGGTTAAGTCTTCAACATTTAATAATGGGTCTAGTTGTGCGTCTCACAAAGTTTCTTTGTTCACGTGTCCAAACCGGAAGCCGGCTGTAAGCTTTACAGCTTGCTTCTCCTCTCTCTCCTCCCTTCTCTCCTCCACGTGATCATTTAGCCGGCTTACAACCTCCTATAATACTTGCTCTAGTGCTATTAGATTTATTGGATTGATGAGATCAGGCGAGACTAGTCATTGGTCAAACCTAGCTAATAAAGACCTGAAAGATTCAAACTCGGTAGCTAGTACAGGACTGCATGCTAATAATATTTTATGAGATCAACTCGAGAAGCATGGCAGTCTTTGCTGTGTCCACGGTTTACCGGGGTTGCAGTCATATATACGTAAGTGAGACATTTGTCTCATGTGCTAGCTTCAGATTTTCGTGCATGCTACCTACCTACCTACCTGTTGATCATGCTACCTACCTACCAGCTGTTGATAAACTCCAGAAGCAATGGTGCACTAGAAATAAACAAATTGTCGATGGAACGGGATATGGGATCCTAGAAAGTTGTGATTCACTAGAAAAGACTACTAGCGCAGGCTTTTCGCAATGGTAATAGCTAGTGTTAGCTATGTAGTGGGTTGGACGTGGAGACGAGAGACAATAACAAAGGCTATTTTGACTCACATGCTCCTCTCACATGTTCTTAGGCTACGTGAAATAATTTAACTATTTGCCTGTAACCGGTGACTACCCTCTCTTTTTTTTTCCTTACCACGTCATATCTAGATAGCCAAATAGCTAACCATTATAGAGCATAAAAGATGCCTCCGTTCCTAAAAAGAATGCACAATTCCATGTTTGGTGCGTGAAAGACAAACGAACCTTAATTTAACCAAGTTTGTGTGTATAATATCAATGTATTTAAGACTCCTGGCATATAATTATAAAAATACACATTTGACAAATAAATCCTAATGATATTTATTTAGTACAAAAAAAGTATATTTTAGTAAACTTAGATGATTTGACTGATCACTACTCTAGAATTACAATTTTTTTTATAAGAGCGAAGAGAGTAGACTCCTAGTAATAAAATGGTTAGCTCTTTTATATTATTATATGGTAGTATATCTAAAAATGAAAGAAATAAAAGATGGCTACCTAGCTATACATAGGCCCAGCTGTTGTGTGTGACATTTGTCCGACGTGCTTCAGATTTTACGTGCAAGCAAGCTAGCTAGCCATTGCAAGCAATGGAGTACACAGTACACACACTAGAAATAAATAAATTGACGATGGAATGGGATCCTAGAAAGTTGTGATTTCAGTGCTACACAGTACACACACTAGAAATAAATAAAGGCGTGTACGATGCTTGAACATTTAAAAGCAGTCCTACCTCAGTCTATACCTAGTATGGTGCCATTCTTAGATTTAGTACGGAGTCAAACTTCTTTAAATTTAACTAAATTTATAGAAAAATAGTATTAATATTTATGACGGCAAATAGATATAATATATAATTTATATTTTATGATGAATCTAATTACATTTATTTGGTATCACGCACGTGCTAATGCACACTTTCGGAAAAAAAAAATATTTGGTATCATAAATGATGGTATTATTTTTATATATTTCAAACGGAGGGACCAATAAGATGGGCACCTAGCTATTTATCAAAAAATGAAAAGAAAAAATGGCTAGCTACTAGCTAGCTATATGGCCCAGAACAAGCTAGCAGCCTTTCTCTCAGTAGGTGCTGGTCCAGGTCGTCGTCTTCCTCATATAATATACTTCGGAATGACGACCGTACCGGACTTGTCTAGAGCTTCAACTCCAATCGCAGCTGCTTCAAGAATAAGCTACAGTTAGCCACAATGGAGCGATCGAGATGAATCAGAGAATCACGTAAACCACGTGAGAAATATAATTAGAGATCAAATCAGTACTGTATAGAGACAAAACCAGCATGCACGCTATAAAAGGGTAACGGGCAGAACAAGTTACTGATGACTTGCTCAGAAACGACAGTCATTTGTAGTTTTCCAACCTAAAAAGAGTATTGAAGTGTCTTGTGGCACTCGGCAAAGCAGGCGATTCTGGTAGTCTTAGTACTCAAGAGTAGTCTGGCAGTTAAGGCTTGAATGATCCTGCCTCAAAGGCACAACATTCCTATTTACGGATTTGAGTCCAACTTCTATAATTAGGAATTGCTTGTGTTGAAGTTATACTAGAAATTCTAACAAATTATCCATGTTAGTTCTCACAAGAAGCCCACATTATTCCCTCTCCATTCTAAATTGTAAGTCTTTTAAAAAATCTTGAAGAGACAAAGCATCATAAGTAGTTTGACCGATCTTATATATATTATAACATTTAGGATGACAATTAAATATCATTGGATTTTTAGTTACACACCTTCTGGCCTCTTAACTCTACGGCTATAGTCTGGCCACTAAAACAAGGACTTGACATCAACTTTGTTTGTTTTCTCATGATAAAACACTGGCTACAAAAGCCTTTTATAACATCAACTCTGTATCTTTTTTTTTTTCCCCATTGGATTGGAAACAGGCTGGGCCAAGGGACGCCTTATCTATAGCTCTCAGCTGGGCTGGGTGCTTGACCCTTAATTAGGCTAACTAGCTTCTACCATTTTGGCCCAACAGGGCAATATAGCTGTTACAATTTTGGCCCTGCTGCTGCCGGTTTCAGCCCAGAAGAGGATCACTGGACCATCAGAACAAAATGGAATGCATCGGAACCAACTACACCCGCCACATACAGCACGTAGCACGTACGTACATACACATGTACTGTACGTACCGAAAGTCCTTGCTATATACGAATACATATATGAGCTCGTTAGACGATTTGCTCATCTCATCCGGACTGTGCAAACAAGTCCTTGAGCTGCTTCTCGTCGCCGGCGGCCGTAGTGTTCTGCACCGCCGCCGCCCGCTGCTGCTGCTTCTCCTCATCGTCATCATGGCCGTCGTCGTTGCTGGTGGTGGTAGCCACCGGAGTTCTCGGCGCCTGCTGCAGACTCTGCTTCTGGTGGAGGTGGTCCTTGCTCTTGCCCCAAAGGACGCTGTAGAGGCCTCCGACGAGGAGGCCGCTTCCGAGGAGGCTTCCCAGGCGCACGATCTCGCCGAGGAAGAAGGAGGAACAGAAGATGGTGAGCAGGAGGCCCAGCGGGTTGGACATGGCCAGGAACACAGGTCCACGCTTCTCGATGCACCACGCCTGCAGGTAGAACGACACGCCCGTCACCACCAGACCCTGCATCCATGGATTTTGTTCAATTCAGTACGTTCATGAATCTGCTTGGGTGATGAGAATCTGATGATGAGTACGTCGGTAATTCCTACTACTACTCACGGAGTAGGCGACGGCGAGGAGGCCGACGTCGAGCTGGAGCTTCCAGGCGGCGGGGTCACGCTCGACGGCGACGGCAAGGAGGAATGACTGGGCGGTGCTGAGGCCACACTGCACCAGCGTAGACAGCAGCTTGTTGGGGTACTCCTTGAGCAGCGACGCCTGCAGGACGATCCAGAGGGACCACGTCGTGTTGGACAGCAGCATCAGGAACGTGCCCTTGATCCATGTCCCCTTGCCGCCATCGGCGGCATGAGCTTGAGGATGAGGAGGATGGTGCGCGGCGAAGGCACGGTGGTGGTTCACCGGGCTCATCGAGGGTCCCGTGTACAGGGCGATGGTCAGCACCCCGGCCAGGCACAGCGCCACCCCTGCTGCCTTCGCCATGCCTGACGGGCTTCTCAGCCGAACCACTTCCAGCCTGCATACATACATATATATAATGTTCATTCAGGTTAGCTAATGATGAGTTCCTTTTCTGCTTTATATATGTTATATTATTTCCCACCAGGCACAGGCACCAGTGAAGACAACAATGATACTAAGTACAGTTAAGTATAGATTAATCTAAGGCCCACGTTTAATATAATACTAATACTAATACTATCGTGCTGATATGAATTATGAAAGCTTGCTTGCTTAGCTTAATTGGAGGCTAAACTGAAGGGCGTGCTAAAAGTGTGACAGAAGGTATATAGTAACAAAATATATAAAGTCAGGCCGTCAGGTTTACTGAATTAATTTGGTAATAACGTTGGATGCAGACTTATTACCTTAACAGGACTGCCAGAAAGAAGGTGACCACAGGGACAGAGTTGCTCGTTGCCGATGCCACGGTTGCAGAGGTGTATTTGAGGCTTATGTTGTACAGATTCATGCTCAATGTGTTGCTACAAATTAAGTTCATCAGCCAGAGACACCACATGTTATATATATGGTGTTAAACATCAGTAGCTGTATTCAGTACCATTGATGCATGTAGTGTTAGTTACATACCCAAGCAATGCATAGAAGAATAGCTTCAGAAACAACCTGAATGACATGGGTGGTGCATTCCTCCTGCCATCGAATCAATAACAGATATATCGGTCAATTATTTCTCTGATCATATATATTATTATTAGAGGCAAAAATTGAAGTAAAGAAAAAACAAATTCTAGTTTTAATTATACAGTTTGCTACTCTTAGCCATAGATAAGTTCAGTTACCTTTCAAGAACAATAGCTAGGGGCAGCAATAGAGCTGTGGCTGCTGCCTGGCGGTAGAAGACGAAGACGTAGGTGCTCATGCTATTGTTGAATGCCGCCTTAGAGACTACGTACATTCCGGTGTAGATGAGCTGTATGATGATGGCAACCCCATAGGCTTTCTTGCTGGTGGTATCCATGGTCTCTCCTACACTTGTGCAGAGAATGAGTGCAGATGGTTTATGTCTATCTAGCTAGGTAATTAACTGCAGCTAGCTACCTGACTACGCTTCTACAGAGAATGAGTGAGATGGTTTATGTCATCAGTGGCTGTGATGAAGAAACAAAGGAGAGGAGGGGGCAGCCTTATATAAAGATGAAGATGCTGCATGATCTGGTCCTCTGGTTGGATGCTCCAAAGTAGCTAGAGTAGTGTGTGTGGCTTTTTCCTGCTGGCCTCCTCTGAATCACAATTTTTTGGTGTTTGGGCAAGAGTCATCTTCCTCTCTCCTTCTGTCGTGAGAAAGAGTGATGTGGTAGTTTGCCTTAGCCCTTTGGTTATATCTATCTGCACTGCCGAGTGAAGAAATGTATCCGGTGAAAGGAACTAGCAGTAGCAGCAACTGCATGCTGAAATGGTTTTTGTATAGCTCTCTGCTCCATTCTGCTGCCAACATAGTGATATGCATACATGTCATGACCAGTTATTACCAATAGTGGATTTGTAGTGCAATGTGTGATGATTCATACGCTTTGCGAGCCCATTATTGTACTTTCTTTACCTTTCGAGAAGCCATTCTACTTTCTTCCCGAATCTACTATCTGACACAGAATTTTCTTTTTTCCTTTTACTCAATGGAGGATAAAGCCGTCTTCAGACTTCACAGAAGAGGCATCAGTCCAAAACTATTACCAAGTTTAACTAACTCCAAACACTAAATTTAACTAACTCCACACACTAAGCCTGTAACTAACTGAGTCTGAAACAGAAGGCAATTATTGTGTCTCCTGAACAGAACCTGCAAAAAAAAAAAAAAAAAAAAAAAAAATGGTTCACAATGGTTAAACACATAATCACTGGTCAGTGGGGGAACCTGCTGGATATATATTAGCTAGTACTATTCACTAATTAGCTCATTGATCATGTTTGAATAATAACATATTTTATATATTTCCTGATATATAGTTTGAAACTTTGAATTTGAACCAGCAAAAAACTATTCAATTAATGGGCCTGCATGAGTCCTGGACAGTTCTATATTATTTGCTAGCTAGTGCCTCACACTGGTCATGTGAATGATGACAACATTAGTGCCTCATCTGCATAAGATACACCACAACCAATTCAATTATATTCAGTTTTATAATATAGCAGCAAACGAATCCTACAAGAGGGCCTCTTTTGCTGAGAAGATATTCTTTCTCTAGGAGGACTCTAGCTGATTCATGATATCCTTTTTTTATGTGTGTATGAGAATGTTCCATGATATCTTGTTTCTCACACGCAAGAGGAACCCACAACTTTATTTATATATATACAGTTCCTCTGGGCATTATGCTTGTCTGAATTTTTTTTTTTCGAAAGCGTGCTTTGCACGTGCTGCATTAAGAGAAGTGGGAACAAAGTTACAAAGCCCGTGTGGCCAACGGCGAGTCACCATTGGCCAGACAGGTTGAACACTACAAACGTCACCGGCTTTAACGGCGGAGCTTAGAGGTTTGTGCTAACTAAGTAAACTAAATTGCGACTTAAAGCGTAGCAAGACAACCGTTTAAGGCTCGTGCAATCCCTCCCGTTCTTGTCTCGCCAAGGCCCGCTTCCGGCGAGCCGCGAGCATGGGGAAGGCCGCGCGCATCACCTCCCGCCCAGCAGACTGTACCTCAGCACCGAAGTAGTGGTGGAACTTGGTGGCGATCGTAGTGTCCGGAGTATTAGTCACCGCATGGTCAGGACGCCCCTCCAACTTGTTCAAGAATACTCGTTGCGCCTGCTTCACCGGGTCAGGATCGCGTTTGGCCGATTTGGCGGCCAACCGGTCGCTGCGACGTAGGGACCAATGATCGTCAATGGCCCTGGAAGTCCGGAGGCGAGGCGGAGACATGATCAGAGGCACTTCCAACGGCAGCGTCAAGGAGTCGATGAAAGCAGTCACCGAAGCCACCGTGGGCGCACCAGTAACAGGCGCAGGAGGAGTGGGCATCCGGCCACCATGGTCGGTCTCCTCCTCAAGTGAGGCAGAGGCCGAGCCACCAACAGCCGCCGCAGTGCCAGAGGCCGCAAAGCACATCATCAGGTCCCAGATTGTCGACGACCTCATCTCCGACGGCTTGATCCGCACCGGCATGGCCGAGACGTCCGCGTCCCGCACGCCACAGCCCACTGCGGTTGAGGTTGACCATACGTAGCGGCGAGGGAGGCTCCACCTCCACGGCAGCGGACGGCGCGACGAGGAGGCCGCAAGCTCGTCAAGCATGGGGTCCACCCGAGCGGGAAGCTCCACGGCCACCATGGCTCGAACACAAGCGGGTCGAGGGTGTGCCGGCGTTGCTCACCACCCCTCGAAGGCATGGCGCCACTCCCCGGTGGGGGCAAGGCCGATGTCGAGGGGGCCGAACAAAGAACTCCGTCCGACGAAGAAAGGAGGCACGGAGGCCCGGCCGCCCTAGAGCAACCTGGTCACCGCCACGGTTGTCGACGATGCGGCGGTCCCGAGCACGGGGGTCGAGGCTCCCTCGCGCGATGTCGGGCTCCTCGCGCACGGCTCGAGGAGGGGCGCCGTGGTGGGCGATGTCGCCGTCTACAATTCCTCGCCCGGTGCCTCGTCTTTGGCGTAAGAGGCAGCGGGACGAGGGAGGAGCATCGGGCGGCGACGTGATCCCGGCCCCAGCAATTGAAGCAGAGCCCGACAAGGGACGGTGGCACGAGCCGCCCGACGACGAGGGTTGGGCGAGGCACGCCCGCCGTCGGCGCCGCGCCTACGGGCGAGTGAAACCTTCATCGTCGACGATCGGGGCATGCGAAGGCGGCGGGGCCCCAAGAGGGGCCCGGGCTCGTGATGGCGACGGCAGCGGCCACAAGCGGCGGAGCCCGATGGCTATGACCGCCGCTGGTGTGCGTGGGGGCCGCGGCGGCTGGTTGTCGACCGAGCCGTTGGTGTGCCGGTACCCTGGCCGAAGGATGAGAACGTGCCGCAAGAGAGTGGAAGTCTTCGCAGCCCGCGCCCGACGATGGCGGTGACGAGTGCGGCGCCGCTGCGCTTGGAGTAGATGGTTCTCGGCACCGGGATCGGTCCCCGCACCCGAGCCGGGAGGGTCGGCCAGCCCCGACGTAGTGGCGAGGGAGAGGTCGATGTGCTGTCCGGTGGCGTCGGCCGCCGCCCGGCGAGATGGCGCGACACGCAGCTCGAGGTACCGCGGGAGGGCTCGTAGTCCACCTCATCCTCGGAATCGGCGTCCTCGACGAGCCCCACCCTCCGCCGCTCCTCCTTGGACCTACCGGCGAGGGCATGAAGGGATCGGCGTCGGGAGAGGGCCTTCGTGCGGCCTCCATGGCCGGCGACACGACGCCGCCGCTGCGGAGGCCTGCCCGGGGGACTGCAGTGGATGGAGACGACGACGAGCTTGGGGCAGATGGGCGACGAGGATGACGTCTGGATCCGCCGGCCCAAGGAGCGGAGGCGGAATCGGGCGGGGAAGCTGCGGGTGCCCGACGAGCCCCGGTGCTCATCTCGACGGCGTCCCCCTCCACATCACAAACCGGAGGGACATCCGACGGCGTCCCTCGCCAGGCTCCCTACGGAGCGCCGCCCCCAACGGCTTCCACGGCGACCATTGACTCGGGGCCAGAGGATGTGTCCCGGCGGCAGGGGCGGCAGAGCAGCGGCGGCGTCCATGCCCCAGCCCCGCGCCCGCGGTGAGGTGCTTGGCGCCGGAGACGCCGGAGCGGAGGACGAGGAAGACTGCGCAGCCGGTGTCGCGCGTCGACCAGGCGAGGAGGGTGCCGGTGCCGAGCTCGACGGGCGGACGTCCAAGAGGCCGCGCGGGGGCGCCCTCGCCGGATCCGCAAGCACAGCCGCGGATCCGCCGCTGCTGGCCGCCACGGCGGCAATGGCGGCGCCCCCCCACCTGCAGCGGCGTGGCCGGGGGGAGAGCGCGCGGCGCGAGTTTCCTCGCAAGGCGGCGAAGGGAGGTTGCGGGGAGGGAGGGGAAGTGGAGGAGGATGGGGTGGGTGGGCTGGTAGGTGCGGACGCCGACGCCGGAGGGGCAGCCGGCGCCGGCGGAGGCGCTGCGAGGGCCGCCAGGCTCCCTACGGGAGCGTCGCCCCCAACGGCTCTCTCATCCCAGGATGCAGCGGTCTTCACTGTGGGTGTAGTGGCCTCAATAGTTCCCAGGCCTAGCATTTATGCTTGTCTGAATCATGACAGTAAAGATTTCCATGCAGGAGATCTTTGTTTATACTTCTGTCAAAAAAAAAAAAAAAGATCTTTGCTTATATATATCTGTAAATCATGACCAGAACTTTGTTTGAAAATGTACATTATGCTTGAGAATTTGTTCCGTGAGAAAAGCACGATCTATCTGAGACAACAATATAAATAGACTGCAGGGCTAGGCGACAGAGCGCACCAAACATATGAACTTTGTTTCATTGCTAGGCACGCATTCAGACTATTACCACCTGTTGGATTCCATGCCACGCATTCGACCCATCGTTTCGGTCTTTCAATTCTTCCTTTTATCATCTCACCGGCCATGGAGATCTTTATTTGGTCCATGCATATCTTCAGAAATGACATGACTTGTCAATTGGATTCTTCCCTATCTTTTTTTTTTTTTTTTTTTTTTTTGTTGTTGTGATGGTTTAACTGACAGCTAGCTAGTAACAATGCATCAAAACAGCCTGAATGGATATGTAATAAGTTTCTAGCTCCAACCAAAATTCTCTCTGACATAAACAAGGAAGAATATGATTTATACAAAAGGAGGATGTTTTCTTTTATTATAAATCTACAATTTATAATACCACCCACCATAAAATAGGATGAGGAAAAATAAATTATTTGATGAGTGGGACCCAAGAGCATTGCCTAGCAGGCTTAATCATATCTTCAATGTTGGTGTTAACTTTAAATCTGAATTGTTCGTCGTTGGTTAACTATAGTTATCTTTCTATTCAATCCGACATTTTTAATGGCACTTTATCTGTTTGAAGGGGAATGTGGGGAGTTTGAAGCCTGCAAGCAGCTTCCCTTTTCATTTTCTCTTTACAAATAATCTCTTTACTTTCTCTCCTCCTTTTCGAGGGCCCTGAAATTAAAAGGCTGCGCAAACTTAAAGGTACTTTTATATTATTTGCATGATTATTATTATACTAATCAAGTGTATATTATACTAATTCAACAAAACTCTATTACATAACTGAGAGGACCAATAAACACTACTGGAAAATTGATTAGGTCTGAGCGTGCAAAAACGCATTTAAAAAATACGAATCCCGTCAGAAAAATATTTTTTACGTGCGTGTACCGTCGAAAAAAATACACAGAAATACGTTGATTGAGAAAAAATCAATTTTTCTCGACGGTAGTGCACACATAGAAAAATTGAGTTGGTCAGATTAAAAATATTTTTTTTTTGTGTGCGAGCAACCACACAGAAAAAAAAGAAATAAAACACACGTAAAAAAAGAGAAATGAACATGCAAAAAAAAATGATTTGAAACAGTAGCAACAACATATAAAAATACATATTGTCCATCCAGTAACTTTTTTTACTCAATGCACAAAGTTCCATTCAGATAATACACAAATCAGTAGTCCATGAATAGAATCATATATCATATATACAACACATATATCATATATACGGATTTGTTATCTGGTCATCTACATGTTGAACATGAATACTACAACAAATTTACAAACATGGATATGGAGAAAGACATCAAACTGTTTTTCCAAGTTCAACCAATAATAAACAACTTCATCACGCACTCCTTCTCTACCTGTTAAGCAAAGATATAATTTAGACAACAAGATAAGAACTAGTTTTCTAAGAAATTTTCCTTTTATTGAGCAAAGTGGGGACGACTCAGTACCTTTCCTATCTGGCAACATCGTGTGCTGCAAGCATGACTACAAATGGGGAATTAATATGCATCCTAGACTACTACCATTATGCTACCTGCCAAAAAGATTGTGAACCCATGAATTAGTAACATCAATTACATCAGATAGAATAATCAGGTTAAAGGAACTAGGCAAAACTGTAACAAGGAAAGAACTATATGACGATGAAGATAATACAACTCATTTCATTCAATCAAAGAACTAACCACTATCAACAAGCAGTCTGACAGTATCCACTCCCAAGTCTCCATTTGCACATACAACCAAGTGGACATTAATGCAGGAAAGCAAATCGAAGTAGAAATGCGCATATCTGGCAGTCGATTTCCAAATATATGTACAATAGTATGCTGGGATCATTTCATATTTCTCCACAACATTTTATTTCAATAATAATTGATACACGAACTGAGATGCCGTATTCTAGAAATGCGTCTGCCCAATAAATTTGTTTAGTCCATCTCATTAAAAAATTTTTTTTTAACTAGCAAGAGATAGTCATGCAGTGTTGGAACGACGGGCCTTGTTATTATAGCATCACAGATGGCATGAAGGCAACAGAACAAAAATTAACTAGCTATATTTCTACTAAATAATTAATCAAGCAGAGTCGTAGGACTTATAGGTACTAAAGAATCTAAGTATGAGAGCATTACTTCTACTAATAGATCTAGCACGTGTTCAATTTGTACTAACTAATCAAGTAGCAGTCCTCAAATCCCACCCGAATTCTTCCACATGAACTAATCAATTGGACCAAGCACAACCACAAGTCCAAAAACAAGAAGCCAGGAAGAAGGGGGCGGAACAAAGGGATCACCCACCGAGAGGACTTTCTCCTTGGCGTGCAGATCTGAGCTCGTCCTTCACCTAGTCCACCTGGATCTTGACGAACGGAGGCCCACGCCGCCGGCGGTTTTTTAAAACATGTAGCTTTTGGAGAGTTCCTAGATGCACATAAAAATTCATGTACCCATATATGTCCGGCACGAGTTACAAGTGCGCATCACGAAAAGTTAGTTTACTCTTATTAAACTATATTATTCAAAGTGGCAAATATAAAAAAGATTCACCGTATCCAAATAATATATATCATGTGTGCATCAATTAGATCTAAAAGAAAATCTTTATATATACAACTTTCCTTATTTCACTTATTACCTCCTAGAAAGTACAAGATGACTATTCGATCTAATTAAATAAACAGTTCATAGTTATTTAGGTGTACCACAACAAATCCCTTCATGAACATCTAAGTATGTAGTTTTTTAACTTTTATCACTTAAGTCATGCCACATGTGTAGAATTTAAGGTAGCTGCCATTGTAAAGAAGAGATATGTAATATTCACTAAGAAACATGTGGACAACACTTGGTCAAGTAAAATGCTTTAATTAAAGCGCCTTTCTAGATTACTATGCAAGACTGCCCGACCCTTTTAACTGATCTTATCTTCTTCTTCTTCTTTTGTAGGTGACTTTCTATTTGATGGTGTGTCTTTCTATCAGAGATCATAATCGTTGTTATAACTTATAAGTTATGGTGGCTTGTTCACAAGATGGTGCAGCTTTCTATCATAGATCATGATCATTATCCTAGAGGTACCCACCAAATCCAACTCTTGTTAGAAGGAAGGTTCCCACTTATTCGTGACAAACTTTTGTAAAATCACAATCACAATGACCAGTAAAACAACCTACAATATGGACAATGTGCAACCTGCAGTTTGGTAGCACTCTGGATCCATAAACTCAAAGTGAATCAGATCCATGTATGGAGCCCTACCAAATCGGACTAGCTCCCTTTCTTATTATTTTTCTTCCTCGTCCGTCGCTAGCCTCCTCATCACTAACAGTAGACATATCGCTTATGAGCTTGCTACCTGCCACCCCAAAGTCGCCTCCTCACAAGCATGTGCCTCATCCAGCGTAGCCACCATTCCACTTGGGCTTGTCTTGTGTTGTTCTTCCTCTTTGAGTTCACTGGTGGCCACAGTCTCACCTGCGAAGTAGGAGAACGAGAGATCGAGTTGCTTCTCTCTAGGCCTATGCCTCCACGCATAGTTAGTGACGAATGAGGCTTTAGACGGTAGAGCTTAGAGATGTGGTGCTATCGGAGGTGAATTTAAGCTCATGGTGTTGGAGACTATTGGGTCAAGGAGGCAGAGCTTCGGGTAGTGATGTTTGGGGAGAGATAGGGATTATGGTTGAGAAGGGAGTTGTACAGATCTTGGGTTGGAGCTACATTTACCCAACTCCAAGAAAATGAACTAGGATGGAGTACTGATAAAAAAAACAAAAAAAAAAACAAAAACAAAACTAGCTAGCTGATCCAAAAAAAAAAAAAAATCTAGCCATGTCCTATTTGGCAAGACTCCGCTTAGATCTACCTCGGATCTTAGATTTGTGGCCCAAGGTAAACACACAGCAGTTGAACTAGTAGAGCAATAAGCTAGGAAGCAAATTAAACACGTGTCTGTAGGCCACAGGATTGGTGCTCTCTTTTAATTTGATGTATCACCTTGTATGTACCTCTGTCTTTTTATGTGATGTGTAAAGAAGCTTCTTTAATTTTATTTTTGCAATTAATGCGAAGCTTCTTGCTCTTATATTCCCCGTAGATGTAGTTTGCACTAAATATTTGTTATTTTCATATGAACTTTTACAAAACGAGTTTGCATCTCAAATTTTGTGACAATGCACATCTAATAGATGCACTATTGGTGTGCAAATTTCATACGATTTTTTTTTCACTGAATATTTTTTCCTTATATTATATATAGAAAATAGACGTCAAAAAGCACGGTACAATATATGTAGTGTATATGATATTTTTCTTATGATAAAGTTCATAAAGTTATGCATATGTGTGTGTGTGTGGGTGTGACAATGTACGTAGCTCCGGATATGATGGATGCATCTATCAACGTCGTCTGTGCAAGTTATCAAAAAAGAAACTTTGTGCAGTGTGCACTGTACAGAGAAATTGGCAGGAGAAACCATGCATACTATTGTAGCCCTGTACCGTTATATTGTGTGGTCACACACAACTTTTATTAGTGAAAGTGTCGTGGTATGTGTACAGCAGTGTACCCATTTCACCATCGATCTATCTGGATGTACGTACGCTTTATATAAAAGCTAGTTGTGTGCACACACAAATGCAATAAATCTCTCGCTATCCACTATGGCTCTCGCTCGTGCAAACCTGTTGTGGTCGGTGGTCGACGTGGGTGTTTTTAGTTCATGCATTCAGCTGCATTGCATGTGTTGTCCAACCAAGCAATGTATAAAGTAATAAAGCCTACACTATATACACACGCATATCTTACGTATTGTACATTGTCACATTCCGGCTAAATTGGGCGGAATTGACACGTGTTAAATCGACCGTTGAAGCTTTGAAGATGGCGTAGGGGGCTGCAGTCTCTCGCCCGGCGGCGGCAAAGACGGCAGCGAGCAAGCAGCGAGGGGAGGGAGGAGCCACGGCGAGGGGGGGGGCAGCGGCCGGCGGCGGCGCCCGTCTTGCTGGGGGCGGCGCTGGTCGGGCGGCGGCGGTGCGGGGGGCGGCGGTGGAGAGGCAGGAGAATAGATGGGTATTATTTTTATTGCTTGCTTATCCCCTAGAGATTACATGTCTCTTGTTTATATAGCCCGGCTAGTGGGACTTGTAATCTAAGCAATCTCTACAAGGTTTCCTTATACGATCGGAATACCTTTTACAAGCAATATTTATTTATTTCCTAATAAGGGTCTTCCTTATAGATTGGAATATCCCCTTTTACACACCAAAAGTTTCTAAGATAATCCTAACTTGAAGACGAAGCGTCGTCGACTCGTGACGGGAGAGAGGCGGCGGGGGGGCGCCGGCCCTGCCCGCTTCGCGCGCCTGGCCCCTCTCGGGCCGGCGGCCGTCGCGTCGAGCCCAATTAGCCCTTCCCGGGCTGGCCCAATTCTGGGTCATGACATTTCCCCACCGTTCGACGAGGCGGCGCGTCCACGTGCCGCCCAACCCACCAGGTGGTGGCGAAGGGCACGCTGATCGGGGAAGTGACAACTCCTGGCCCGAAGTAGAAGACAAGAGGGCCGCACTTGTCGTTGTCGCGTTTGCGGATCTTTGGCGTCCTTGTCGGCGAAGGAGAAGTCGAGGTGGAGGTCGCCGAAGTAGATGATGTACTTGAAGCTCGGCGGGGCTGCACGAAGGAACGTTTCGCCCATGCACGGCGCATGACGGAGGCGGCGAGGGTGCCCGGCTCGATCATCACGGCGGGTCGGAGGAGGAGACGTGTAGGTGTAGGTCGTCGAGACCGTCACCTTTGCATGGAGCTGCCTGCAGTAGACGTGTCGAAGCGACGTAGGAGGCGAGGAGGTGAAGTCGAGGAGGCAGCCATAGAGGAGGTCGCTGGGCGTGCTGACGGGCGGCCCCAGCTGCATCTCCTGTGTCCACGGTGCGCCAACCGTGACGTTATCGATCGCGGAAGAAGACGTCGCCGTTGTTGTCGAAGAGGATGACGGTGGCGCCCTCGACCCTCGTCATCGGGCGCGCTCGGAGTAGAAGGGACGCTCGGTTGAACGCTGATCCTCCCGGGCGGTTGGGGAGGTGGAAGCCACCGCTACGCCGCGCGCAGGACGTTCTCCCCGCCAGAAGTCCCGAGAAGCTCGGCAGCGGCGGGGATGTAGTAGCGGTGGAAGTACCTCGCGATGCCGTAGTGGAGGCTCCACTCTGGTGCGGTGGCTCGCAACTCAGCGTCGCGTTGGCGATGATCCTGAGCTCCTTATTGGTCGTCGTGGCCAAGTGCAGCTCGGCAATCATGTCGTTCGCCGTCGGCCCGTCGATGTCGTCCATCGCCGCAGCAAGGCGCTGGCGCTTTGGCATGCGGTCAACGGGGCGGCCGCGATGTCACTGTGGTCGTCGTGGTGGCCGCCCGGTCGGCGCCCGGCGCCGCGTCGGCGTCGGCCGGCTCGTCGTCGTTAGCGGCGCAAGGTCGATGGCCTCCTCCATCGAGCGGGGCTCGAACCACTCGGCGTCGTCCGAAGGTGTGTCACGCAGCCTCCGACGAAAAGGTCGACACGGTGGCGCCGACCCTCAAAATCCATGCGTGCAGCATAGACCGAAGGCGTCAATGTAGTCGTCGACTTGCCTCCCGGGAAGGCGGCGCGTACGCCCTCGTAGTGTCGAGGTAGGCGGGGGGTTCGAAGTGATGTCGCAGGCGGCGTGTGAACTCGTCCCACTCGATCGGGGACTTCTTCTTGGACAGGTCCATGAACCGCATCTGCTGCCGAACCGATGAGGTGGAAGGCGGCGTAACTCACGTAGTAGTCCGGTCGATGTCAAGTTGAGTCGAACAGGGAGCTCGGCTGCGAATCCGGAGGTCGGGTCGTCGGTGCCGTCGTACTCTGGACTTGCAAGCGCGTCACGCAGGGAGGGGTCGTGATGCCGCGGTGGCACCACGGTCTGGCGCCCGCGGGTGGCGTGGCGGGGTAGGGCGGGGCGCCTCGGGTGACGCCGTCTGGGAGGAGAGTCCCGCGCGGTCGCGGTGTCGGTGGGAGAGGAGAGGGCAGCCGGTGCTGCGGTGTCGTCGAGGATGACGCGTCGATGACGGCCGGTCGTCATCTGCAGCGCCATCTTCCTCCTCCGGTGGAGGATGGCAGGGTCGGAGCCCCGTCGACGGGGCGGCGGCGGGGAGGGGGCGCGTCCCGGGCGGCGCTGGGGGCCGCCCTGTGCCGGCGGCGGCGGGCGGCGGGCCGGGCTCTCCTCCGGCTTGGTCGCCATGCTCGGGGTAGTCTGGCGGTGATGGCCGGGCCAGTCCGGCGGCGGCGGCGGCAGCTGGGCTCTCCTCCGGCTTGGTCGCCATGCTCGGGGGTAGTCTGGCGGTGATGAAGGCGTGCTCCATGCGGCGCAAGCGGCGTCTCCATCTCATGGCGGCTGATCTTGACGTGGTTGTCGTCGAGGGCGTCTTCTTCGCTACGGTGAACTCCCCGATCTCGGAAGCCATGGGTGGTGGGAATCGTCCCCGGGTCTCCGGATACCCTACCGCCGATTCCGGCTAAATTGGGCGAATTGACACGTGTTCGTCGACCGTTGAAGCTTCGAAGAGGGCGTAGGGGCTGCGATCTCTCGCCGGCGGCGACGAGCGGCAAAGACGAGCAGCGGCGGAGGAGGGGAGGAGCCACGGGAGGAGGGGGCAGCGGCCGGCGCGGCGCGGGTCGGGCGTGGCGGCGCGGGGGCGCGACGGGGCGGCGGCGGTGGAGAGGCAGGAGAATAGATGGGTATTATTTTTATTGCTTGCTTATCCTCTAGAGATTACATGCCTCTTGCTTATATAGCCCGGCTAGTGAGACTTGTAATCTAAGCAATCTCTACAAGGTTTCCTTATACGATCGGAATACCTTTTACAAGCAATATTTATTTATTTATTTCCTAATAAGGGTCTTTCTTATAGATTGGAATATCCCCTTTTACACACCAAACATTCCTAAGATAATCCTAACTTGAAGACGAGCAGAGTCGGACTCGTGCGGGAGAGAGGCGGCGGCAGCAGCGGGCGCCAGCCCCTGCCCTCAAGCAGCGCGCCTGGCCCCTCTCGGGCCGGCGCCGTCGCGTCGGGCCCAATTAGCCCCTTCCCGGGCTGGCCCAATTATGGGTCATGACATACATATATGTACATATGCCGCATGGGGTGCGCCAAACCAAATTGTACTCGTGTGTATTTATGCATTCGTACAGACAGACATGTGTCCACGTTTCGAAAAGAGAAAAAGGTATATACTTTTGGTTCTTTGGTTGTTGATACCACACGTTTTATTATTAAGTATACTTGCATCCAGCATGTACAATATCCAGCTATCCCCGTCAAAAGGATAAAAAGAAGGGCTATTATTGGCCTTGATGATCAATTGATCGAGTGCGCTTCATATTTTCACTCCACAAGTAGTATCTGTCACTCACTCTCAGTAGCATAGTATATTCATGTGGGTTTAGTGTACAAAAGAGACTACCGCATATATTCATGGGATAGTTGTTATGTAAACTATAGATAGTATATTATTTATACCTATTTAGTTTGGATACAAAAGAGATAAGAAATGAACAGATAATAACAATTATATATGAATAAGGGATCCGAAAACATACCCTTATATTATACTCCCTCCGTATCACATTTAGAAAACGTTTCGAACAAGGTTTTGGTCAAACATTGGAAATATAAATCACGAATAACTTTTAAGTCGTTTAGTTTGGAAATATGAAAATTATATCAATAGATTTGTCTTGAAAATTACTTTCATAAAAATATACATATATAACTTAAATATTTTTATGAAAAAGAGAAGTGAATGTTATGTTTTTGGAGAACGAGTCATTGTCTATAAACGTCTTCTAATTACGATACAGAGAGGAGTATACCGATTATTGGTAAGGGATCCAAATAGACCCTTATATACCGGTGATTGCTCTCAACAGAGCGAGATTTGCTTACTGATATGGTTGCTTTAAAAGGAAAGATATAGCTTACTGGTTAAGGTTGTAGTAATGCATCGTCCATGCATGCAGCAAAGGTTGTAATACATATTATATGACAGCCCGCCGTACGTAGATCTACCACATGCATGATCTGATCTGATGTGTGATGGATATGATGGACACACATGAACTAACTAGCCGACATCGGGACCGCAAAAACACAACACTATACTGTGTCAACTCTCAACTGTACACTTCAGCTAGGATTGATTTGATTATTAATCGTATATAGTACGTCCGTAGCTTAACTTTGCTGGTGTGGTGTGGAGCTAGCTAGTACACTTAATGCATCATTTCCAAATTATAGCTTGCTTTGCCTTTGGTTCAAAGTGAAACAAACTCCTTTTATATTGATCAAAGTTTTAGGAAAAAAATATTAACATGTGCAAAAGAGGAAGCTAAAATGAAACACCCTTGATATTTAAAAATTTGCCCCTCGTTACGGATGACTCCTCTTCAGTTGCCCCTCTTATAACGGCAATTATAGATTTGCCCTACAAATCTCTCTAGTGCTATAATTTTACCCTTTTTATCTATATGACAGTCCAACTCAGCTTGTTACGCTAAACCGGCCACGTCAAAAGACGTTCCTGCCCCTTCATCTACTTCGAGCATATCATCCAAAAGATTCTGATAAAAAAAGAAACGTCGTCCAAAAGATTCAGCCTTAATGCAAAGTTCAGAGATATATACATACATACACATAGCATAGCAACAGTAGACATCCATTTGCCATCACTCTAGCCGTGCGGCTTGTGCTGTCCATCCACACCTGGCTATTAGCTAGTCAGCTTGTTTCCTCCTGCAGTTCTTATCTTGAAATTCATCTGCCTAGATTAGACAGCATACCACTGAGCAGACCATGGAGCCAGAAACGTCCTCTGTTCGTCATTCCCGAGCGCAAGGATAGACAAAAGAGAGACACATGAAACCGGTGTTGTACACGGCGGCGTTACAAGGGAAGTGTGGCGCTTCTGAGGCAGCTGGCGGCGGATCTGGATGACCCGGACTTGAGCTCCACGACACCGCAAGGCAACACGGCGCTGCACCTCTCCGCCTTGAGTTCGTCGGTGTGGTCCTGGACCTGAACGAGGAGCTGCTTGTCGCCCTAACGAGTAACAGAATTTTTTTTTTTTTTTTTTTTGATCGTTCAACGGGGGGGAGAGAATCCCCACCTGATTTATATTGATCATTGGGCCATGAAGCCAGATAGTACAAAGTTCACAAAGTTTACAAACATCTCGAAATGGTTTACATTGCCCGGAAAAGAATATCACACCAAGTTTCGCAGCTTTGTTGTTCTTTTCTTTGGCAATCGGTGCTTCCACAGATCAAGGCTTCGAGCGACATGCCTGCAGGGTCGTTTGAATGGACGTCCATTCCCCTCGGAAGGCTAGGTTATTCCTACGCTTCCAAATGTGCCAAAGAACACAGGAGCAGGAAGGTCCTGAAGTTGTTCTTTGGGATGTGAGGAGGAGCCATGAGGTCTCGCTTGATCTTGCTATGTCCCAAGTCCGATGAGTCTCAATTTTCACAAAGATCCTGAGAATTCTTTGGCCGCCGGACACCCAAAAAATGATATGCGATGTTGTCTCGTCAGCCATGTGGCAAACCTCACAGGTTGTGCTATCAACTATGTGCTTCTTGAAGAGGTTCGTTCGGCATTGGATCCGCTCCCTTGACATGAGCGGTGAAGAAACGCACCCGGGGAGGTGCCTTGTTGTCCCAAACCACTTTAGTCCACGATCGTGATGCTCATCGTTTTGCTTGAGCGCCTTGTATAGGAGCGAGGTGTTCAGGTGACCATTTGCTTTGATCATCGGGCTTAACCTCCGATCCTTCAAATCAGTCGGTTGGGACGGGCCGACGATTGCACGTAGCTCCGCTTAGCCGACTTATCGCTGTTGGAGATCGCCGCGCATGATGATGCCCGTCGGGGGCTCCCCGAATCGCTTGTTGGACTGTGATCTCGGTGTTGGCATAGTGTGTCATGAGTTGAGGAAAGCGATCAGCCATGGTGTCCCTCTCCGTACGGGCACGTCATGCCGAAGCGAGGTGGTACCGCCGTCCCCCAAGGCCACTTTGTGGTGATGGCTCAGTATATTGGCAGGAGCGATCGCAAGGAGTCCCAAGTGGTCTCCATGAAGGCCCCTTGGAGAGATGCCACATTTGCATTGCCTCGGACCCGAGGTAGTCCAGCCGATTCTTGCTGAAGGTGTAACCCGTGAATGAGTTTCAAAGAAGATGCAAATATTTTGAACACCCAAGTCTTTGAGGCCGAGCCCCCACTTGTCTTTTGTATCACAAACTTGCGCCAAGCGACCAAGCTCCGAGCTCCGGATGTTTTGTCGAACCCGCCCACGGAAGCCTCGCCTCCGCTTGTCAACTTGTGCAATCGCCCCTGGAGGGATGGCCGGCGCACACATTGCATATGTCACCGACCGTCCGGGGACTGAATTAACCAAGGTTGCTCGCCCATGTGATTAAGCAAACCCGCCGCCATCCAGCCAAATACATGCCTGTCTTCGCCACATGAGGAGCAAAAGCGTTTAATCTCAGCTTGGTGTTGGACAAGGGCAGCCCTAGATAAGTTCGTGGAAAGCCCTCTTGTTTGCAACCGAGAGCGCGGATACGAGGCCAAGACGTCTTCTTGCCTCATGTGAATGGGAACATTTGTGCTTTTGGTGTAGTTGATTTGTAGACCGCTGGCTCGAGAAGGCATCAAGGGCAAGTTTGAGAGCCCGCACATCTCCCACCTCACCACGAACAAGCATCGTGTATCGCTGCGTATTGAAGCACCGGGCAACTCATCCCATCAACTATCGGGTGCACGATGGCAAGTGTTCTCGCTTGATGTAAACCTCAGAACACATCGGCCACCAATGTAAGCAGGGTAAGGCGAGATTGGGTCACCCCGACGAAGACCACGTTTGCAAGTGATCCATGGCCCCGGACACCCGTTGACAAGCACCGCAGACTTTGAGGATCGCAAGAGCGGCCGCATCCAGCGGCACCAACGCTCATTGAACCCCCTTGCTGCTCGAAGCACTTCATCTAGCGCCTCCCAACGCACCGTGTCAAAAGCTTTGGCAAAGTCTAGCTTGACAACGAAAGTGTAGGCACCTTCCTTTTATGGCAGCATTGCACCAATTCCATTGCATAAACAAAGTTCTCTCGAGATCGACCGCCTCGAATAAAACCAGTTTGATCAATGTCAATCGTTTTGTAATCTGTTTTTGCGATCTTGACATTAGTATCTTGGTCGGGATCTTGACGCAGCAGTTCGCAAACAAATAGGCTCGAATGCATGCACTTCATCCGCCCCTAGCTTCTTTGGAATCAACACCATATGAGAACGGTTCGGTCTTTCCGGATCAACTTGATCCTTTGTGGAAAGCATGTAGGAAGTCCATAACTTCAGATCCCACGTACCCCAGGCCGCCTTGTAAAAGCCGGGGCCAAACCCATCCGCCCCCGGAAGTATTTGTTTCTATTCATCCCCTTGATGGCTTCCAAGGCCTCTCTTTCGGTGAAAGCAGCGGTGAGTTCCGATGTTGGCGATGGGAGCTCTCGGTACAGCCCGCCGCAATCAAAGGACCACGTTGATTGCCCCTCGGTGCCGATGATACCTCGAAGTAATCTGAGCGCCGTCACTTTGGCCCGATGACTTGTGACTTGGACGCCATCCACCAAAATGCTTCCGATCCCATTCCTCCTCAATCTCACCGATGCATGGGCATGGAAGAAGGCAATGTTGTTTGTCACCTTCACGAACCGCCTTGATCTTCGCTCTCGCGCTTCCAAAGACGCAAAGACGTTGCTTAAGTTCCAGCAAGTCGATCGGCAGGCTTGTTGCCTTAGCCTGCTTTTTCCTCCCGAGACAAAGCACGAGACTCTTCCAAAGATGTCAAATAGCAAAATAATGAATTTGCAATTCGGGATGATAGTGGGAGGCGCCCTGTTTCGCCTAGACCAAACCTTAGTCGCCGCTCGACAGATTTGAGGCGCCGAACGAGGTTGCCGGGCTGCATCCTCGTGACGAGGCACCTCGTCCAAGCCGGTAGAAAACGGCGGCAGGAATGAATTGTTCAAGAACCGGGGAGTTCTCAAAGCGGAAGGAGCTAGGCTTTGGGATTTCGGTTGATGAGTTGCAAGAATGGGCGTGTGATCGGAGGTTGGACGTGGAAGGTTGTGCGAGAGAGGAGGAAGGAAACATCTTTGTGGAAGTGAAGGTTGTGGAAGACTCGGTCTAGCCTAGCCAAAGTTGGGGCAACTCTTTTGCTAGTCCAAGTGAAGCGACACCCGAGAGGGGATCTCCGGGAGGTTTTCCTCATTTATTTTGTCATTGAATGCGTGACAAGCGCGGGGTTGGAGATGGTCGTGTGTTTTTGTCAAGTTTTTGTGATCTAATGAGATTAAAGTCTCGGCCAAGGCCCACGCTGATGGAGATGGACCTGAAGAGGTCGGAGATGGTGGATAGGAAGAGAGGGGTGAAACTATGGTCGGACGGGGCATATACATTGGTGATCGAGAACGAGTGTTCGAGAGATGCAAGACGAGAAGGAAGTAGTTAGGCGTAAGTCGTTCGGATCATGGTGGCGGTGTCAAGCGCTAGGCATCGTGGATCCCAAGCCGTAAGCAAGCCACCCCTGGACCCCGAGGCGTTGCGGACCACAAAGGAGGAAGTCATGTTGGGAGGGAGGAAGGAGGACGCTTTGAAGTAGTTGCGTGAGCCGAGCTTTGTTTCTGTGAGGCGAGGATGATAGAAGGGGAGGCATTACGGATTGCGTCACGAACGATGATGCACTTATCCGGTCGCCAAGACCACGCGTTCAAGACAAAGAACAAAAACGATTTTGACGAAGATGACATTTTAACACGGGATTACACCGAAACACAAGCCGTCCGGGACGGCCCAAGCTAAACCACCCAACGCCCACGAGTACAAACACAACGAAAAAAGAGGTACACGGGGGTCACGGGGAGAAGAACAAAGTAAACCGGATGTTACACGGGAAGGAAAAACGAAACAAACAACACTAACAACACACACAACACACAATTACCTGGTCGATCCTAGGGGTGCTAGTACTAAACATTCTGGAACGGGCGACACCGCATCCACAAAGCAGCGAAGTGGAACAGCCAAGCCCAGCCAGCGCGAGCCAACTGCGGGGAGAGAGGAATGGCGATGGGCGCTTTGTCTGTTAAGCGGAGCCACCACGCCGAACATGCTTCGAGGTCACCGAAAGCAGCCCGAGGCGTTGTTGATTGCCTTGCGTTGTACAGCCCTTGTCGGATCATGTTGACGAGGCTCCTTGTCCTTGGCCGCGAGCCTAGTGCTGTGGCGTTGGATGAACGCGGGAGGCGAGGCCAGGCCGCTCTCCCACGCCTGCGTCGGGTGGCCACAGGAAAAGCGGCGGGGCGGCGGAGTGGGGTGCGTCTCCTGGGGGGCGAGCGCACCACGGGGGACTCGGCGATCACAAAGCTCCCGGAGAGGCGGCGCCGACGCGGGAGGAGGGGTTGTCCGTGCCAACAAGTGTGAGAGCATGGCAATCCCCTGGCCCTGAGCCGCCGGGAGAGCGGCGAGCGGCGAGAGCGCCAGGCATTGGGTGATCCACATGCTGCTCAGGCGGCTCGAGGGCGGGCTGGCTTGTGGCGATCAAAAGGCCCTTCAGCCCCCCATTGCGGCCCGGCTGTGGCGGTGGTGGTGGCCCAAAGAAAGGCGCCAACGTGCCAGTCCTCATGCATCGGTCGGCGCGAGGCCAAACCCTAATCGGGTAGATGGTCGTCACCGTGCTGGCTGACCTCCATGCCCGGGTTCGTTGATCCGTAACTCCGTGGGATGTCCCGGTGATCGAACACCTCGATGAGCGGGCGAAGAGGTCCAAAGTTGCTCCCGGTGAGGCGGCCGGGTCAATCTCCACCACATTGCAGAAGTCGCGGAGGTTGAGCTTGATCTCCTCCGCCCGCCCACTGCGAAGTTGGGGGTAGTTGTTGGCGTGGATGTAGGCAATCCGAACGGAGTGCGAAGAAGCGGCGCCGATCTCCGCCGGGGCGGGCAGAATGAAGCGGTGTCCGGGAGCAGGGATAGGGCTGCATCCCCGGCGGACTCCACGGTGCCCGCCGGCGTCTCAAAACGCATGAGCATGGCGCCGTGCGAGGATGGCGGCGGCTCGGCCGGCATCGGGCGGGACTGGGCCACGCCGCACGGAGCGTCGCAGACACCTCAGTCGGGTGGACAGCCGGGACGATGAACGCGAATGCGAGGACATCATCAACTTCCGGCCGTCCAGGCCCGCCTGCACCTCGGCCACCATGGTGCGCCCGCCCGAGCCGAGGGGATGAGGCGTCACTCTCGACCTCCCTCGTAGTTATTTCTTGTGGAAACCCTCGAGTTTGTCCGCGCATCCGCCTCCGCAGCGCGCAGCACGATGGGGGCTACCAAAGCCCCCTGGAAGGCGCGGTAGGTTGGGACGCGAGGAGGGCACCAGGCGGGGACCTGCGGCCACCGGAATGGTCGGGAGCCGGACTCGAGGAGTTAGAGCCGGTCCCTTCCCCGCACGCCAACCATGGGAATGTCCCGGCCGGTGGCGGGCGGAGCGGCGGCGCGATGGCGCCAGCGCACCGGTGGAGGGTATCATATTGCGGGGGAGGTAGGCTGTGGTGAGAACAAGGCGAAGTTGAGCCCGGGCGCAAGGGCACGACGGCTTGTTGGGCGGGTGGCGGGATGGGCGGGGTGGGCGGCGGGAAGGTGGGGGGGGCGCGCGCGATCACGGCGCCCGGGAAGGGAACGGCATGGACGGCGGCGCGGGTAGCGGGGGTGGTGATGGTGGGCTCGCGGCGAGGAGGCAAGCGAGCACGGGCTATCGGCATCTTGCGATCGCGGGTGCGGTGACCGGAGGCGGAGCGATTCCGGCGGCGAACCGGATCGCGGCAATCTCGCACTTTGTGGTCGTGGAGCAAGGCACCGGAAGCAGCCGTTGGAACGGGTGATGGGTGGGGGAGCGCTGGGGTTTGGGGTTTTAGGCACAACGGAGAGCGCGTGCAGCTTCAAGGTAGGAGAGCGGTTTAATGGGAGGGGCTTTACTCCCCTCGGAGAACAAAAGGAGGGGCAAATGAATGCAGGGCCGCCGGGCCGTTGGCGACAAGACCAGGAGCAATCGCCGGCATGGGCGTCGTCGGCGTGGAAGCTTCGTGGGAGCGGTGGAGTAAGATCACGGTGCGGGCTCCGCACGATCTCGGCAAGCAGCGGGAGAAGTGGCGCGGAATGCCGAGATGTCTCGAGTCTTGTCGCCAGTGAGAAGTGGGCGCGTTAGTGCGCAGGCCGGGTGCCGCCGGTGGTGGACCGGACGTCGGGTGGGTGGGAATTAACTCCATCATCAACCTCCGGAGGGAGGAGAGCCGCCTGCGGCAAAGAACCTCCATGGATGGGTGCAAACAAGAACGAAGTACCAAGGCGCAACCTACCCGGGGCGACCAAGCACATTTGCAACATTTTGGCAGGAAACACGCACCCGAAAAACAAAAGCACAAACACGTCGAACGCGGAGGCGACCCGGACGAGCAAGAAGGAGGAACCGAACGGGCGTTTCCGGATGAAGTAGACATTATAGCGTGGGGAACGGGAGGGGGTGATCCGGATGTAGGCGATGAGAGGAGGAAGGAGAGATGGCACTGGGATGACCACGTTGTGGAGGTTACTTGAGCAAGCATTTCGAAGGTCGTCTCCCGGCCTAGTCGGGGAGCTGGACACTGAAGCAGCCTTCACCGAGCGTTGGCGACCTTCGGAGGACGTAGAGCTGCGACTCGGGATGGTGGCGCGGTGGCGTGAGGCCTTTGGTGGAGGGCGCAGGGTGGTGGTGGTGGTGTTGTAGTGGTGGCTGTCGCGCGGGCGGGCGGCGGCGGCGGCGTCGCCCGATCGCCGAGGAGGGGAGCGGACCTTACTGCAGACTTTTAGTCCTCTGGGTAACAGAATTAATAAATTGGTGTTCGTGCATTATTATTCTACTATAAACTTAGTCAAAGTTAATTAGAAAAAGATTGAGTTTGCAGCAAAATCAAACCGTACAATGATATATAGTGGTGTCATATCATACATGGCATGCGTGCGTATGTACCCTACTGGATCTCACTCATTGTGGGCATATGTGTCGATTCTAGCCATGGGGCTTGTCTTTCACCTAGCTCGTCGTAACATACATCGCCATTATTATCCACTCACTGATGATGATTGTGTTACCACCAATCAAATACCCGTCATCCATTGATAATATACTTCCCCCCCATCCTAAATTGTAAGTCGTTTGACTTTTTGGCACCAAATTTGACCGCTTCGTCTTATTCAGAAAATTTGTGCAAAAGTAGTCAATTAAAGTTATTTTTTAAGAATTTTTATTAATAAAGCAAGCTACGACAAAAGAAGTGATATTTTGCAAATTTTTTTTTGAATAACACGAGTGGTCAAACTTGGTGCCAAAAAGTCAAATAACTTACAATTTAGGATGGAGGAAGTAATTATTATTATACCCTCACCACTCTATGTGTGCATGCTTGGGCATGCAGATAATGATAAACATAAAAACTCACAATACGTATCTATGCACAATATATAAGCTTCTATCTTATATTCAAGACTTGTATATGGAATTTTTTTCTCCACACTACCCACTTGGGGCACACTTAATTTTCATTTAGAGAACCAAGATATAGTGAATGACACGTGAGATGTGGCCCTATATATGTGATTGAAATTAAGTGACTACTAGCAACCCAACATATATAATGGATGATGTTATAGCACTGGTTTAGAATGTCTAAGTACAGAGGGGAGGGCCGGCAAGCATCTTGACAACGCACAAATCCACATTCAGGCAAGAAATGGTGCACCACGTCAAATGCTAGAACGACAAGAGTTTTGGAACAAAGGGAGTATATTAGTGCTGACATGCATGCATAGAATGTTTGACTCTACGCTTGCCTCTCCCTCGGGGCACTCCAAACCTCAGAAACTAGTCCATGCAGTTTCTATATGTTCATTGATTAGGATGCTAACTAAGCAAAATGATGATGCATAAATGAATTTAAAGAAGAGATCCGAGGGAAAAGCTTTCATAGACAAGAAATTGTGAGCCACGAGGGCGGCATAGTTGGGGCTTATGATATTGGATGAAGCCCGACCTTGGGCAGCTGTAGGGTTCAAGCAACTAGCGAGTCTTCTTGTTGTTCTTTCTTAGTCTTGTTTTTCGCAGTCACTCTTTGGTGTCTTTATGTAATCGCAAAAGGCTTAGTGAGTGGGGTTGGTGTGCGTTGGTAACCTTGGTTAACGCTCTGTTATCGACTACTTTATTTCTACCTGCTTAATGAAAAACACGCTTCGACATGATTGAAAAAAAATAGACAAGAAATTGTGCCTATATGGAGACCAAGATACAAAGAGATGTGACAGGTAGATGATGGAGAGAAAAAAACACGCGAATTGGAATTTTTTTTTAATAGACTATCCATTAAATACGATTCCTATTTATACTGTCTAGATGATTCAGCAAGTATAAAAAAACTGTCAATTTTTTTAATAGAAAAAGAAAGTTATTATATAAAAAAAGTGACTGTTGGGTTGGGAGTCTTGGGACTGCTCTCAATCTCTCTACCAAAAATGTTCTGCATTACATGGATAATGGGCCTGGCCCCTCGTGAACGCATGGGCCTAGCCCAAAGAGCGATCCCAATCTCGGCCCATGAGCCCATGAAGGAACAGTGGTATTTTTCTTTTTGTTCCAGGCAATGGCAATTCCAGTCCACAGAAACAAGAAGGCACGCAGACGCAGAGCAGATCCAAGAAGCCAAGAAGCTCCGTCCTCTCCGGCCGCCGAGAGCAACAAGAGATCCCGGCGCCGTCCTCCACCTCCACCTCCACCTATGGCGTCCTCCACCTTCAGCGGCGACGAGACGGCGCCCTTCTTCGGCTTCCTCGGCGCCGCCGCCGCGCTCGTCTTCTCCTGTAAGCACACACCGCATCAGATCTCCCTCTCTTTCCCCGCCGGATCCATCCATCCATTCCTCCCTCCGCTCCCTCGCCCTCGCTCTGACTGATGGATGATGATGCCTAGGTATGGGCGCCGCCTATGGGACGGCCAAGAGCGGCGTCGGCGTGGCGTCCATGGGCGTCATGCGCCCCGAGCTCGTCATGAAGTCCATCGTCCCTGTCGTCATGGCTGGAGTCCTCGGAATCTACGGCCTCATCATCGCCGTCATCATCTCCACCGGGATCAACCCCAAGGCCAAGTCCTACTACCTCTTCGACGGATACGCGCACCTCTCCTCCGGACTCGCCTGCGGTCTTGCTGGCCTCGCCGCTGGCATGGCCATCGGCATCGTCGGAGATGCTGGAGTCAGGTACTGTACTAACTCTCTGGTTCCTTTGTACATGCCCTATCTGATTGATTACAAACACGTTTTGACTGGCATCGTCGTCGTCATCATGCTAATTGATTCTCAGTTAAAAAGAAAACTGTCTATCAAGATAGATCAAGCAGTTAGCAGTGTAGGACTGGTGGTGATTTGATTAACCTGCGCTAATACCATGATAGTTCCAAGGCTAGATGAACAGATTTTCTGTCTTGTACTCTTGTTAGTCTGACTGATGGAAATGGGTACATTTTCTGCCTTGTTACTTAATGGATGCAAATGAGTAGACTTCCTTTCTTGTGTTAGGCAACAACGGTTAGAAACTACAGGATGAGTTGTGTCTTCTATGTTGGTGTAGCTATGCTATGCTTGTCCTTTTAAGATCCACCTGTTAATATTGCTCTTGTTTGTGCCTGGGGCTCTACATCCTCTGAACATCAAGGAGACAAAGATTTACATTGTGTTGCTACTTTCTCCGAGTTGGGGCATACTTTGACCTCAGTAGCAATATTGCTCAGTAGTTATGTATATTAAAGTTGTCCATCTTTGACCCTAGAAAAATTGTAATCAAGAAAAGCTTATTCATGAGGTCCGGTTGTCCAGTTAACATACAAAAAACTAGAATATGGTAGTGGCTAATGCATTGGGATAGCAAACCTTCATGAGGTTGATTGATGCTTATGAATTACAGACAATTTATTTTCATTCAAATATGTTTCTCAGTCTAAGACTTTTTGGAGTGTGACCTGATACTATGCCTTTCTGAAGGGCATATATATGATCCTTTGCTGCAGCCCTTGAATCTTAAAGAACCAATTATTTGCGCTCTGTTGCTACTTCCACTGAATTGGGCATGCTGGATTAGTTGCATATAGCAAGTTTACCATATTTTAGCTCTTTTGCTTTTCTCAAACATGCACATTAGATACTGAGATAGCAGTGGACCCCTTGATACCTTGCAAACCTGTTTTTATCTCTGGTTTTGAATTTCACAATTCACACTCCTTCACTCCAGCCATGTTAATTTCATTTCAATACGTCACAAGGAATGGACTTTTTAATATGCTCATCTGTTACATTGTTCCATGTGAGGTAGGCATGTTCCCTGGACTTGGGGAATGGGGAGGGAGGAAATTGTTAAAGGGTTGTGGCCTCTGGGCCTGTGGCATTGGACACCCCCCCTTTGTAATTTTGGTTGTTGGGGTTTGGTGATAACTGAAGAACTTAGCTCTCAGTTGTGAAATCCCTAACACTTCCGTTCCATATGCTAATACAGTCACTAGCAATTTGCCTTGATTTTTCCCAGCTGACCTGCTTTAACGAAGTTCCGTCAATGAAGGGCATGCAAACACTTCTATTTGTTTCTGTTGCTATGTCATGCTTCATTATTTATGAAGCTCTGTTATACCAAGTTAGTTCAGGTTGAGTACAAATAATATGCAATTGTACCCACCAGTTTCTGTCATTTGTTGTTTGTATGCACTATATTTATTATCAGGGAATGCATTTTGTTACACCTCTAGATTTTCTACATATTAAGCTCTTGTTTGCATCTGGGATATATTTTTTCTAGTTGATCTTCTTTAACATATTTGTAAATGAATGTCAGGAAAAACAATTTAATTGGTTTCTTTTGTTACCTTAGCTTTTTTTGGTACATCTAGAGCTCTCTTGTACTAAGTTTATTCAGACTGAGCATAATTAGTATGCGCTATAGACAGCAGTTTATTTTATTTACTGCTAGTATGCATTAGATTTTCTTTATCAGGGAGTATATATTTTCTTTTCTTTTTTTTGCATCTGGGATATATTTTTTCTTTCACAGCCTACTTTTCTACAGTTATAAACCTTATATATAGTTGTATCCAGCAAGCTGCCATTCTTATCTTATTCTGATTTATCTCCTCTACAGGGCGAATGCACAGCAGCCAAAGTTGTTTGTGGGCATGATTCTGATTCTTATCTTCGCAGAAGCTCTCTTGCTCTGTATGGTCTCATCGTCGGTATCATCCTCTCATCCCGTGCTGGCCAATCTCGCACCGATTAGAAGGCTTGATATATGGCACACGAGTCATCTGCCATTGTATTCAAAGTGTTCTTTTCTCGGTGAACATTGTGAGATATCATGTTAAGCCTGTTCCACATTTGTAATATTATATTACTATTCTGCAAAGACAAACCTAGCTAGCGCTTGTAGTTCTGCTGGTGTATTTATTTGAAATAATAGGCAGCAAGCCCCGGTTGTGATGAATAATAAGCAAGCTGGACCAGTTGTTTTTGTTTTTGTTTTAAATGTGGATCGATTTTGTTATTATTTCAGTGTTTGCAGTCCCTTTTTTGCTTCACTGTGTTTTGGTGATGCCATTGCTGCCTACGATTGCACGAATGAGAATTGCTATTGATTTTACTGTAGTTTCTTATTACTTCCATAAAATCCAGTTGATCTAACTGGCTATTTACATCCATTTTTAAAAATGTAGTGCAAGATTAAGTATAAACTGTGCGACAGGGTAGATTTGTGCACATCTCATTTAGCTAAGTTTGGAGGCTGGAGCAAATCGTTATATAACACATATCTTTTATTGTCTAAGGCCTCCTTTAGTTTAGGCTGTCTCCTCCGGTAACGCATAAAACACAAGTATGCATGGCGGCCGGTCATCTGCGTCATGAAAACGGCCTCCAACGGGTGATGCATACGGAAGACTTGTTTTGCATCGAGGGAGAGGATTGGCAAACATGCGTCGCCTCGGTGTCTCTTTGCCTCTCCCACCACGGGCCCCACCACCACGAGATCCTAGCGGCGACGGCGCCACCGAATCGCGGCGGGTCCAAGGTGCGGCTCCACGCTGAGCTCCGGCGGCCGGCGCGGGTCCAAGCCCACGCTTCGGCGGGGCGGGGGAGCTCCAGCAGCCAGCGCTCGACGGGGAGCTCGCAAGGCACAGCCGGAGGTCGCAAGGCCGCGGCACAGCTTCGGAGGTCAAGACACCGATCGGGCGGCGCGATGCAGCCCCAGCGGTCCACGAGCGAGGAGGAAGGAGGCGTGCGCGGGCTGGCTGGGCGGCGGGGTAGACGACGCCACGCCGCAGCAGAGGTGCATGTGGGCGGTGAATGGGTAGTCCGTTGGAGATCACGATTTTTGGTGGAGAATTTTTTTCACTGTAGACGCCGCAAAGGAGAGATGGGTCTCCATAGTCGTTGGAGACAGCTTTATATGGGAAAAAATGGAGGAAAAGCATGCTATGTGTTTATGACTTTGGTTCACACGAATAGAGTATAGAAATAGTGTACGGATTTTTGTTTTTCTCTGGCTGCCGTTTGGGAGGAAATTTAGCATCCACTTAAACCTCTTGGTAAAAATCTTGCATCTTTTTCTGTACCTATCTAAATGATCATTCCTTCAAATTTATTTTGTATTTCGAATCCCCCTTTTTTATGTTTTTGCTTTCCTATTGTTCCAAGGGAGGCTATTCTAAGCCGTTATGAATTTGGTTTCTCTTTTTTTTTTTTTTTTTTTTTTTTGCGGCAAAGAAAATTTCATTAATACTAAAGCAAGTTACATCCACTCATTACTTTCTTGATGAAGCAACATTTTTTTAGAGGAACCAACTTCCCTGTTTGCTTGAACTTATCTATCGGTTGTATCAGACATGATACGATGTTATTATTCCACAACAAAATAATATTAGCTTGCTTATCAACTGTCACCGAAGAAACCATCAAACGAACAACTTGTAAACTTCTACTCCCTCCGTCCCTAAATAATTGTCGTCATTGGTATGTGTGTCATAAGTTTGACTTGATTTTTAGAAAATATGTGCAACATTTATATCTCTAAATAAATTTATTAAAAACCTAGATTAAATATATTTTCAATGATATTAATTATGTACCATAAATACATTATATTTTTTAGGGACGGGAGAGTAGTTCTTATGGAATCTCTTTTGGTCTCTAGAAATTGATTCTATTTGATAAGAATAGAGATTTTAGTGAAAAAAACCTCTAAAAGTCTCTTTAATCATATATCTTAACATAGTTCTCCTATGTTTCGAATTTCTCGCTAGCCAAAGATAGAAAATAAGGTTGGCTCTTAAGAATACGCACAAGAAATAAAAAAATCTGTTGGAGAGTAGAAAAGGTACATAAAAAGTGTGTTTTTTTTTTATTGAAATGACTCTCATGATTTAATAAGATTCTTAGAGGTGCTCTAAAGAGATAAGTGAGCTGCCTAATTTCATAGATTGGTACTCCCTCCAATTAAGAAACATGTGGGTAAGGATAAGGCTTGGTTAAACCTTAAAAACATACAAACATCTATTGGTATTTCAGAAAATAAATAAATTGAGAATCACTTAAGTATTTAATGAAACGGTTGATGGTTTTTACTGCGGTGATAAGCCGACTAATGCCGATTTATTATGAGAGGAAAACATTATACTAGAGCCGATAAAACCGAATTTGGAAACAACAAAAGTATACATGTAATTTATATCCAAAATACTTGCATACAATATCTTACATTTGAAAAATGATAATGTTGTATTCTATAGATTGAAACTAATGTTCATGGTATATAAGGAGTGACATTCTTGCACCAGTGTCAAAGAGGTTTGGAGGCTGAAGATCTGCCGTTCAATTGCTTTGAGATTCGCACATCACTAGAGGGTCGTGAGTCGTGACGGAGAGAAGAAAGGCATTCATTCTCCGGCCGCCGTTAAACCCGCGACGCCAGCCAGCCACCAAAGGTGAGCTCCGACTCCGACTCCGACTCCGACCGAGAGGCCGCAGCCGGCGAGAGAGGGAGGGAGACACACACGAAACCCTAGCGGGGATTTCTTCCACGCCACAGGCAAGAAGGGGGGGGGAAGGCGATGGAGTACCCGGCGGTAGCCGCCGGATCGGGGGCCACAAGTACTACTACCCGCCGCCGCAGCACTCGCAGCCGCAGGCGATTCGCCGCCCGCCGCGCCCCGCCGCTCGGTGGGTCAAGCAATGGTGCGTTCTTGCCTCCTCTCCCTCTCCCTCTCCCTCTCCCTCTCCCTCTTTCTCTTTCTCTTTCTCTTTCTGAGAAGGAGAAGAATCTCCGCTTCTTCTGACTGGAAATTCACCTGATGAGCTAATAAATTGCGCGCGCTGCATTGTTCTTGGCAGGATCCCGCAGGATCTCGCGTCCTCCGGCGGCAAGTGCTCGCTCTTCAAGTGGGTCAGAGGTACCAACTGTCTTTCCCCCTTCACTGAGGTTGTATTGTAAGACATACATGGGCTTCTTGAACCTGTCACAAGAGGCTTAGGTCTAGATTTCCATTGATGACGCTGATTGTTCATTTCTGATAGAGCAGTAGCTAAGTCCAGATTTGTGCTAGTTTACAGCTAGCAAGCCGGTGATTACAAGTTACTTACAACACCTTTCCTTACCTGTGTGCAGAGGATGGGTACAGGAACCCCAAGGAGAACCCCAGAGCGCTGGATGTAGAAGCCCCCAAGCCAGAACCCACCACAGAGATCCTCTTCCTCTGCAGCTACGAGAACTGCGGCAAGACATTTGTTGATGTCAGCGCGCTCCGCAAGCATGCTCATGTGCACAACGAGAAGCAGTATATCTGCACCGAGCCCAACTGTGGGAAGGTATCTCTACCTAGATCTCGTTGGAACGATAGCACACACTTTTTGTTTGTTATTGCAATAGAAATATGCACTTGAGCCTTATGGCACTTATCTGCTCCTAACACAAAACAACTGATATGTCTACCATTCCCTATTCCTTATTCCTTATACTGAACATGTCTACCACTCAGAATGTACCTGTCCAGTCTTTATCCTGAGTTACTGAGCAGCCCTGTTATTTATAATTGTATTGTTTTTCTATGATTTACTTCTTAATTGCGTTGCAACTAATGGCAAAGTTAATCATAACTGAATTTGATGGTGCCTATCATACTACGAAACTGTAAACAAAAACTATAATTCGATTTTTTTTCAGTCCTTTTGGCCTGTCTTGTCTTAAATACTTATAAACCATCAGATATTATATATGCCGAGAACTTTCAAATTGTCATTGTAGACCCTAACTACTTTGTTGTTCTATCTGGCAGAAATTTGTTGATAGCTCCAAGTTGAAGAGACATTATCTTACCCACACAGGACAAAAGGATTTTGTCTGTCCACATCCAGGCTGTGGTAAGGTAATCACCTCATCCCTCTCTAGCAATGCACTTATAAGGTATCATGGATTTCTAGTGCACTGTGGCTTTTGGCTTCCAAGTTTCAACCATCACCATACCCTTTATCTTTTGGAAATTATATATATCCATGGATAGCAAACGTTGTATCGAATGGGAACTGTCATATGGTATTTTAATTCTCTGTAATTTAAGATGTTCCTTTGATGTTTATAGTTCAACCTAATCTCTAATCTGATTTCATTGGATGTATCCAGCCCCGTGTAAGTTTGTATACTCAAGTACTCAGTTGCTGTGTTCCCAAACTTGTGGCTAAATTTTTGGGCTTTATATACGATGAAAAACATCCAAAGTGCACATGCATGACTCCATGAATGACTTGTTTGTAGTAATTGTTTTTCTTAAAAAAAGGCCTTAACTAGCCCAACCTTGTTTTCTGGATGTCAGTGGTAGGCCTAGCCCAGCCTTTTTTTTTGGGTGTCGGTGGCAGGCCTAGCCCAGCGTTGCTCAAAGGCCATTTGAGGGACAATAGGATGGTGACCTGACCCAAAACATTCTAGTCAACTGGTCCATGGCAGTTCCTTTCTTTTAATTTGAATGGATATCTTTTCTTAGAGTCATGTGTCTTTGGATATAGTGCATTTACATTTTCAAACAAACAAATGTTTTGAATTTCAGGCCTTCTCATTGGATTTTAACTTACGGTCACACCTGAAAACACATGCATTGGAGAATTATCACATATGCCCTTTCCCATCATGTGGCAAAAGATTTACAAGTGACTACAAACTAGCAGCACATGTCAAGTCACATGAAAAGGTATGTTGCTATTGTGCTTAAACTTCTGTAATCATCATTCAATATGCATTTACCCTTGTGGTTTATTATTTACTTCAATATTACTGCTCTTTTATACGATAAGTAACATCATCAGTCCTAGATCCACATGTGAAATATGTAAAAATGACAAAGATTCTCTTAACTAAATATTTTGTATACCGTAGTGCTGGCATGCCAGATTGTATTGCAGTATGGCTCTGTGCAGCTGCTCAGTTTGCCCTTGTATTGTATGTTGTGTTTATCATATAGTTCTTTGCTGTCAGCCTATTGTGCCTCATTGTCATATACGTCTATTTTTTATATCAGGTGAAGGATATATCATTGCATTGGAAAGTTCCATAATGTTACATTATATAAATATATCGCACTTGTCAATACAAACTCTGTAAACTTTTCCCTTGTGTAATTTATTCTGTCTATTGAGCCATGGTGCAGATTGGAACTCCTATTGCAGTGCAACATGCGCCAGCGCCTGCGCCAGCAGCAGAAAAACCGCGTGTCACCCCAAAGCCTTCGACTCCAGCAACCACAAGCTATGCTGATCGCCCATTTGTCTGCCCCTATGAAGGTTGTGACAAAGCATACATTCACAGTTACAAATTGAACCTTCATCTAAAAACTCAGCACCCTGAGCACGGTCAAGAGGAAAATGGTAAGGTCGGTGCTTCTGCTGGTCAGCATGCTGCGAATGAACAGACCTACCAGTATAACTATGCTGAGGTTGGTGAGATAGCACCAAACCCCAAAAGGAGCAAGCATAAGGCCCACTCATCCAAAGCCTACAGTAGTGCCAAGATCTCGAGAGCGATGCCTTCTGACATCAGTGGTGTCAGGAGCCAGTGGCCAGGTAAATCTACATACCAAGATGATAGTGAAGAGACCGAAGAAGGCGGGGCAACAACATTGAAGATGGCTGGAGATATGGAAACAATGATGATGATGATGAGGAAACACCAGATGAAGATTGACCTCTACTTAGGTTTGGACATGTAGATAGATGAGGTGGTCTGTTATAGTTTCTGCAGACTCTAAATCAATTCAGTCATGGGGAATTTCATTTTACCTTAGGTAGTAGTAGTTCATTCGGATGGTGCATCGATATATTGTACTCAGTTATCTGCTCCTAAATGTCACTCCCCTATGTTCCAGAGTGACTAATTGCCACTCTATGTGATAGTTTGAATATTGTTTTCCTTTGGAATAAATTTTCATTTGAAATGTTACGCACTTCATTATTTTATTAGATGAACTAGGTTGCTGGAAACACCATCCATGCAACATGCAATTTAGCCATAAACATGTTTTTTTTACTACAGTCTACATATTTTTCTGGCAAATGTTAGTGTGTCTGAACATTTTAGCATTAAACTTGCATCGATGTATTGTACTCTGTTCTCTGCTCCGGAATATGCAGTTCCCCATGTGACAGGATGAGTAATTGCTACAGCTATGTGATTCTGTTTGCTTGATTCAAGTTCTCATTCAAAACGTTGGACAATTCAGTTCAGTTGTATTATCTGACGAACTATGTATGTTGTTGATGAAAGATGGTGCATCGTTATACTGTATACTCTGTTATCTGCTCCTGAATATTCGGTTCCCCATGTGACAGAGTGACAGCCACATCGCCGGGAAGGACTCTGTCTTCAGCGATTTGCCGATCGCGAGGTAAAAAAAAAAAAAAACCAGCTGTGGTGTACCGATTTGATATGAGATCAGGCGAACTCGGCCGAGGTTCGCTGAGTTCATAGTCGACTCGGCTGAGATGAGAGTTCATATGAGATGAGGTGAACTCGGGCGAGGTTCGCTGAGTTCATCGTCTGAGCTTTGTTGAGATGAGTTCATTTGAACTCAGCTGAGTTCATGGTATGTCAGGCCTACACATGCGTGTTGAGCTCAGTTCATCTGAGGGGTCTGATCAGGAATACATTTGAGCAGCACATTGACGATCGATCCATAAATAGCCCCCTCCAACTCCGATCGACATACTCCTCGCTCACCACGAAACACACATACACCAAATCGATCGAACACACATACACCAAATCGATCGAAGCTCCCCTGCAGCCAGCGTTTAGTAGCAGGTAGTTCCAGTGTCATGGCTGCTGTGTGGGAAGCAGTTCTGTCCGACGTCGGGTCGGTGTTGCAGATCCTGTCAGTCCTATACTGGGCTGCCGGATGCCTGTACCGCCTCCGCTCATGCAAGCTCGAGGCTGCCAAGCTCCAGCGCCGCGTGTCGGAACTGGAGGCGGTGGCGGCGGCGCTGCCTGCTGCTTCTGCGCGTCAGGTCAGGAACGCGAGAGACCTCATCAACGACTACAACGACAGCTCCATCGTCAGCATCATGTTCAAGGGCGGCAGCATGGAGAGGGACATGGCGGAGACTCGACGTATCCTGGGGTACCTCGCCGCCGCACCGCCGCGCCCAGCGGTGTAGATGGGATGACATCGCCATAGATATCCATGGGTGTAAAGGTTTCTTTTGAAGGCAGACACATTGTAAACACATTATTTTCTTTTTCTCCCCGAAAACAAAATCAAATAGCTTTGATTAGTTGCGTCTTCTGTGTCAGTTATCAGTCACTATATCACTATATGTGTAATGTAATGTAATGGTTTTTTTTTTTTTGAGAGAAATGTGTAATGTGATACTTCATCCGTCCGAGAATAAACGCAATTTTTGACTTGAAACTATGTTTTGACCACTCGCCTTATTTAAAATTTTTATTTAAATTATAAAACAAATTAAATGGTATTAAAATATCGTTTGTTTGTGATGTAGTAAGTGATAACAAAAGTGATAATATTTGTAGAAGAAAGTTAAATAAAACGAACGGTTAAACACAGTTTGTAAAAGTTAAAAAATTACGTTTATTTTGATACCGACGAGTACGTAATAATAAAATGATGCATGTATGTATCGTGCCCTCTTTCCATCCGTATATGGGCATGTCTCTGCTATCGGGCCGCTTTGCTGTTTGACCTCTTTGGAAGCGGGCCCTCTCTTTTGAAAGAGCCGATGGAATCGATTCGAACGGTAGACAGAGGCGGCGCACCTGAGTCCACTTTCTCGCGCGAGTGCCCCATCCCGCCAGCCGGATCTCCCTTCCCTTGTCTCTCTGCTCGCCCCTTCCTCTTCTACAGCGGCATCGGCTACATCTGGCGGCTGGCCTTGCCGGCGGTGACCCCAGCCGCCGTGACGAGCGGAGGAGGGCCACAAGAACCGCGACCGCGTGGGCAGCGTGCCATCCAAGCGCTGACTTCCCCTTCGACGACTCGTGGAATCCAACGGTACGGTGCTGCGCGCCACGCTTTTTCTCACTCTCTCCGCGTGTGCTCTTCTTGGAATTACCGAGGCTATGTGCATTGTCGATTAATTTCTCGACCAGAGTGCACGATACGTGTTGCTGTAATAAAAATAAAAAGGAGTGGGGTTGGGGCGATGGCGAGTGCTTCCCAACCAACCGCCTCTTCGTCCTCAGTTTCAAACCAATTCATCCCCTACAATCTGGGTAGTAGGCAAGGTGGGAGAGGTGGCTTTCAGAACAATCGGGCCAGGTAGCACCCAGTTCAACAAGCGCAGCCACAAGGGAGGCATCCTGGTCCTCAAGCGCAAGTAGGGAACCAGCAACAGTTTAATCCAGAGAAACCAGCAGTTGCCGCAGGACAGGCAGCTCAGATTGTAGAGGGGGGGGGGTGGGTGGCAGGGATACAGGCTTTTCCAAACCAAAGGTTTGCTTTATCTGCTTTAAGGAAGATCATTTGGCTGACAAGTGTCCTAGGTGGGATGAGACACAACAAACAGTCCAATACATGGGGAGTGCTAACTAAGGGCTGTTTTTCTTTCACATAGATGTTGCTCATCTGGAGGATAGAAAATTGTGGGGTGTTTACTATTGAAGGAGGAGAAATTGGATGAAGACACTTCTGAAAAATCTGAGAGAGCAATCTGACATGACCTGGACTTGGCAGCTTAGGAAGACGGATGATTTTAGCTATATGGTTAGATTCCCTCTAGACAAGAGAATGGAGAGGATTCTGATTAACAATGCTACATTCTTCTACTTGCAAAATTGTTGTGTCCTCTCTCAAGGTATGGAATGCAAAAATAGAGCCCGTTGGAAGTCTAGAAGAGGTTTGGGTCCAGGTCAGAGGAATTGCCCCCCAAATGGTGTGACTGGGTAACCCTAAGGCTGGTAGCATCCACCATTGGGAAACTGATTGAAGTAGACTGGCACTCTCTCTTTGTCAGCTTCTTTTCTATGGTGAAAATCAAAGTGAAGAGCAGGGACCCAACTAAGATTTCTAGACAGAGCATGGTAGAAATGAATGATGAGTTGTTTGTGATCAATTTCAAGACAGAAGGTGTGGAAAAAATGCCCGAGAAGAGTGATAAGGATGATGGGGATGGTAAAAATGATGAAGACCCGGAAGATGAGGATCCGCTGGATGGGGATTCTGAAGAGAATGAAGGAGATGCTAGTCTGAAGAAACAAGACAGCGCTTCTTCTGAAGGAAGCAAAGACTATTAGGAATCTGCGTTGTGTGTTTGAAGCTGAAGTTCTAGAAGGTTGCTTTGCTAGGTCTGAGGAAGAGAGTTCCTGTATCAATCAGCTGGAGGCTATGGAGTTGGAGGATGCTGATGATCCATGGATGTAGAATCTAGAGATCACTGATGAACAGGAAGGAGGGGTTTGACTCTACCAGCTGAGTGGCTTTACAGCAGTTCAGATCTGGTGAGCCAAAATATTCAGCAGGAGGATATGATTGTTCAGCAGGACAGCAAGGAGGGGAAGTTGAAAATGTCACTTAGAACTTGGAAAATGGCCAGATGCAAAAGGAGGGCAAACTTACCAAGAAGAATTAGAGTAAGAAGAAAGTGTGGGGGCCTATCTTACCGACAAGGAAGAGCAAGAGAGTTCCACAAGATGGAGCGGCTATGCTGGAGCGAGCTCAACATGTCAAAAGGAAAAACAACTTAGAGATTATGGAAGGTAAGAAAAAAAGTTTCTCCACCTTTCTCTTTTAGTGATCTGTTACATGTTGCTAGTAGCATTGATGAAGTAGTGCCAACAGTGGGGTTGGACAAGATCAATGTAATTCATAATATTCTCTTATGTCTTATGCCTTTGTGTGTGTGGTCTTTTCTACTTGTTTCATATGGGTTTCATCTCTAGCCTACCCCAACTAGCTTGGGACTAAAGGCTATGTTGTTGTTGTTGCTAGATACAGAGATAACTAGGAATGACAAGTTTAGTGTAGAATGTACCTTGCAGGGCTGTAGTGATAAAACATGGTTTTAGGTGGTAGGTGTCTAGACGGTCAGCCCACACAAATAGATTTAGGCGCTATTGATGCTAAGCTAGTTGGTACTTCTAAACTGTTGGTGCAGATTACTGGTGGTAGTCTGGCCTTGGAAAATTCTCATTCAGCTGTGGGTGATGGCAGAGAGGACCCTCATACTCCCACAATGTAAGAAATCTCTGTTAGGAAAATACGTGTGTTTGAGGCTGAATTAGAGAAAACCTGGACTAAAGTAGTTAATAGGAAGAAAATTAAAATAGAAAATGAATTGTTTGTTTTGGAATATTATGGATCTAGGCAAAATTGGTAGACTGTCTTCCTTGGTTAGTAAAACTAAGGATACTAAGGCTGATGTAGTAGGCTCTCTTTCTCAACATTCAATTAGGAATTGTATCCATGTACCACAATGTCTCGTGATGGCTATGCTTCAATCTCTAGCCATTAACTATGTAAGGATATTAACAGCATCTTGCTGTTGAAATGAAACTTTGTTGTGCAAAAAAAAAAAAAAAAAAAAAAAAAGAGGCTGATGTAGTAGGTGTTATAGAAACCAAAAAAAGAGTCATTCACTGTTGCTTATATAGCCCTCCATAACCTCTAAGTTGTTTATCTTATTGGTAATATACCTTTTTATTGGTTTAATCTACCAGCTAAAGCTCTGCAGGAAGCATCTTGGTTCTAATAGTGATAAGTTTTCACTCACCCTAGTAGGGACCTTTTTCTATTATTAGTGTTCTGGTTGAAGAGAAGAAGACTGGGTTTATTTGGAAACTAGTAGGAGTATATGGTTCTCCTTACGAAGAAGGCAAAGATGCTTTTATTACTGAACTATACTCTGTTATACAGTCTTGGCAAGGGCCTGTTTTAGTTGCTGCCTTGCTGGTGATTTTAATCTCATCTGGTCTGCTAGAGACAAAAGTAAAGCTAGGATTAGCTACAGATGGACTGATGCCTTTAATGATTGGGTCCATATAAGTGGGCTTTAATAGAAAGTTAAGTGCCACTAGTAGGAAGTTCACTTGGACTAACAATCAGGACAATTTAGTTATGGACTGATTCTTGCATTAATTTGCTAGGATTAACTAAAAGTGTGCGCTGCACTTGCTTCATTAAGAGAGCCATGAAACACAATCAACTCATCACATCACGAGGCTTTAGAACAATTTAAGGCAAACAAATTAGCCGAGAGGCCAACAATTCCTTTAAAAAGGATACAAGCCAACAACAGAGGTTCGACATTATTACAAAAAAAAAAAGGTTATTACGCAAATCATCTCAAAAGGAAACCAGAACACGACTCTAGGGGGTAATAAGAGCTAGCGTCTCATCCAGCAGCCTCACCAACCTCGATCAGCATACATTTTTAGACAGGTTTGTTTTGGTCGACCCAGCTTGTGATGGCGAGGTTGGCGCCCTGTTGGATGAGCAATGAAAGAAGGCGCGCCTTGTTGTGCGCGTGGCTCCTTCCGCCTTTGATGGCTCCCTCCCATTCCTGCAGCTCCGTTGCCTCCAACGCATCCTTCACAGATTTGTCCCAGAAGCCGTCGCCGTACCTTTCCGCAAACGGTGCCTTGAGGTTGATCCACCGGTCGAAGTAGTCAGGGATGGGCAAGTTCTTGCGGGAGCACTCCTTATTGAGGATGGTACGGCAGTCCCAGTTGCCCCACGTCACTACCGCGACTCTCATGTTCAGGCCGCCGCCACAACCTTGATCTATCCAGGCTTGGTGCATCTGCAGCGCCTCGGACAGCGACACGGCGCCATTATGTCGTTTCACAGCTTCCTGCTCGATGCCGTTGTAGTTCTTGCAGTGCTCGCTCAGCTCATGATGTTCTGTTGGAATGACATACGTGTGGAAGATGGACTTAGGGTCACCGGTAGCAGCGTCGACGAGGATGGACGAGAACTCGATAATCTCTGGACTGAATCGTCCATACATCTTGTCGTCTATACTCCACATGGTTGCCTTGAAGTCTACGACCACGAATTGGTCGAAGGAGGACTTGTCCTTCTTTTCATCGCCAAGTGAAGCATGCTGCTTATCAACTAGTGCTGCTGCTGATGGCCTGAATTGAAAATAAAAAAGACACAGAAGCATCGTCTATCAGTGTGTGTTGCGACTTGCGTGTGGGAATGAAGAAGGGTACTGCAGCAAGCATCGAATGAAGAGAAGAAACACGCACTCGGGCTCAACGACGACCTCAATTGCCGTCTTCCTCGTCATCCCAGTTGGTAAACAACTTGTACTGATATCAAGACGACCCATCATCTCAACAATTTCATCCATGGCTTGCTGCCGGCTTATCCTCGTTACCACAGCATGAAAGCCGACAAGGCTTCTCCACCAAATTGGATCATTGCCGTATCGTCTCGACACCTCATAAATCATCATCCTAAGAATTTTCAAATACTTACCTTCATTATTCATTGCTAGCTGATGAATCATCCCCACCATCGACATCATACTACTATTTTTTTGTGTATACAAGGGACTGCCAGCAAGTTTTTGCTGAGGTGGCCTGCGCATAAGATCTGCAAAACAAATTGGTTGTTAGACAGTGGAGGTATTTCTTCCAAAACTGCTGTAATACCCTGTTGTAGTCCTCCCTTCTGGTACTCTACTTACTGTTCGCTCTGGTCGCCGTGTGTCTTATCATAGCTTGTGACAGTTCACTCCAACGCTCAATTTGTTCGAAGATAGCATCTGCATTGTCATATTCACTAGGAACGACAGAGTAGTCTCCCTGGATATCACATGAAAAAGACATAGTACTGTTTACGACAAAAATAGTCAAACCTTGTACTAATAACTATTAAATTATTTGTGTTGATTGATGCTAAAAATATAATGCATCAAATCAAAATTTCTTAAATTTGAAGGGTTTTCAGAATATATATATCCTATAAGAAATAAGAAATTACCAGTACGTATTAGTCAAAGATACATGCCAAATACCATGCAATGCAAAGCCAACTGTGTCAACTACTTTTTACCGGAGGTAGTAACATATCATTTGTGGTGACCTAATGCAAAATTAATAAACCAACGTGTTCTCTTATTTTACGTCATGAGCTTATGTCTGCCTTTTTGTGCCTTCAAATTAATTTTTTTTTAAGGAACGACAAAAGCTTTACCGTTGATTTTTATTAGGCGATATAAAGGAAAAACAGGTACAAACAACCGACACCTCAACACTGTACACCTCAACTTTGCCCCGTGCAAACAACAGGGGACGAAAAGAAAAAAAGGAACAAAAATGTACAACTCCCCTTGAGAACAGACTATCACACTTCTATCTGGGTCGTGAGCTTATGCCTTCAAATTAAATCATCTCAATATCGACAAAAGACATTAGATTTTGCAATATTACAGATAGATATAGATACGGGCATGAGGCCTAACACACAAATAAACCACCACCCGGACCACTCATTAGGCTACATGCTTTCGTATTGAGCACCATTATAAGGTCATATTTGGTTAGTTCGGTACCTGGACAAACAAGCTACCGAAAATAAGGGACTGCTTGAGTGTGCTGCTGCAGTCCACCTTTTTTTCAGCTCAGCTCCCAACTTCGCTAGCCAAACAAGGACAACTCCACTAGTTATGCTTCAGAAAAAAGTGAGAGTTTGTGAAGTACCTAATTAAACCCTAAGTAGTTGGTGGATTAGTCCCATATAAACCCTAAGTAGTGCCTATAGGTACCCCTGAATCTCCTTTTTCTTTTCCAGCATTACAAAGCAAGCCTTAGGGAGCCTCGGAGAGGACACGGAGGGTGTCGTGCTCTCCCTTCTCTCCTCCCGTACGCTCCCAGCCGCCTCCTTTCGGCCCCCTCCCTCCGGGCTCCGGTGAGCTCATCTCGCCCGTGGCGGGTAGGGAGAGGGCCCCGCATATCGTAGGTAGTAGTTTCATGCTCAAGGTAGTATTTGGTCGTATGGCGTCCTCCCGAGGCTCCACGTCGTCGCCGCCGTGGTTTTCCTCGGCTTCCGGCATTTGTCGTCACCGACTCCTTCGCGGTGAGTTTAAATAAAGTATTTCCCCCTCCCTCCCCACCCCCGCAGCCCTCATCTCCTCCTTCCGTCTCCACCCCGCCTTCATCCATCAAGCGGCGACTCTACAATCGGATTCATTCCCCTGGAAGATCCTCCGCCACCGCCTCGGGCGAGCCCCCCACCGCTCCGAAGATGATGAACTTCTACTCGTCGACGCCAATCCCACCTACATCTTTGGGTCATCGGCGATGAATCGAAGTCGTCTTCGACCACAAGCGGCTTCCGCGCGGCGAAGCCCATCCGCACCACTTGCACCCATGCGTCGACAACGCCCTTGCTGCAAGTCTGCAACTCACCGGCCACCTGCCCGCCCGACGGTGGACCAAGATATAGATCTAGGGTTCTTTATGTAATTGGCTCCTTTACCGGGGGCCTAAATGTAATTTCTATGCTATAATCTAATATATGTGGGCTTTGTGTCAAAAAAAAAAAAAACAAGCCTGAGGGAGATGACCTATTATTTGCCAAAAAAAAAAAAAAAAAAGAGAGGGAGAAGACCCTATTTTTGTTTTGGTGACACTATCTTGATAAAATATTTACTGCCAATAGGATTATATATGTTGCTAAAAACTCCCAATTAGAAAACTGATCATAGCACGCTTATTGCAGAATACTGCATGCATTTCGAAAAGGGGGGGGGTTCTAACTCCCACCAAGAAGGAATTATTTAAAAAATGTAATTGTAAAAAGAGGAAAGATCATATATAGCGGTTAGAATACTGCATGCATTTGGAGAAGTCGTGATGAAATAGAAAAGGACTCTTCCCCGCTGAACATAACATACCATGTCATACGGAAATCTTCCATAACCGCCACCCAAATTAAATCCTGCAAGTAATGCAAGTGAACCACAATCTTATGATCTGCGCCAATTGATTTGTTGTGAGTGATGATGAGATTCAGAAACTAACTATTTGGTGGTGGTGAAAAAGGGGGAGATTGGCCCAATACTGAACATCTGCATCATTGAAAAAATGAGTATAAAAAAAAACGAGACCCAACCTAGGAGGAATTAGGGAGCTTTGTATTAATTATAAAGAAAATGAGGCACGTAAGTCCGTCCCCCATGGGGATCGAACCAGGAGCGGTTGCTTCCATACGCAGTAAGCTAACCATCCGGACTATTGTCCAGTCCCGAAAAAAAAAAAATGAGTATCATCATTGATAGATATAAACTTCTTGGTTATTAAAAAAAGAGAGAGGAAAGAGACAGTAGTTTCTAGATTTTACCAGATCCGCTCGCTCCATGTGAGTTGTCAGCTGCATGACCTGCACCTGTGTATCCGCAAAACAATATTATTGCACGTAAAGCATGATAAACCAAGTGACAAAGCCTTGATCTCATCTCCCATTACATGTTATTCGATCATATTGTAGCATGTGGGAGTGACCAGCGGCCCGCCCTGAGTTTTATTTTGCATAGTATTCATTAAGTTATTACATGATTCGTATTGTAGAATGTGGGAAATCTCTTCGGCTAGTGAACCTTTCACTTCACAATGGAACGTAACATATACTTAAAGCAAAGAGCTGAATTGCATTAGTTCTTGTACAGATGCATTGCATTAGTTACATTTTCGTGAACTCCACGTGTTCACAAAATTAAAGAGATGCCGCGCCAATGCATATCCTGACAAAGCGGTAATGAATTGAAGAGGAAATGGCATATATAGCCATATGATTTGGACTTACTCGCTGTAGGATCTCCTTCTGTCGTTTGAGGATTCAGTGGCGGATAACTGCCTGGGGTCTGAATAACATTAGATAAAATATTTTTTTAGAAAATAATGTTACGAACTGATATTTATCACAATAGGTCACAACTCACAAGTGAGAGATTGAGCATAGATAAAGCACGTCACCACTGTCAAATTAAAATAAAGAGGTATAGCAGCCTTTCACGTGTAGAAAAAAAAATATAGAAAGCTAGCCAGGCGCGTGTGCGTGACAAGTTGTGATGTCAAATGGACTCAGGACATAAATAGTGCGACATCGATCCGTAAGATTTTGCAACCCCAATTGCAAACTGAGAGAAACGGTGGTCCACAATACAAAATTACCAGACTCCCACTGTATTGAGATCGAAAACAACTCTTTAACATGGAGCATAATCACCTGTTCATCACGTGGAGGAATAACGTCGGTGGTCATGTTGGGCTCTAGATATTTGTCCGTATCATTCTCTGCAAATAAGTGAACAGCATTATAAGAATATTGCATTTTCGTGTTATAATGTATCTGCTTTGGATTGATGTATACTGTAATCCCAAGCCTATCTGTAGGTGTATATATACGAAAATTTCTCTGAGAATCAAGTATCAGACAATGGGATTATTTTGTACTAGCTATTACGTACCATTAATTATCTTTTCACCAGAGGTGGGCACCTGTTTGTATTTGCTTAGAAGAAGATTTAGTAAGAGATTTAGGTCACGCAGAAGGCATTTTTTTGCTGTATACATGTGAACCAAAGAATATGTTAACAAATCATATATGTATAGCACATTAATTAAATAAATAAAATTAAACATCCAATTTATACCGATAGTCCCTGATCCCAAAATTATAAGTCATTTCAAAAATCTTGGACAGTCAAAACATTAGAGTTTGACCAAATTTATACGATAGGATAATGACATTCAGAATGCAAGTATCATTTTTGTTAAATATATTTTTATATTTTACTTATTTAATGTCACAAATCGTTTTAATTCTCTATATAATTTTAGTCAAACTTAAGATATTTTGACTCTCCTAGATTCTTGGAATGCCCTATAATTTAGGATGAAAGGAGTATCATAAATATGGAATAGAGAGATCAGAATGTATATAGCTAGCTCCTCGCCTTCAGGTTGATGCGTCATTAGTTCCTGATCCATATCTATTGCCGTTATGTGGTCCTCCAAAATTTGTATGTACTGACGTAGCTGCTCGATGGTGTTTGGGTCTTGATCTTCCGGTGGAGCTGAAATGAGAAGATAATCAGTGGTACAATCCACAAGATGAATGAACGAAGGTAAATGGAAAACAGTTCATATGCATCATGGATATCAATGGCTCAAGCCGAGTTAACGGACGCAATGGCTGATGAAGCCTGAAGCCGGCGTCGCTTCTACAGACCAAGACCAAGCTGCGGTGCTCTATTACAACTGAGAAGAAGCGGAGAAGACAGGAGGCCAGAGAGACAGAGAGAGGATGGTCCCATGGGTTGTGGTTGTGTAATTGCCTGTGTCCTGTACCATAAGAAGGACTTGGGGTGCTGCACATGGGATTGATCATTACGATACTCAGACGAAGAGCATTTTAAGGAGAAGGGGAGCATCCTGCATGGGATAGTTTTGATTTACCTTGTGTGTTTAACTGTTTATTTTATTTCTCTCTATTTATTTCTATATGACTTTGGATCAAGCTATTTGGTAGCTAACTTTGTCTATTTATGTTAAAAAACTCGACCAGCATCCACTAGCCAACTTTGAGGTTCTGTATTGATTTTTATTCTTATTTCCCCAAACTTTTCTTGTACGAGGACATTATTTTGTAAACTCTACTTGACTGCTTTCAGACATATATTGAAGCTGAAATCTTGAGGTTGAAAAAGAATGAGCTGAGACAGAGTAACGATTAGTGGGATCATCACTCACCAGGTCTCATCAGAGTACGCTTGAAGCTGGAGAAAACTAGAGTGAGGGAAGAAAAGGCGGCGGAACACGAAGGAAGTGAGCATAGTGGAGCTGGGTAGGAGCCGAGATTGACTGGCTCAAGACATGAATAGAGTGACTAATGTCAGGACGGGTGATCCCAAGATAAACAAGGATCCCAACAAGCTCACAGTAGGGAGTAGGATCAAAAAGTGGTACACCATCGGTGGGTCGTAGGTGAACACCAAGCTGCATAGGAGTATCAAATACCATCAGATGTGGAGGTGACCTTAAGACCAAGGAAGTAACAAAGAGAATCCAAATCAGGCACAAGAAATGTCGCATGGGGACGCTGCTTCATAGAGGCAATGAAGTTAGAGTCATCACCGTTGAGAATCATGTCATCGACATAGAGAAGAAGAAGGGTGCAATCACGAGGAGAAGTGTGAACAAGAGAGCAAGATCATGGTCACAGACCTTGAAGCCAACATTGATGACAACAGAGGAGAAACACTCGAACCAAGCATGAGGAGCTTGCTTAAGACCATAGAGGGAATGACGCAACCGACAAACCATCCCATCAGAAATGGAGTAACCTAGAGGTGGCTGCATATAAACTTCCACACGAAGCTCACCATTTAAGAAGGCGTTCTTGACATCAACTAAGAGATCGACCACTGATGAACGGAGACAACAACGAAAAGGGTCTGAACAATGGTCATGTATGTGAGCAACAGGAGGAAAGGTCTCCTGATAGTCAGCGACGTACTCCAGTTGGAAACCATGCGCCACAAGACGAGCTTTGTAGCTCTCGAAAGAACCATCTGGGCGAGCTTGACCTTGTACACCCACTTGCAAGTGATCGGAATGACACGAGGTGGCAACTAGAGAGGATCCCATGTGCCGGTACGCCGCATGGCAGCAATCTCCTTGGCCATAGCATGCTGCCATCCTCGTGAGCAGCAGCTTCCTGATAGGATCAAGATCTTGTTATCTACCGGTGAAGTGAATCTTGCTCCAGGGAAGAAATCTCCTTGGCCTAAATAAATCTACCGGTGATGTGAATCCAGTATTTCCAGTCAAGATCTTGTTGTCTGCGATGACTTTAGTGATTGAACAACAAGATCATTGTTGCGATTTTCTTGGCAGACTGCCAATTTGTGGCTATTAGAGCAACTCCAGCAGTAGATCCCAAATTAAGGCCTCCATTTTCAATTTGGGTGTCTGCCCCCATTTTTGTTGGCCTAAATTTATGCTTCAACTCTAGCAGCAGCACCTAAATGAAGGCCCCTAAATTCATGTAGTGAGACAATGACATAATGGTCACATTTGTCATTGGGTCAAAGCTTTCTTCTCTCTCATCCTTCTCTCCACACAAAGACGCAGGCCATGGAGCTCCACGGGAGGAGCACAAGCAAGGCAGCAGCCACGGCGAGCCATGCGCATCCTGTACGCCGAAGGGAGAGGAGGGAGTCGGAGCAGGCCATTCACGCCACTTTTGCTGGAGGAAGCGACTGTCAAGGGGCTCACTGGCGCAATGGTAAAGGCCATTGGTTGGGGGCTCCCACCCGGGGTTCAAATCACGGGTGCGACACTTTATCCTGGATTTATTTTAGGATTTTCCGGCGCTGTGCATTAAGTGGTAGACGATGTCCCCGTCGATAGCGAGGCGCCAGTGGTGACTTTAACTTCAAGATTTGCCGCTCGGTCCTTCGAAGGTGCTCATAGGGGTAGGGTTTGCGTGACGTGTGTTCATAGGGGTGAGTGCGCGTGCGTGTTGAGCGTCCGCGTTGTACTGTGTAATCTCAAAAAAAAAATAGGGATAGTGACTTCAGATTGTCGATCTCATCATCGATTGTCATTGCAAGGTAAAATTAGGGATCAAAGGTGATGAATGTGTTATTTGTTGTGCCCAACAATGCAACTTTCGTGAATTTGCTTTTAGTCCAATGGTAGGGTGGTCTAGTGGGACGCTATCCACTAGGGTTCAAATCCTGGTACTCGCACCTTCTCCTGGGAATTTCCTAGGATTTCCCGACGTTATGCGTTAAGTGCTAAGCGACGTTCCTATCGACAACGAGACCAAATGATGACTTCGGGAATCTCCAGATCTGCCGGGTGATCGGTCCTTTGGAGGTGCTCATAGGGGTAGAGTTTGCGTGTGTGTTCATAGGGGTGAGTGTGCGTGCATGTTATGAACGTCTGCGTTGTAGTGTGTAATTCTTAAAAAAAATAATGCGCAACTATCAATATTCTTTCAATGATTTGGATGCATTTTAGACTGGCTCCAAAACATTGGATCTTGTGGCTTGTGTAATATTTTGGGGTTGATCATTGAATTCACCATATGAACTATACTCTAGCTTCGGTTTGCGACAATGCTCGGTTCATCTAGAGCACCGATTGTATTGAGGAAAGCCAAAAGAGAAGTATAATGAGATGGAACAATCTCAATAGAACATTGTATCTTATTTATTTCAGGTCTTTTCATGTATAATTTGGAGGTGTAATATGGTGAGTTTGAACAAAATTTCCCCTTCCTTCACGAAAGAAAGATAGTATAACTGAGAGTAGCCAATGTCTAGTACCCAACCGGGACTGGAAGTCTCCATTCAATTCTGGTTGGGTTGCCTAGTAGTAAAGCAGTTCACAGGTTGGGAAAGCGGGACCGAAGGGGTTTCCTAACCGGGACAGTCCTGCACTAGTGGTAGCGTAAACAAATACTGGTATTAAGCACGTGCACCAACGTCGGGTAGGTCCTGCCATGTGACTTCACCTTTCTCTGCTCACGAGATGGCTGCAGCGGATGAACTAAAAATGTAGGATTAGACCCATAATAATAGTTTATATCTATATATTCTTTTGGAAGTTGTGATCTCTATATATCCACGAAAAAAATAGCGCGCTATAGCGGCGCTATAGCGCCCTTATAAGCGCGCCAATTAGAACACCGCTACGATATTGCAGTTTTTCACGCGCTATCGGGCGCTATTGCCGCTATCTCGCTATAGCGGCGCTAAATTGAAATAGCGCCATAGCGCCGCTATTTGGCCGCTATTCGCACCAGGCCAAAAATAGAGCTCGCTGCTTCATGAAAAAAGGCCCGGCCCAAAAATAGAGTTCGTTTCTATCCCGTGTCCACTGCCATCCTGTGTAACCCTAGCCACTATCCCACTCCCATCCCGTAACCTTGAAGCAGAAGACGGCGGCGGCGGATTTGGGGACGGGTTCGGGCGGCGAAGGGGTCGGCAGCGAGCTCGTGGGGGCGGCAGACGAGCGCTGGTGGCGGGCGAAGCGAGGCTGCTGCACTGCGGCGTTTTACGGCGAGGCTGCTGCTGCACGGCAGCTGTACGCGGCAGCGCGGCGGCGACGCTTCTGCTTGTGCGGCGGCGGCACTTCTGCGGGCGGCGGCGGGGTCCTGAGCGTGGAGGCAAGGGCGGCAAGCCGGCAACAATGTCAGAGCCAACTCATCCGAGTCCAGATGGAACAGCAGCAACACTAGGCGAGTCCCCTGTTCTTCACTTCGTCACTGTTGCGATTTGGAAGCAAGTTATTTGGTGAAATCTTGCAGTAGTGAAATCCACTCGTCACTAATGAAATCCATTCATGTTGGCTGTACCATCTTTATCTATAGTACTCAGAGTTCATTTCTCTGTTATTCAGTCAGAGATTTTGTTGTTTGCGAGATAGATGTGTGCTGCATGGATGTGTGCTTGAGCACACGCTAGTAGATGAGGGTCAAATCAGTGATTGAACACGCTAGTAGATGAGATTTCAAGTTAAAACATGTTCCTTGTTTTTTTTGAATCAAATAGCGCGCAATAGCGGCGCTATAGCGGCGCCAGCAGCCTAAAGCTACTGCGCTATAGCGGCGCTATAGCGCGGCAATAGCGGCGCTATAGCAGCGAATAGCGCCCGAGAGGGGCTGCCGCTATTTTGAATAGCCCGCGATCAAAAACGTGGCTATATATACTTTTGAGCTAACTCTAAACATTTTTTTTACATTTTAATAGAGACGATAGCTAGCTTTTGATCAAGAGCTAAGCTCTCGTACACATTTTAAGATTATGTGACAGTATTTTGAGGGACTATACATGTTATAAGCTATGTGTTAAAAGCTAGTATTACTGAAGAAGTTGTCTTAGAATTAGTAACTAGCTTTTACTATTGCGAGTGTCCTCATCTAGAGTATATAAATTTGGTTGGACATGGCATATATACTCCATCCTCCATCCGTCTAAAAAAATGCAACATGAGACCCGTGCCGGTTAAGGTAGCTCAAGTTTAACCAACTTTATAATAAATAATAATATTAGTATTTATGCCTCCAAATAAAATTATTATGGAAATGTATTCTATAGGAATCTTAGTACTTTTTTTATATAATTTTGGACAAATTTCAAAATGGTTGACTTTTTTTAAGAAGAACAAGAATTGCAATTTTTTATGGACGGAGATAGTATTATATCGCAAGAAACTTACTTTAATCACTGCAGGTACAGTGCCCTAATGGTATTACCTCTTCGGTGTAATAGCATATCCTCCGTAATGCAGAATAGATTGCTCCCCAGCATCCACAGAATTCTCCATGTACAGGATGGTGCTGAACCAGATACAGAAGTCAAAAAAAAAATGTATAGTAGGTAATATTCACAACACAATCAGTCTAACAAGAATGGTTCCAGCTCAGTAACAATCTAGTTGCCTGGCATCAGTAACAACTCACAACACAATCAGTAACAAGAACGGTTCGAGCTAGGTTCGTCACACTTGGCCGGGTGTGGACAAGCCTTTAAATTTACCTGGAAATTTGTGCAGAATGGAAGGTAGTCTCTTCCAGATTTCTAGTCCCAACTCATATGGGTCATCGCCCCTGAATGCGAAACGAAAACCAATTATTTAATTTGCACGTAACAAGACACTATATATATCGGGTACTTTTATGCATGATCGAGCTAACAAAATAGATTTTTCCAAATTACAAAAGTAGGTACACATGTTAGTACACTAGGATGAATTGCATTGATTATTTTTTTTTTCTCTACAAGACGCTATATATTTTCAAAAATTTCGAATATAGAACATCAAAACAAGTTGTTCAACAGAAAATAGGGTCCTTCCACTTACAACTTACGTACCCAATAGTTCTTCCCAAGTTGCGGAAAGCTCTAAATCCTGCTTGGAAAAATAGAATATAATAACACACAAGAAATTTGAGTTAAAGTGCATGAAAGTATTCTTATTCATCAGATTGGAAACCGGGCGCAAATTTAATTATGGGATTACTTTAGACTATTTTTCATTAGGCAGTGCAAGAGGAGCTCGTGGGGTATATGGGCCAAGTCCCACTTTAAAGAGGCCCAATTAGTAGCTAGAGTAGTTAGCATAGGTCAAATCTCACTCTAGGATTTGTCGTTAGTAGCTAGACAGCGACACGGTCTTCAAAAAATAATTTTTACTTGTCTTTTCTATAAAAATATTTATTGAAAAGTTATATATGTATATTTTTATGAAAATAATTTTCAAGACAAATCTATTGATATGATTTTCACATTTCCAAACTTAATGACTTAAAAATTATTCATGATTTATATTTTCAATGTTTGACCCAAACCTTATCTAAAACGTCTTCTTTTTCCAATATGGAGGGAGTATTGAATATATAAATGTCCAAGGGCACGAGGACAAGGAGATCGACACTCCAACCCCTAACCCCAGCCTTCTCCCCAGCCCCTAACAGGCAAAGGCTCAATGCTAGAATTGAATAATTTTTAGTGCAAATTCATTTGGTTCCTTGGAAGAGCCTTTTACAATAGTACGCATGGATATTTTCTTTATATTAACAAAAGAGAAGGCTAATTTTGGTGCGATTGTTGGGTTTACCTTTTCTAATGAACAGTTGGTCATTTGATGGAGAGAAATTCAAGGTCTCCAGGTGATGATTGTGGAGAGAAATTCAAGGTTTCTAGGTGATGATTCTGCAGCCTATGTCATACCCAACAATGCAACTGTCGATATTCTTTCAACGAATTAGACGTGTTTTAGACAAGTTCGAAGCATTGGATTTTTGTGGCATATCCAATGTTTTGGGGTTGGTCGTTGGATACGACATAAGGACTGCACTTTGGCTCCAACGTTCGATGGAAGCCTTTAGGGAAAAGACTGGATAAATATTATTTATTTTTTATTTTAGTTTTTTCATTTGTCAAAGATGTTATATTCATACGTTAGGACCCTTATAATAAGTTTACTCAAGAGAGACAAAATTCCATAAAAGAAGTATGACGTCTTACTATATTTTCAACGTAAGTTAGTATGATGTCCTTTTTCAGGCCAAAAAATGTTAACTTGTTTGACTTGTATGCACATGAACAAGAGACAAATCTTATAAGAATATATTTGACAAAAGGAAATAGTTTGGGTAGTAAATATAAAAAATAGTTTAGGGTTATATATCCAAATGCAGCCCAAAATTGGGGAAATGATTTTAACTTTTTTATTTACCTCTTCCATGTCATCCCATTGCTGAAAATCCTCGTCCGTACTAGGATGACCTGCTGGTGCCCAAAAGAAAATAAAAATCGCGTGTTGACATAGACGTGCACAATTTTTTTTTTTTTTTTTTTTGAAGGAACCCGTACACCAAAAGTAATCAGACCACCCGGATTATATAAAAATCCCGCCATCCCAAATCCACCCCACTATTTAGAACTGAAATGGTCATATTCTTTAGAATTGAATTCATTTATATATATATATATATATATAAATCATATTTTAGATACATAATAATTAAGCTAATATGGCTGTGTATGGATTATATTTTGGGCTATATAAGAGAGATATTTTTTTCTCCGTAGGACAGCGACTTAAAAGCGTGTTATAAGTTATACAAAGTAGAAACATAGCATACTTCCTCCACAGCGAGTTAAAAAGCGTGCTATAAGTCAATTTTCATAGCCCACCATACGAATTTAAGATATGCTCACATGTGAATTGTAATATCAAATTCCAAGCCAATTAAATAACCTAGTCTATTAAGTAGATTTCATTTCCTCCAAATGAGAGGATCCAAAACGGCCCCTTAGTGTATATCCACATTATAATCTAGTGTAGATCGATTGTTATTATCCAGACATGTTGGGTTTTATATAATCATCACCAAGTCATATTATTATAATCCATATATAAGGTATCCTAATTAATAACGTACAAATAAATTGAAGGAAATGATTATGAATGAAGATACTTCAAGTGATGATTCTGTAGTCATTACTAACTTGCTTTTTCTGAGAAACCGGAGAAAAAAGAATAAGCGAACACGAAACTAATTCCCCCCCAGTTAAGAAGTTAATTTATTAACTGTGTGAGGAAACAATAATGAATTTGAAGCCCGCACATGACATTTCTGCTAGTACCTGATCCGATTGGTAGCACCGGTTCTTTATAAGCCTCTTGATTAATAAGCTTAGACTTGCCTGAAAAAGTTTGAAAAAATAACAAAAATAATTAAGACTGGCATTCTAGCTAGCTAGGGTCAAACCACGCACTACTTCTGCGTATTATACCATCCTCAGAAAAAGCTTGGGTACCAACCTTTGGCGACTTGCACGTAGAAACGATTTGACACTCCTTCCCGAATTATTTCTTGCGCTACCATGTCACCTTCGGCCGTGGTCGCTATTACCCCAAGCTGAACCTCAAATCTCCCGGAGTTTTTTCAATAGTGAAGTTTGTACAAAGCGATCGACCCTCGGACAGTTCAAATGACTCATTTTGCGTTGGCATGTCTTTTCGTTCTGCTTCCATAAATTTATCTCTTGTCCAACGGCCGTTACTCTCATGACGGAATTTTCGGCTATCCAAGACAACCAGCTTAACAGCATGTGATGCAAGGTCGCCAGTTGTAACTTCAACTCCTTGTGCATCCGTCAAAGCTACTTGTATACTTAGTTTTTGGTTTTCAAAAACAATTATTTTCCCAGTCTCCGGATTTCTCCAGCCCACTGGATTTCTTATTACTAGCCGATACCTGGGGAAGAATATATATACATTATTTGCATTCACAAAAGACATATATGCATGGTAAGTCCCTAGTCCGTACCCCTACTAGACACTGTAGTACGTGTTTGGATTTTGAAACTGTGGTGCCACGTATTATTAGTAGGGTACCTTTTTTTTTTTTTTTTGATGCAACACAGGAGGGGGCCGGGATATGCTCCCCCTGGTAGGGTACCCTTATTAATTTTTTTTTTGAGAATGGTACCCTTATTAATTAGTATTATTAGATATATATGTCTATATATATATGTATATTATAGATACACCAGAGTGATCGATCGATTGTGTGGTACATGTATACGGATCGAAACGCATACAAGGCAACGGTTTAATTTGCAGCTAAACAGATTAATGTTAGTCTGTTAGTAGAGAGTTCGTACCCGCCTACTTCTTTTTGACCATCGCTTCTTCTTCGTTTTTGAATGTTGGATGATGATGGGAGAGCTCCATCCGTCTGGTCGATGGGAACAAAATGAAATTTCTCAAAGTTCGTAACGAAGATATTTATCTATGTATATATAAGATAGGTACTACGTACGTAGGAGCAGAATAAAACATTGTCATAAAGAAAGAAAGTGCCCAGGGATGAAGAGATTCCCTAGGAGATCGATGCCTGCACATATTTTCAAAGATCGAGAGATAAACTAGTACAGTACTACAATCGAACGTACCAGCATGGCGTCTGTTTGGATATTTCCTCGTCGCAGACGCAGTTTGTTGATTTCCACATAGAGTCGTGAAATCTCGTCCTCCATAGCCTGAACGCTGCCTGCAATATTGTTCTGCATATTCTGCATAGCCTGAACGCTGCCTGCAATGTTATTCTGCATAGCCTGAAGTTTGGCCCTCATAGTAGCCTGAATGCTGCATCCAAGAAAACGTCAATAAATCAGCAAGAAATTGAACCACCAAACAAATTGAATTTTGAAATGATACAAACAATTCAATGCAGGCATGGAATCCTGATGCTAAACATCTATCGCTAGCTAACAGCTCTCGTATTAGAATTAATAAGGATCTATGTCTCGTTCGGGTGTTTTGGCTTCCGATATCATTTGATCTATTTCCACCGTCTTCTTCCTCCTCCCGACGCGTCACTGCTGCCCGCCGCCCCGCTGCTGTGTGGTAGGGTCTCGCTGGCCGCGGAGCTCTGGACATGGCGGCCTCCTCTCCTTTCCCCTCCCCTCCCTCGCCGCTGCCATGGCCATGGGCGCCCCCCGCTCTACGCCCTCACGCCATCCCCACTGAACCATTTCTAAGCTAGCCGGAGATGAAGAAGAAGAGAGGGAGAGGCCGAAGATGGAGAGGAGAGAAAATTCGAGTGTTGGGTTGCTCCAAAACATGTGATCTGTAGCATTTCTGATAATGAAGGGATCTGGCTATGTACCTGTTCACTAGCTCGTCATCATCCATGGCGATGATCTTGACTTAATTGCTGCCGTTGTTGGCTGTCAGTCTGCTTAACTTTGTGTCGTCGTCCTTCTCCATCTGGCCGGGGAAGCCGACGGCCTTTTATGCTAACACCCATCTTGAACAGTCAAACCGCGCGCGTTCATCTTTCTGATGGGTGGGGCGCGATCGAGATTCCTTTTCATTACAAGAAAGAAAAAAAAAACATGTCCAGGCTTTACAACGAAGCTAGTGTCACTACCCGGCCAGCGGGCATAATTAAACCGTGATGACTAAAGTAGCCTTCTGTCGACAAATTAATTACAAAAGGCACATTTAAATAATGATTTTTAGGATATATATATATAAATAAATACATCAAGGAGCAATGACAAGGAAACTTCAGTGTTCAATTTTAAACAAATAAATAAATGATACTCTGAGCTTTAGAAAGCGTTTAGGACAACGACACACTCTCTAAAACATAACTTTGACCTCTTATTATTATAAAAATATTTATGGAGATGTGATATATGTATACTTTTATCAAATTATTTTTTAAGATAAATCTAGTCATGTAATTTTTACATTTACAAACTCAACAACCTAAAAGTTATTGATGATTTATATTCCCGATGTTTGACCCAAACCTTATCCAAAACGACTTCTAATACCAATCCGGAGGGAGTATCTATGAATGAAATTATGCATACTGATTCAATAGTCTAACATTTTTATATTATAAAAGGCCCTCAGTAGCTTTATTAGTTTCGCTCCAGGTCACCGAAAGCTGTCGTTGCTGGCTGCGAGGGCTGAGGCGTTTGTATATGGCCCAAGAAACCGCGTTCGTTTCGTTTCGTTTCATTTGTCTGGGAATTTGAGAGTCCCTTTTCACTTTGCAGAATAAAACTATGACGCACGGTTCCAACACGACGACTGACTCCCGCGGTCAATGATTAGGCCTTTCCCACCTGCTATCACTACTAATCAGACATTCAGAGTTCATGCAACAGGTGCATTTTTTTGAGAGTGACAATACCATGGCACACTAAGTTTCGGTTACAAATTTTATAGTGCAGAGAAAAACCGGGTACCGTTTTGCTTGAGGCTGGATTTGTTCAATTCAAAAGCATATGGCATATTTTCATGTGAACATATCTCAAAGAAGATGGACAAATATATCATCGAAACAAAAGGTACTTGAGAACTACTTATATCAAAGAAGATGGACTATTCATCACCCCTTGCAGTTGCATATCTTGTTCTTCAATCTGTGGAACGCTTTCAGAAAATGCTTGTATTGTTTAATCATTTATATTCGCAATTCCTTGGTCCAGTTTGATTGTGTTGATGATGAAATGTGTCCACACCAATACACCAGCGGGCCTTGGACGCCCTAGAGTTGCAAACAACCTACAAAAATAGCAACATCGATGGGACCGATGTAGAGCTCATTGTCAGTCTAAAAAGCTTCGGAATCACCTCCGAATTAGGAGGCACACAAAGGGTCTTCTAGGATCAGCAAGGCTACCTAGAACACCAACAAATCATGTGGAGAAATTCATCGAACATGAAGCTAGAGGATTGAGAGATAGCAAAATAGTGCAAAAAGACAGATATGTTTTATGTTTTTTATTATTGATGGTAGATGAGATCAAATTGGTCGTGAACCTCTTAATTTATAAAGGGGGTGGTCTTATCCCCTTAGGAATCAACCTAGATAATTTTCCAACTCCAAAAGTTTCCAAAACTTCCCAAACGCGATCTCAAAGAGATCGGTTCGAAATACAACATGAACCGGCTTAGGCGGCCATCAACCCGGCTAAGCTGGTTTTCACGGGTGAGCGGCGAGGCCGATCCGGCCTCTAAGTCATAGTTGGCTTAGCCGGCTTAGGGAACCAGCTAAGCCGGTTTTGGGGCACAACCGCTAACGCCCGGCCTAGTTGATTGGAGAGGAGCCGGCACGGCCGGCCGGGCCGAACCGACTAGCTTTGGCTCGCTTTGGCTCATCGTCTTCTTCGTGTGATCCTTGCGACGCCGGTCAACACCGATCATGTCAATGCCCTTCTTAACATGTTAAAGTCACCAAAAATAGTTTTGGACATTTTTGGGTGTGAAAGGACGTCTAGGCCCTAAATGGGTTTTGGATGATTAATGACAACAAGATTAAAGATCTAATGAGATTTGCTAGGTGTGGACAGGAAGATGGTTATCTCACAAGTACTTGTCATATATTGTAAAAGAGCTAAAATGATGTGTTATTGTGGAAACAATCTAATTCAAGCACAAGATAATAATGAAAATGGATTTCATGCAAAGGCTCATTCACGTGTGGGAATTCCACCATCCATTATAAGAAGATAAGGCTATTCATTGGGTTCAACATCAAGTGATGGTTTGGATTGAGATAGTGAAGATAACAGGAAAAGACTTTGAGGTACTAAGCAAGGGTGAAGGCAAAGTGATGACTCGACCGAGGGACCTAGCTAAAAATGAAGAAGGAAGTACTTGCATTTAGTCAAAGCTATTCAAGCCATTAGTCATGAGATATAGAATCAAAACCTAGATGATTTTTGGAGTGTGACTTAATATATTTGGAAACAAATCAACTACTTGAATATGATACAATCACTTGCTCAAGAAGGCTTTGCTCAAGGTGAAAAAAGAAGTTGATATAAACCCAACTACTTGATATATTCAAGAAGGCTTTACAACACGGGCTTTGTCCTTTTCAATATCCTTCAAAGCTCTTAATCTCTTGTTGGTCACCTCGTTATCCATCATTAAATCATGATTCACAATAGCAAATAAATCATTTTGTTTAGCAAGCCTGTATGCATCCAAATTGACTTCAAAGGGTACACAACTTTTTGGCCATAGACTAACTCGAAAGGATTGACTTTACTAGCGCCATGCCTCGATATGTGATGAACCCACAAAGCTTCCGACAAGACTCGTGGTGAAGCCTCATGGTGAAGCCTAGGAGCGATCGCGGCCGCATGATTGGGCTAAAGCCTAAGGGAGATGTTTACGAGGCCTTCATTTTAATGAAGACGATCTACGGTGCAATTTTTCGGGGGCATGAAGTTTGGAGGCTCTCGGTGGGGGGCGTTTTCCTTGGTGGATCTAAAATAATTCAGGATTTCAATTATAGTAGAGAAGATGGAACTAAAAAAATTTAAGATTTCAATTATAGTAGAGACGAGTATTATTTTTTCACGTGTAAAAACTAAGGGATTATTTTTTTTTTTGACAAGTAAACATTGCATTCATATTGTTAACAGACGAAGTTGTTGAAGCCGTTACACCATGAGCGGTTACATGTTGGAGTGCCGCAAGGAAAGGGCATCCATGTTCATGTGTTGGATTAACACATAATCCACTAAAATCTAGTTCATGATCAACTAAAGTGAGGTAGGCTTGCTTGGCAAGTGAATCCGCCATCGATTGCAGCCGTGGAATCTCATGCGCCTTGATGGACCCTCCCGCAATAGCCGAGGCAACAATCTCCGTGTGCGGCTTGATTGTCCAAACGGAAGGTGGTCCGTGTTGGTTCCATTGATGAAGTTAATTAACGGTTGGCTGTCCGCTAGAAGGGTTGCATCTTCCCTGTGAAGGCTACATAAAGCGAAGTGGCCAAGGCACGGCGGCGGCCTCGACCATGATTACGTAGTGGCTTGCTGCATGCGGCCTTGACGAAGACGCTGGTGGGCGTAGTAGTAGAGGTGTCGACAATGAAGATACCCGGCCACGCTTTTTTTCTTGATGTGATCACCTGTTGGTCGGGTGGAATGGACGCGTCGTGTAACACCCGAGTCCCTGTAAAGAAGAAGGAGTTTGAAGGAGATACATTGTCGTTGGCAATGTTTAGTGTTTGTGAGTCACTTGGATTCTGAACCATGACAGGTGATTCGATGTTCTGTTGCAACTCATTTGTTGGGTGGCCGAGCTATGCTTGAAGACGCCAAGTGTTGGTGGTTCCACGGCATTGGATGGCAGCCGGTGGGTAAGTGCTTGACCTGAAATAACGAGTTCATACCTTGTCGTAGTTGCATCGGTGGTTGCATAGTCTGGATGGTCATCGTCTGGTTCCCCTTGTCCTTGGTTCTCAAGGCCGTTTTTGTAGGTATGTGTGCATATGAGCTTCCGCCGCCTTGTGTACCTGAAAGGAACTCCAAGTTCTACCTTGACATCTGTTGTCATTCCTAGCTTTCCAAATGTACCAAAGCATAAAAAGAAAATTAAACAGAGTGGTGTCAGAGGGATTAGTAGTAAGCAAAATAGGTAAAGTGAGTTGAACTCCATCTTCTGAATGTGTGATGCTTTGTGTGTGAATGACAGGATTAGCTGAAGCCCAAACCTGGGTTGGAAGTTCACATTGAAAGAAAAGATGGTTATCATCTTCTATGGCTCCACAATAAGTGCAATGCTGATCAATATGGGTAGAGTATCTACCCGCTCTCTCTCCGGTTGCTAAAGCTCTTCTTATAAGTCTCCAGGCAAAGGTTTTGAGGAGTGGGGGGATGGTCTTAGATTTCCATATTTTTTGTAAAATGATGTTGGCATCATGGGAAATGCTTCTGGAGCCACTAAGAGGTAGAGGGCTGTTGTGTTCTGAGGCAAGGTAGGTGTAAATGGACTTGGTGGTACAAATACCATTAGTTGCTGGAGCCCATCTAATTAAGCATATCATTATGGTCTGAAGGGACAGTTGGAGTGCCTTCGATTGCTTGTACAGCCTGTGGGGAGAAAGTTTGGGCTAGGAGATCGTGGTTCCAAGTTTGGGTTTCCGGAATCCAAAGGTCGGCTACAGTGGAGGGTAAGGGTGTAGTGGTTACCGGAAGGTTAAGGTGGTCGTGGATATCCTCCCACACCGCCGTCCAAGGAGTAGACCAAATTGACAAGTCCCCACAATGAATTTGGTAGACCGCATTTGAGTGTAGATGATGCTTGACCTGCAAAACCGAGGATCAATATATAGATTTTGGAGTATTCACTACTACGAGAATCGATTTTACATGGTGTTTGAATTTCATTTTCCGTGGCGGGCATTTGAGAAACCGCCACGGTTAATATCATGATTAACCGTGGCGGGCATTTTCTATTTTGCGTGGCGGTCATAAAAACCGCCCGCGGTTAATCGATAACCGTGGCGGTTTTTGTTAAAAAGCCCGTCACCATAAATTGGAGCCCAAATCAGCCCAAATCGAGCCCAAATCAGCCCAAATCGAGTCTACTATATAAAGCGACACTTAGGTTTTTCAATCACCGGTGTCACCCTCTCCCCAACCGGTCGCATTCTCTCACCCTCTCCCGCCCGACCCGGCGCGCCCCCTCTCCCTTTCTCTCTCCGTCGCAGCGCCTCCGGCCCTCCTCTCCCCGGGCGGCGCGCCTCGCCCTCCCCTCCCTCTCGGCAGCGGCGGCGCCCCCCCTCCCCTTCCTCTCGTCGTCGCGGCGCGCCTCGCCTTCCTCTCCCGTCGCGGCGGCGCGCCCCCCTACACCCGGCGACGGGCGGCGCGCCGGCGACCAGCAAGGCGGCGGGCGGCGTCGGCTCCTCGGCGGCGCGGGCGGGCAGCGTGGCGGGCATCTCCGGACGGCGTCCCCGGCGGCGGATCCGGATCCGGGCAGCGGATCCGGCCCTGGCGCGCTGGATCCGGCCGCCACGAGCAGATCCGCCCGGCCCACAGCGATCGCGCCGGCGGCGCGGATCCAGCCAGCCCACGAGCGGCTCCGCCGGCGGAGCGCGGATCACGGTGGAGGCACGGCGCGCGGGCGCACTGGAACCCTAACGGGCCGGCGGCCCGTGATCCGGGCCCGTTGGGGTTTCAATTGGATTTTCTTTTTTTATTTTTTTATTCATTAACGGTGGCGGGCTTTTTGTTTCCAAAGACCGCCACGCAAAATCAACCGATTTTCCGTCACCTTCCTTCCGTGGCGGTCATAAAGTCCGCCACGGAAAATCGAAATAGTCCGCCACGGAAAATCGAAATAGTCCGCCACGGAAAATCGATTCCGTAGTAGTGATTGTTAGGTGCAGTCAAAAAGCGAGTTATGTGGATAGTATTTTGCTTTTAGAATAGAGGATAGGAAAGGATTTTTCAAGGTGGCCACATTCCAAGCCGAAAGTGGATGATGAGGCTTTGGTTGATTTTAGCCATATCTCTTATACCTAAACCTCCCTGCTCTTTAGGTTTGCACATGTCATCCAAAGACCTGTAAGGGATTGGAGAAGTGTCGTGTTCTTCCTGGATTCCTGCCCACCAAAATCTTCGAATAATAGTGTTAATACGTTCAATGAAAGCTTTGGAGAAGAGAACCGTGGACATGTAATAAATAGGGATGGAGGACAGAACAGATTTAATGTATTGAAGCCTACCTGCATGGTTAAGTTTGTTGGCCTTAATAATGCTAAACTTTGCCATAAACTTACCATAAATGAAGTCATATGCTTTGTTTTTGTCTCTATGGGTGAAAATCATTGGATGCCCAGGTGCATTGTGTTGGGCTGTAGGTCTTGGACCGGGAAGATGGCCCTAATGTTTGGTTGGCGGCCACAGCCAGCCACACCATGCACCAGACTCTGTGGTGGCGCCAAACTTTATGTGGCGAGCGGTGGTGAGCAAAAACTCCGCAACAACTGTGGTTAAAAATAGCAATGGGTTCTATACAAAAGCACGTCACTTGCCAAAGTTATACTCAACCAAACACTAACCATGTATGTGTGTCACCTTGTGGCCACCTTCACAATGATGTGGCTGGCTGTGGCGGTCAACCAAAGAACCCCTATGTGTTTGTGACCGCTCCACGAGCTCAGCTCTACAAACTCCACCGTGAAGCAACTCCATAAAAACTTGGAGTTTGCGAGCATTGTATTTCGCTTCACATACTACGTTCTACAAACTCAACAGTGGGGCAGCTTCACAAAAACCTGGAGTTTGTGGAGCATCTCTTTAGGTGCTCTCACAACTCCTTACTTTGTTTTCTCAAGCGGAGTGCGTGGAGCTAAAACCGTTTGGCTGAAAAATATGGAGCGGAGCTGAAAAGCGTCTTGCGGAGCGATCCCAAACACCCCTAAATACTAGTCTAGAGTTTTTTTTACCGGTAGAAAAACATTTGGACACACCCGATAAATTCAAAATGAGTTAAGAAAAATTGGCTTCATTTTCTAGGAAAACTTTCTAATTCATTATCCATCACAGATTTATATAACATGAATGAAATAACACAACATATCATAAAACTAGTGCTGCAGTAATTTAGCAGTTAGACGGTGGGCAAGTTGCACATATATGCTGGTATCATCGATTGTGTGAGTGAGAAATTAAATAAATTTGAAGAAATTAAGTATTTATTAAGACTAGAGGATATGTATATTTTAGGGTGTAATTTTTGGAGTAAAAGATGAATTTAACCGTAAACTTTGACCATTTAAAATTCTTTTGGACCTTAAGGAAAAAAAAAGGCGATATTTCGCCGAAATTGCAAACCAGAGCTATTTATTTTACATTACATCCAGGCAGCGTTTTTTTTATGTATATAGCCTGGAAAATTTGTGGGTTGGTATTTTTACGCTGGGTTTTGGACACAAAACTAGACTTCCAAACTGGCCCAGAAAGAATCTGTCATAGAGATAATACGTCGGATTAAAAAAAAAAAACAACCTGTATAACAAATTGGGACCATTTCTAGCATCCCCGAGGGCAGTCCCAATGGAAGAAAGCGACACGTTTTCTATGGCAAAAGAAATCACCTATAGAAACCATTCTTCACAGTGGTAGTTTCTTCGAGTAATAATTATTTTCTTTTTCTCTCTCCCAATTCCACCAATGGGGAGAGTTGCATTAACCCTATAAAAACTAGTGGTTTCTCCCCAATGGTAAATTCATTGTTTCTTGTGCATTGGGTCAAGAGTAGACATGGTTTCTCCATGAAGAAACCATTTCTATGATTTTTGCTCTCTTTCCTCATTAATTAGGCTGTCTCATCATCATTTTGCTTAGTTGGCAAGACATTTAATAGAGATAGAAACTACCATTAATACACCATTGGGAGTGCCCTGATGGTAGCAAGGAAGTGAGCATGTAATAATGTATAGGAGTATCCGAGTATTCCTTTTGTTTATTGCTAACTAAGTGGCGCAAATTACGAGTTTGCGAGGGACGCTCGACGAATGAAATACGTATTTGCGTTGGCGAAATTGAGCTCCTGGAACCCGGCCAGGGGTAAGGAAAAATGGTCTGATGTTTGGTGAAATCGTGTGAGAATTCCCGTCTTCACTCGAGATCACGTTTGGGCTGGAGCCAGCCCAGGTGGTCGGCCCAATTAAGTCGTGCGTACGTCTTTGAGGTGGTTTCTGTTGGTGCGAAGTGCTGTGATGAGTGGCGAGTTCGTGTGAGATCACACGACATTCCTAGAGTTGAGATGAAATCCCATTCTTTCATTTGACGTGCCCTGTGTTACCGTGACATCAACAACACGAGACGGCGGATGGCTCGATCGCCGGCCCTATAAAATCACAGGGCATGCCATCTCGATCATCTCATCTCCTGCAGCACAGCATTACTTGGATCATCGATCTTTTGGTGAGCAGGCATGCACCATCCTGAATTCCTTAGCTTGTTTCACGCATTACTCTCTTCTTGTTCTCATCAATGATCAGAGCTATCTACCTCTGTTTTGTTTCAGGAAGTAGATCGAGATCGACGACATGGCCGTGTGGGAGACGGTGCAAACTACTCTGCAGGCTCTGGGCGTGAACGCGGCAACGGTCGTGGGCTTCGCCGCCGGCGCGCTCCGCCACCGCGTGCGGTCCTGCAGCATCGAGTACGGCAAGCTGAAGCACTGTGCGTCCAAGCTCAAGTCACTCGAGGGCCTCCCCACGGCCCAACGCGCCGAGGAGGTGATGCGCGCGAAGCACCTGTGGGCTGGAAACGTGCAGGCCCTCAGCGACGCCAACAAACTGGTGGAGGCGTACCGTCGCAGCTCCGTGTTCCACGTCCTCCGCAACAGCAGGCGCATGGAGACGGAGATGGTCGCCATGCGCCGCCAGGTCACCAACCACTACGACCTCGCCGTCGGCATACACGCCGGCGTCGCCGTCAGCTCCAAGGACAACGTGCACGTGCCGCCGGCTCCAAACGGCGGCGACAGAGAGTGATGTACTCGAGGTTCAAGAAGCTGAATTAGATGCTGATTGTGTAACAATGTGCTCTTGTACTTTTTTTTTTTCCTTCGTAGGGGAGGAGTTTTTTTTTTTTTAATGAGGCAAGCACATTGGTGTAATGAATGAATAAACATGAATAATAAAGTTTCTCCCCAAAAATGGTTGATGTTTGCAATGGCGGCCACCCTCCCTTTTGGTCTTGGTCTGCAAAAAAGGCACAAGTCAAGGTGCTGTCTTTGTTGATGATAAGGTAGGAGCTACTCAAGTCAGCATTAAGTGTTACACCCATAAATAATATATTATTGCAGACCTTCTACCTACATTAGCATTTTCTGTTTTGTTGGTTTCTAATTATACTGGTATTGTTATTTTGTTAGATGTTTGATGACATTCTTTTATGTGAATATGCTGTTTTATTTCTGCATGCACATCTGGATCTTATTTCCCCTTGATACAAAAATGAAAGAAACATGGTTTTATTTATGTAGTACCATGCAAGAACACATAATGATCATCTTTTTCATATCGTCAGTTTTTACGGATGCTTGCCATTCTTTTCTAGTTCTCACAACTTCTTCTCTTCCCTTATGGAAGGCTGAGTTCAATCGCTTGGCACCATCTATCAATGTTGTTGTGTTTGATGGGGAGAAGGATGTGCTTATACTAATTCAAAATCCGAGTCCCATGAGAATGGAAGCCACATAATGTTCCATGTTCTCCTAGCTCATCTATTACCTCTAAGATAACATGCATAAATAAAACAGCATATTCACATAAAAGAATGTCATCAAACATCTAACAAAATAACAATACCAGTATAATTAGAAACCAACAAAACAGAAAATGCAATCTAGGTAGAAGGTCTGCAATAATATGTTATTTATGGGTGTAACACTTAATGCTGACTTGAGTAGCTCCTACCTTATCATCGACAAAGACAGCACCTTGAGACTTGTGCCGGAACTCAAGGAGCTTATTTACAGAACACAGATGATCATTATCAAAGTCAGAATGGCACCCATCTGGCAATCTCTGAAGTTTCTGAAATTGGCTTTTCTTAACCTATAAAGAAAAAAAAAAAATGTGTGTTTTAGTAGCCAATACAACAAGTGGGGAGTAATGTAGATCAGGTTAAGAGTACATGACTAAAAAAGAAGCAGCACTTTCTGTTTTCAAGCATACCTTCTTTGTTTTTGTGGGAACAGTTGATTGCTTCGATTTAACAACTTCATATGCAAAATTACACACAAATCAGATATGGAAACATATTTGCATGAATCTAATGTGTCGTAAATAGCCAAGAGTGGTTATCACACTTCTCTTTCATGCTGAATCTAGTGTAAATGTTTTGCACATAAATTTTTGGTTATACATGAGATGTGTTCAGCTAGAGCATGTAGCCTTGAAAACAGAAATCACTTGACACTAGTAGATTGCAAAGCTGAAAGCTAGAAGGGATTGATGTTTTCTCGATGTTGCTGTCATGTTGCAAGTAAAAGCAAAATGGTCAACTATCATAATGACATGCCAGTTATATATCTAATTCAAGGTGTTTTCTTTGATGTTTAGTTCAATCTAATCAATTTTCTACACTCAAGCACTTATTTGCTTTTCTTCTTAATATAATGACACTCAGCTCTCCTTCCCATTCAAGAAAATAAGTACTTAATTGCTATATTTTCATAATTGTTGTTACTTTTGGAGTTTTATTCAATGAAAAGCTTCCAGTGTGGACTTCCATGACTAGTTTCAAATTGTTTTTTATTCCTCTCTAACAAATATAGCCTGTAACTAGCCCCAGGCTTGTTGAAGGCCATTTGGCCATTTGGGGGCCACCTGGATGGTGGCCTGACCCAAACAATCTAACCAGTTCCTTTCGTGTAATGTGAATGGATGCCTTCCCTTAAGGTTGTTTGTGCTTTGGCATGCTATAGTGTATTTACATCTTCTAACAAACAAATGCTTTGAATTTCAGCCCCTCTGATTGGATTTTTAACTTATGTTTGCACCTGTAAACACATGCATCGGAGAATTATAACATATGCCTTCTGCAGCATGTGGCAAAAAGATTTATATGTGGCTTCAAACTAAGAAGAGCCCATGCCAAGTCATATGAAAAGGTACTCCTAATTGCTTAAACCTATGTAGTCCAAGGTGCACTTGGCCTTTTGGTTGATTGTTGCAGAGTTTACCGCTTTTTAATACCTAAGTTACATCCTAAGTAAGTAAAAATAATCAGTAAAAGATTCTATTAATCGACTAATTTTCTACACTAGTGCTAGCATGCCAGACTAATAGGTATATAATATATTGCTATTGCTCAGTGCTGCTGCTCGATTTTTTTGTCTTTCTGTTGTGTGTTGTGCTTATGCTATAATTCTGTGTTATCAGCCTATGAGCCTCCGTGTAGATGCCTTCCTATGCATTTATTTCAGTCTATGCTAACATATGAAATTATAAAGATCTCAAAGGATGAGGTTACATCGATAAATAAGTCCTTCCTATGCATTTATGTTTTATATCAGGTGAAGGGTATCTCAAACTATGGTTATCATGTCATCTGTGCGTGAACCTAGGACTATAGAAGCAGCTTCTTCCCTGACAAGGCTCCTTTGAGATATTTTTGGACTATTCAGCAAGCATAAATGATTAACTGGCTAACTGCATATAGCAGCCAGTTATACAGAGGAAAACTCTAGCTGTAATGAGTTGCAGTACATCTAGTTTGTCAGATTAATCTCATATCAATTTACAATATAGTTAAAACTGACTTATTAATCTTTTTAAGTTCCATGTTGTTACTTTGTAAATTCATTTTTTTTTCTAATATGAATTTGTTTACTCTTTCTGTGTCAATGCAAAGTTTGCATATATCCATGGTCTTTCGTAAGATTTTGTGGCTTTTCTGCAAGTTTAACTGACTGTGTATTCAGTTGCACATGCCAAAGATAAATCTCAGGTTGCAATAAATTGCAGCAGCCTTAACTACTCAGATTCATGTCATATTGATTTAATATAACTAAGCTAAACAGCCATTCTTTAGATTCGAATACTCATTTTTTAAAAAGTTCCATAGCATGTTTTTTGTAAATTTTAAAATTATTAATACGACCTTTGCATCCTCTTCCCATGCTAATTGATTGTGTCCATTGGTGGTCTTGATGCAGACTGGTACACCTGTTGCAGTGCAAATGCAACATACACCATCAGTAGAGAAACCACAAAGGGCCCAGAAGCCTTCAACTCCAGCAACAACTACAAGCAGCTTCATGGATAATCGATAGCATACATTCAAAGTTACAAATTGGGCCATGTAAAAACTCAGCTCGGCAACACGATCAAAAGGAAAATGGTAAGCTCGGTGCTTCTGCTAGTCAGCATGTTGTGACTGAACTGACATCAGTATAACTTTACTGATGTTGGTGATATTGCAGCAAACCCCAAAAGAAACGAGATGAATCCTGCGCACAAGGTCCACTCATCCGAAGTTTACAATGGCAAGAATTCGAGAGCGGTGTCTTCTGACATCAGTGGTGTCAGGAACCAGTGGCCAGGTAAAGCTATGTACGAAGATGATAGTGAAGTGTCTGAAGAAAACAGTAGCAAAAAGATATGTCAACAACGCTGATGATGAGGAAACGCCAGATGAAGATTGATCTTTATTATTTAGAAAACATGAGCAAGATGAAGTGGTCTAAATCAATGCAGTCATGGGGAATTTTAAACTTTAACCTTAGGTAGTAGTTCATTCAGATATTGGGTCGATACGTTGTACTCTGTTATCTGCTCCTAAACGTTCACACTGTTCGAGTGACCTAATTGCCACATCTATGTTATAGTTTGAATATGTTGTCCTTGGAATAAATTTTCATTTGAAATGTTACTCACTTCATTATTTTAGATGAACTAGGTAGTTGGAAATCCATGCAACATGCATTTTAGCCATAAACATGTTTTATTTACTACAATCTACTTATTTTCTGGCAAATTACTCTGTGTCAGAACAGTTTAGCATTAAACATGCATCAATATATTTTACTCTGTTTTTTGCTCCTGAATATGCAGTTCCCCGTGTGACAGGGTAACTAATTGCCACAACTACGTGAGATAAGTTGGACTGTGTTTGCTTGACTAAGTTCTCGTTTGAAACGTTACACACTTCAGTTCAATTGTTTTATTTGATGAACTATGTTGTTGATGAAAGATGGTGCATCGTTATATTGTATACTCTGTTATCTGCTCCTTGACACAAGTTCTCTGTTATCCATGCAGCAGACATGCAGTTTAAACCATGAACAAGCTTGTTTATTACCAGTACATATTCAGGCAGATGACTCTCAGTCAGGTGCCTGCCTACTCCTACTGTGGGGCCATGCGAAGATGACCTTGAGAATAGGTGTCAGTGCCACCAGGAGTAAACACAGCGTGCTCATGCTTTCTACCGTACTTGAGCTCTGCAGCTTCCTCCATGGAGATGGATGCCATATGAGCGGCGATGACGCCGACCGGCAAATCACTGAAGACAGAGTTCTTCCCGGCGATGTGGCTGACCATGGAGTTATGGTTGGTCTCGAAGGAGATGTACTGGAACCCTTCTCCTTGCGCCTTTGTCGCGACAAGGTAGCCCTGGGGTATGATGAGCAGCTGCCCCGGACGAAGCTCACCGTCCCCAATGTTGATGATAGTGAAGAAACCGAAGAAGACGGGGCAACAACATTGAAGATGGCTGGAGATATGGCAACAATGATGATGATGAGGAAACATCAGATGAAGATTGACCTTTATTAGGTTTGGACGGGGATGTTTGGTTGCCAGCCTCACATCGCCATGACAAAATTGCGGCAGGCTGTGGCGGAGGCGGAGAAATCGTTCGCCACACCCGCCACAAAAGCTGCCACAGAAGAAGTGCGGCTAGGCGACAAGAATAGAAGGAAAACGACAGCTTGCATGAGTAGTGGCGGCCAAAGGTAAAACCTGATCCAAACAACAGCTTGCATGCGGCAGTTGCCTAACTTTAGGTGTGGCAGGGCAGGGCGGCAACCAAACACCCCGTAGATAGATGAGGTGGTCTGTTACCCTTTAGTTTCTGCAAAACTCTAAATCAATGCAGTCAAGGGGAATTTCAAACTTTAACCTTAGGTAGTAGTTCATTCAGTATCTACTCATAAATGTTCACTCCCCAATGTTCCGGAGCAACTAACTTCCACATCTATGTGAGATAGATTGGATTTGTTTTCCTTGGAATAAATTTCCATTTGAAATGTTACTTCATTATTATTTCTATTAGATGAACTAGGTAGTTTCATGCAGACATGCAGTTTAGCCGTAAACATGTTTTCTTTAATACAATCTACTTAATTTTTCTGGCAAATCATTCGAGTATTAAATAGTTTAGCCGTAAATGCAGTTGCCTTCGTCCTCATTTACATCGGCATGAGCCAGAGCAGGATACGATATACTCCCTCTATCTCAAATTATAAGTTATTCTAAGAATCTTAAAGAGTCAAAACATCTCAAGTTTGACTAAATTTATGACAAGATAATAATATTTATGATGTCAACTAATTATCATTAGATTATTCATTAATTATATTTTCATATTAAACCTATTTGATGTCATAAATTATAGTTTTTCTATAATTTTGGTCAAACTTAAAATAGTTTGACTCTCCAAGATTTTGGGAATGACTTATAATTTGGAATGGATGGCCAGTGAAAAAGAAAAGCCTTTAATACATATATCCAGCCTCTTGTACTCTATTAAAGGCTGATTTTTTTCAAGTTGTACACGTGCTAATTGCATTACTAAAGCTGATCTTTTCCCCTCTTGAATCTATAATTAATTAAATTTACTCTTCATGATGTCAAACGGGGTCTTCAAATTATATCGTGAAAAAGATTCAAAACTCTATCCCAAGTTATATACCATTTTAGCTTTTCTAGGTACATAACTCTTGTTATGCACCTAGATATACTAGATATATAATATGATTAGATATATATAAAAAAAATGTTGTGTATGTAAAAAGCTAAAACAACGTATAAATTGTAACGGAGGGAGTAATTAATAGAACCATGGCTGCAGCTCTCCGGTCCGGCGCACATGCTGGATGAGGGACAAGAATAGGCAGTTCTCATCGCTACGACGCTACCGTACCTCTACACAAAGTTTTTTTTTTAAGAATTAGACAATATATTAATATCTCAGCTTCTGCATTGATTTTATGTATATGGTTGTTTCTTATTACTAGAGTAAAACAATCGAAGGAGTCTAAAAAATAAAGCTTTGAGACATAGATAAAAAAAATGTTTCAAAAAGTCAACACGACTAAGAAGCAAGCCTATTGCTAAATCTCCGGTCATGTCTACTTAAAAACTTCCATCGCGATTGACTCAATAGTCCTACATCTTATCTTCATAATATGGCGATCCTCCTCCTTAGTAGAGACCAAGACCTAGTCCAATGAGTCACCCCTGGAGATAACCACGTAAGTAAAAAATGGTACTAAGACCTTATCAAACACGATGTCATTCGAGTTATCCATATAGCTCTAAATTGCACATGCATCCACTAGAATCTGAGCTTTCATTTTCCTATTTATCCCTTCCAACCAACCCATAAACAAATTGTGTACACTAGTTGAAGGTATTAAATTAAAGGAAATCTGAACAACTCTCCACATGAATTTAGAAATATGAGAGTAAATGTTGTATGGACTCGTTGGAAGAATACACCTCCTATCTCCTTGCCACTCTCGAAGTGCTAAATTGTCCTTTGTTAAGCCCCCTTATACAAGTACCACATAAAGACTTTGATTTTAAGAGGCATTTTAAGTTTCTAGATTAATGTATTGTATGATATAGCTTCTGCTTCTACTAATGCTCTGTACATGGATCTGTACATGGATTTGACTGAAAACAACTCATTCTGATGTAACCCCATAATACAAAGGGCTAATTGCGCAACTGCCCCTGTTTTGAGATATAATTGCTCCTTTGCCCCCGTTTTTTTGGAACTGAAGCCTCCAGTGCCCCTGTCTCGTGAAGTTAACTTAACGGTGTCAAGTAGAGGGTGAAAAGACGAAAATACCCTCAACATGAATGACCCAAGAATCAATCCAATTTTTTTGTACAGACTTACTGTGCACTTATATTAGACAAATGACAATATAATTTTCTATAAATTCAATGCAAATACTGCAAATTTTGTGTAAAATTTTATGCACAATCATGACACGCAGTGTACTTAAATGTTGTACTACCCATTGTACTCCCGTTTACAGGAAGCTATAAGCTACCAAAACTATATCTAACGTTGAAGCATGTATGGAAAGCTATACAAATCCAACAACAAATATAATACTGAAACTCATAGGCCTTGACTGTACTATAATCCACTCTAATACATGTGTAACAGACAAAATGTGGTGGCTCCAATTCATCCCAATAAATGGACTGTGACGGGTTGAGTGTGCAACAAAACAAGCCATATACGATAAAACTTCAGAAACCGCTACATAATCTATCTATAACCCCTATAAAGACAAGACCCATTAGGAGAATTCTCTTGACATACAAGCACGCCACCTCACCATCTCACTAACAACCCACTAGCATGCCACCTCACCAGCCCACTAACCCTTCCTTACGCCACATCATCAACATGCCCCACATGTCTATGGGCATAAAAGGGTTATAACTCATGAACCAAAAAATATAAAGACAAGACCCACTAGGGGAGTTATCTTGACATGCAAGCACGCCACCTCACCATCTCACTAACAACCCACTAGCATGCCACCTCACCAGCCCACTAACCCTTTCTTACGCCACATCATCAACATGCCCCACATGTCTATGGGCATAAAAAAGGTTATAACTTATGAACCAAAAAATAAATTAAATTCTAATTACACCATTAAATTTATTTTAATAAATCATTTAAAACAAGATCTCACATTTATATATTTGATAAAATTATATGGGACCCGTTGGTATAGAGAAAAAAAAAAAAAATAAAAAAAGGAAAAAAGGAAAAAAGAAGAAAGAAAAAGAATAGGGCGTGATAGTAATATTGTAACTCATAGAATTCTCCTTCATACTCGCTGCAACGCAAGTGCTTTATAAAAGCAAAGGTTAATTCTTTTAGCATGCACTGTTGTTGTGTCTTTTATTTTCATCAATCATATACAAATAAAGTTATATATATAGAAATCTCATTTATATTCCTCCTTTCGTACCCGCTGCAACGCGCAGAGAATTCCTCAGTATGTAGAAGGAAATTAGCAGCTAGCTCTTCGATCGTGATGCTCGACGCCCCGCTCGACGGCGCTTGCGGTGGTCGGCAGCAGCGGGTGTCCGACCAGGTCCCACCTCCCTGGAGTAGTAGAAAGCAGTACGTAGACGTTTAACTTTATATGTCGCCAACGGGCAATGGGAACCGAGTTGTTAGAATGAAGGCAACTGCCAACTGGCCGGTAACACGAAAGCATGCTGACTGCGCCACAAACGTATATCGAAAGGCAGGAGAATCATATTCCTCGGCGGATCGGAGGCGGCAATTCTATTCTTGTATCTAGGAGACGGACGGAAGATCAAGACAGGTACGAGAATGTCGTTGACTCGTATAGAAATTTCTGAGCTATAAATATATGACGTACAAACCACATATTGAGCATTGCTTAGTCCTGTGAGCAACAACTATCAACGCACTTTGGTCATCTGTGGGTTATTTTTTATCTGTTTCAGATCGAGAGCCAGGAGAATCATATTCCTCGACCCGGATCAGAGGCGGCAATGGCACGGAAGGAAGAATCATATTTCTCGACCAAAATAAGATTCTATTCTTCTATCTAGGCGTACCGATCGAGAACGGACGGGAGAATCATGCAAATCAAGCACGGACGGGAGAATGGTTGACGTCAGTGTGCTGCCAAGCTCGTGCTTGTACTACGTAGAGTAGAGAAGAGAAGAATAGAATATTATTGGTCGAGAATAACGTCGCTGACAAGTAAAGAAATGCACCGAGTTTCCGTGAGATAGATATATCAGTGGTGCATGGGCTATAAATCTGACGTACAAACCACCGTAAAACACACAGGCAGGAACTCATTCATCGAGCATTGTTTAGTCGTAGCAACAGCCATCAGCTCGCTCCATACTTTGGTTATTATTTTTTTTTATCAGAGCTAGCTAATTAAGATACATGTGAGATCGACGCCTTGTTTCTTGCATTCATCGACGACCTTACCCGCTTCTCTCTCCTTTTGATCTCTGTTTCAGTTCATGGCGGCGTGGGAAAATGTCTTGGGAGTCGTTGCTTCCATGCTCCAGATTTGGGGCGTCGACGTAGCGACGGTGCTGCTCCTCGTCAGCGGCGCGCTCAGGTTGCGCTCCTGTAAGCTGGAACGTAGGAAGCTGAAGCACCTCGCTTCGAAGCTCGAGAACCTCGCAGGGCTGGCAACTGGGCAGCGTGCCGAGCAAGTGATGAGGGCAGCGGGCGTCTGGGAGGTGGTGGTGCGGGCAATCCAGGCCGCAAATCAGCTCGTGGATGACTACGACAGCAGTTCCATCTCCGACATCGTCTGTCACAGCAGGCGCATGCACATGGAAATGGTCCTCTCGCGCCGCCGCGTCAGCAACTGCTACGATCTGGCGGTCGGCGTACACGCTGGCGTCGCGGTCGGCGTACACACTGCCGTCACGGTCGGCATACACGCTGGCATCGCGGTCGCCTGCTTGGCCACCAAATCATCATCACCAAATCATAACGTGTGTAATTAACAACGTGGGCGACGATCGACGTGCTTGTACTCTTTTTGCCTTGTCCGGGGAGCAAGGGTTTTTTAATGAGGCAAGTACGATAATAATCAAGTTTCTATTTGTATTTCCCCAAAAAAATAAACTTCATCATTCATCGGCAAAATGGCTGACGTTTCGGAATTTTATTTCACACACAACAAACATGTTTGTTTTCGTTAATACAGCCGGTTCATGGGTTGGCCTGCAAAAGGCCCACTTTGCACGGACCCACCAACCAGTCCTCCGCCCTGTTCGGCTTTTATTATCACCCCGGCCAGCCCGATACTTTCTCTCACAAAGATCGCCAGACCACCGGTCGGTCAACAGTAATTTCTCTCACGGCATCGGCGCCCTTGACCCACAACCAGCCAGCCAAAAAGCGAACATGGCGCTTCGTTTACCCGAGCGATTCTACTGTGTAGCTTCTGGAAATCACGGAGTATCTCTTTTCTCCTTCCCTCGTCCCTTCCTCTCCCGGGGCAGCTCCTCCGGCCGCGGAGGCTGGCGGCGAACATGGAGCCAAGACGACGGCGCGGCGCCGCCTCCCCACGGGCGGCACGCCGACTGGCGGCCCGGCCCACACCGGGAGGGCCACCATCGCGTGCTCGCGGCTCGCGGCCGGGCTTCGCGTCCGCAGGGGCGCTGGGTCATCTCCTCCTCCCCTCTCTCCGCCGCCGCGAAACCAGCCACCGGCACGGATGCCTATGGCCACTTCCTCTACCCTATTTGTGCTTTACCTTTATGGGCTGTTTGGATCTTTTCAATTTGGTGGAATTGGAATCTTCTTAATGGATTAAGCTATTTGACTTGGAATTTGAAGTTCCACAACTTTCCCAAGTTCACACATAATCCTATCTCAAATTCACAGGGTAGAACATAGAAATTGATTCTATAAATCACTATGCTATGTTTCTACTCTACAACTATACTTATCTCCCTTGTATGGCTAGCAATAGTATTCAAAATTATTCAATATACAACCATACTAGCTTATTTATGCCTAAATTATAATTATTGGAATGAAATTGGGAAAGTAGATATCAGATTAGTCTGCTGGAGTCATAGTATAAATCAGATAAATTATTTGCCACCCACCTTTCTGTAATAACATGAAAATATTCATGCTTTCTATCACATGCCATATTGCCATTAATAATATTATGTAACAAAAATCTAGATCCTATTGAGATATTCTTTGCACTCATTTCAGCTACAATTTGCAGCTGAAAAAGACCTTACACCTGATCAGAACCATGCGTACATATTTCTCATTCTTTTCTGAATGCTTTACAGCCATGAATTTTCTAGAAGATCAGCATGTTACCGGATGCTAGATGATATAGGCATGTCGTGGTTTGCATATTTGTGCTATTGGTCATGCCAATTATTTATCAATCCAGGTTTACACAAAAAATAGGTTCTTGTCTAACATTACGTTTTCATGCCTCAAATGTACTGTGTACATGTATTTACTTAAAAATATATCACGATATTTATGTTGTGCCCATATACCATATTAACTTGGACTCTATTTTTCTGCCTTTTCTTACAAAATTTTGAGATACGTTTCTGGGGCCGCACTTGGACTACCTTTGATGATGCAGCCTTCCCTGTTGTGGAAAGGTGCTATGGAAGGCATTATGGTATGCCAACTAACTGAATCCTTGCTATAGCATATTACTTCCAATATCGTTCTACTTTCATTATAGTCCTCTACAGTTAATACTGCAAATTATGAATATATGATTTATGAATGTGCCTTAAAATTTTTCACCTCCATGAACAGTGTTGACTCATATATGCCCCAGTTTGACTTTTTATTAAAGACAACAATGATTATACTGATCCTGTGTGTTATTTAATGATATCTAGGCACCTTAGCAATGATTTACATTGCAAACCTATTTTATAACCAATCTCTGTTTTGCATTTTCATCTTAATTTGTATTACTGTGATTGATATGGTGTTTCTCACAGTGCTGCTGACAAGGGAACGCTCTAATTTCATTGGTGTTATTTACATACTGAAACCTAACATTGCGTACATCTCTACTTATTTCAGCCTATTTAATTATGTTCCCGTGAATGGGCTCTTGCTTTCAAAACTGACACAGGATGCCCTACAGGCCTTGATAAAAAATGCTAATCGCATTTTCCCGCAAACATAGCTTCTTAGAACTGGTACTTTTTTTTTTTTTTTGCATTGTTGTGAGATCATTTCCCCATCTATAGTAACTCCATGATCAATTTATGTTCCATAATTCAGTATTGCTTCTGGATAAAATGGTGCCTAGAGCCTGTGTGAGTTAATAATTCCTGGTCTGTAGGAACTGTCAATAACACACACGAAGATACATCAGTCTCATGTCTAAAAGCAGGCTTGTTGGCTTCCAATCTGTGCAGGTATGAAAATTTTATTTTGTACCATATCTCAATTATAGAGATTTACATGTGTCATTTTCAGATATTTTCTGTCATTTTCAGATATTTTCTGATGATTAGGTTTTATACCATTTACCCCTTCTCCCTTTGATTTTGGCCAATTGGAAGATTGTTGTTGTGTTGGCGATGTCTGATGCCTCTTCATCATCTACAGCGTGCTGGTCAGATCAGAGCCTTGAAGCCCTAAAATTCCAAGAAAAGTGTGAATGTGAAGTTACATTTTTGCTACAGGTCATGTCTGGCTCTGCAACAAAAGTGTAAATCACAATTATAGATATGCAATATTGTCAAACAAAAGCTTTAGGTATGCCTGGTGTAGCACTAGCCCATTTAATAATGTAAATTCCTCTTGCCGAAGTTCATGATAAGAGGTCCCCATACCCCTTTCGTTTCTCCATATGCCATGTGCATTGATTTTTCTTTGATCTTTATATTTTGGTTATGTGTATTTGGTAACCAAATTTTAATCTGGCCACCGGTATCATTCATTCCTACTGATCCATTTATTCTTATGCCTATGATAAAATTATTCATACCCATTTATGATCTGCAGTATAAAGGCGATACTCAAGATCTTGTGAGAAATCTGACATTTTCCATCTATTCTGATGCCTTGATACTCCAAGATCTTGATTAAATGATGATTGATATATTTCTGGGGCCTTTAACATTTGTAAAGGTTTCCTTTGTGATCTTCTTTGCCTATGATCTGAGGCCTTTGCCTAGCTTGTGGTCAAATTTTGAAAGTGATTTCCTGTTCTAGTGGGAACCTTATTTTGCCCTTTCCTTAATGTTCCCCTTTATGTGTTTCTTACATTTTGTGCTCCTCATGGAGACAATGCCATAGGGTCAGCGGGTGACCAAACGACTATGTCTTCATTGTTTGGTCACTTATTTGATTTGCTCTCTTTCTTTATTTCCGTTTTCATTTTTCCTGGAGTGACCTTGGCTGGTCCTGTACCACACCATGTGTTTCTAATGTTGTCTAAACAAAGGTTAAACACCTCTCTGATTAAATCATGATTGATATCTTTCTTAGGCCTCTAAAATTTTTAAGGTTTTTGCTATTTATCTGTCAACAGATTTTTGTTGTTGAAATCTGTTGAATTTTGGACCATGGGATTTGCGTCAATATTTGTGCCCCGTGTGTTCTGATCTATCCGATTTTTTTTTCGTTATCAGGTCGAAACCCGCGCTGGAAGAACCCATAATTAATTATCCGCCCCTCTGCTATTTCCACTTTCCACGCGACTCATTGACTGCTCTTTCTCATTTCTTTGTTTGTCTCTCTTGAAATATCCAGCACACTCTTGCATCTTTCTCTTACTCCAAGGTCTTGATGAAATCATGATTGATATCTTTCTTAGGCCTCTAAATTTGTTAAGGTTTTTTGCCATTTATCTGTCAACAGTTTTTTGTTGTTGAAATCTGTTGAATTTTGGACCATTGGATTTGCGTCAAGATTTATGTCCCGTGTGTTCTGACCTATCTGATTTTTTTTCGTTATCTGGTCTAAAACCGCGCTGGAAGAACCCATAATCAATTATCCGCCCCTCTGCTGTTCCCACTTTCCACCATAACTCATTGACTGCTCTTTCTCATTTCTTTGTCTGTCTCTTGAAATCTCCAGCACACTCTTGCGTCTTCCTCTTCGTCTTCCAGAAGAGGATGCTTTTGCTGTGCTGGTAGGCGCAGGGAACCTCCTCTGGTGCCTCTTCCCTGACCACCAACTTGAGGATCTGGCAGCTGTGCAGTGGTGCGGCGAGGATCTGGTGGCGCGCAAATGCGGCTCCGGCGGTGGCGGTATGGCAACGGTATCTCCAGTCCGGCTCCAGCTGCAGTTGCGGCTGCAACTCCTGTGGTGTGGCCACGGTGTTTGCCGCTCAGGCTGAACACTCCCCTGACCGAGATCTTGTATGCAGGTAGGTCTTCGTTGGACTTCTGGTGTCATCTGAATGGGTTGTTTTTCATTTTTGCCCATATGCAGGCATTATTTCGTCCATTTGTTTTTGCAATCTTCTATTGTTCAAACACTTCATTCTGCATGTTTTTGGTCCTGATTCATCAGCTTCTGCAGGTATCTCGCACACGTTTTCACTCTCCCGTGAATCATGCAAAAAAAAAATTGATGCTTAGATCCCTAATTCGCGTGGTGTGTTCCAAGTTTATGTGGATCTACAGTGTGTAGTATGAGTCGATTATGTATTTTTGGTTTGCCTTAGGCCTGTAAGATCTGCTTCCTCCATTTTTAGAATAGCAATTGCCCTGAATAACAGTCGCATGAGCTGAACTCTCTCTCTCTAATATTTGCTTGCTGCTGAACCTCATCCACCGTCTTCACTGTGCGGATTCCTCGGCTTGGGCCACCTGGATCAAAGACAAAGTCGACATAGCAAATCTACAGGGGAGGACATGGGCTGCCATTGGGAAGTTCTCAGGTCTCTGCTACCTCTATATCAGGCATTAACCACTGTTGATCTGGGCAATGGGCGATCGACCTTGCTGTGGACAGATGTTTGGGTGGGCGATGAGGCGCTTGAGGACCGTTTCCCAGCACTTTTCTCCCACTGCATCAAGAGAACATGTACTGTCCAACAAGCCATCGATACAAACTTGCAAGATGCTTTTGTCAACCGCATGTCAGGTCAAGCACAAGAGGAACTGCAGCACCTGAATGAAATCCTGAATCAAACTCATCTGTCACCACAACCGGACAAGAGGCTATCTCCTTTCAGTAAAACCAAAGAAAAGCTTGACACGTCGGCTATCTACAGATTACTCATGGCCAAAGGGCAACAGCACGACCCACAATCAGCATTCACCTGGAAGAACTCGGCCCCACCAAGAGTCCAGATGTTCTTCTGGCTTCTCACCAAAGGCCGAATTCAGTGCAGGGCAAACCTCTTCAAAAAACACATGGTGGACTCGCCAAACTGCCTCTTATGTGGTGCCGCCCAAGAGACGTCGGACCACATAATTTTCCATTGCCCTGTTGCTGCTCTATTCTGGTGCAAGATTGGTGCTCGCTTTCCTAGCCTCTCGCAATGCCAAAATTGGCACCAACTGCCAAGAGTTGGTGGCATCCCGGAGAATCAATACAGCTCTTTCATACTCTTGTGTTGTTGGCAGATTTGGAAACAAAGAAATGCCTTTGTCTTCAGAGAAGAACAGCCCAATCTAAGAACTCTGGTTCTGCTATGCAAGTCTGAAGCCCTACTGTGGCGTGCAAGAATGCCCAAGAAATCCAAGAAAGTCATTGATGAATGGCTAACGGTTTTAGACATGGGGTCCTCTACCTCCGATCCAATGTAATTTATGCAAATCATGTCTTGTATTCCCAAACGGCTACCTTGTAATCATGTGTAAAGAGCTATAATCAATAAAAATCAGGTGGGGAGCTCTTCCCCCCGTTGAAAGTTTCAAAAAAAAAAAAACTCTCTCTCCCCTCTCCAATTGGTTTTAATATTGTATGTTAATTATTCATGGTCTTTTTGTTTTGCAAAGTTTTTTTTTATGAAATCTGTGATATTCAGGGTATTGGGAAGGGCTCATTTTCTGATAGCACATATTTGATTTGTTAGATACTTGTTGGGTTATGGCTTGCTGCAACTAGGTATTTCGCAGTTGCTTGCAAACATGATGGAATATTTTTTTTTTTTTTTTTCTTTGTGGCTTTTTTGAACGGTTGGTTTCGCTTGGTATTATGCAGCCAGCCATGGAGTGAATGGAATCTTTCTGTGTGGTAATGTAATTATTGTGTGGATGCCATTTCTAGGGAATGTAGTTTAACCATGCAGTTTAACCATGACCAAGTTTTGTTTATTCAGTAAGATCACTCTCAGGTGCCTGCCTACTGTTGGGCCATGCCAAGATGACCTAGATATGACCCATAGAATAGGTGTTAGTGCCACCAGGAGTAAACACAGCGTGCTCATGCTTTCTACCGTACTTCAGCTCTGCAGCTTCCTCCATGGAGATCCCATATGAGCTGGCGATGATGCCGACCGGCAAATCGCTGAAGACAGAGTTCTTCCCGGCGATGTGGCTGACCATGGAGTTATGGTTGGTTTCGAAGGAGATGTACTGGAACCCTTCTCCTTGCGCCTTGGTGGCGACAAGGTAGCCTTGGGGTATGATGAGCAGCTGCCCCGGACGAAGCTCGCCGTCGAACACCGTCGTCCCGTTGTTGCTGGCGACGTGAACCTTGGCACAGCCTCTCAGTGTGTACATGGCGCTGTGGGCGTTGAAGTTCCAGAACGGCGACAGGATGGCGTCCTGCATATGTGCAAACACAAACAGTTTCAGTTCAGAAATGAAAAGAACATCTGTCTATATGCAAACACAAACAATTACTTTCAGTTAGAAATGAAAGAACATCTATATATATATCTGTATGTCTTCGATTGTGCTTACCTGATACAGATCTACTCGCACGGCGCTCATCTGAATCAGGTTGAGGATGGGGAACCTGTGGCTGGTCAGGCGTGTGATCCTTCCAGCACCAGGGCTGTAGACGTCGGCCTGATCCAGGCGTTCGACGCTGTGCTTCACCTCCATGGTGCAGATGTCGTCGCGTAGATGGCATGTTTGGTGATGCTGCTGGTACTGGTATTGTGATGGAAACGACGATGAGGACGGTGGATTCAGCAGGTGAAGACCATGCTCCAGCTCCACACGGACTATCTCGCCTCGCTGTTCACGCCGGCTCTGAAGCTTCTTAGTGACATTCATGCTGACACCCAGGGCTTCGCTCAGGAACTGAGCGTCGATTCCTTTGAAGATGTTCTCGGCGAAGTGGAGCTGCCCCTTGCTGTAGCCCCCAGCCAGCAAGAACTTCTGCAAATTGTACAAATAATAAGATCTAAGATGCAACAACAAATTGATTAAACTTATATTGCGATGATGATGAAGGATATATATATATATATATATATATATGTAGGTAGCAGTACAGTACCCTCATCAAAGGCTCAAGCTGGTTGATGTTGTTCTTTGTGTCGAAGACGTAGATCGCCACAAGCGGCGTATCGCCGTCGTTGTACAGCCAGTGCTGGGCACCAGCCGGCATAGCCACCACGTCTCCCTGCTCGAATCGGTGGATCTTGTGATGCTCGTCAGGGCGCTGATGATGATGTTCAAATCCATATCCGTATCCGTACTGCTGCTGATGGGTCTCTTCTTGGCATCCTGGAAACGAGAACCCAACAATCCCTCTCCCTGCATATTCATAAGACATATATCTAGTGATTGATATTTGATACGACGACGGAGGAACCGATTGTTCAGTTGTTCTTGTTCATGCATACATCCCGGAAACGAGAACCCAACAATCCCTCTCCCTGCATATCCATATATTTTACCTTGGAGGATGTAGACCAGAGAATGAACGTTGGAGTAGCGAGGAAGCAGGAGGCCCAAGGCGTCGACGACGACGCGGACGGCGAAGACCCCGGCGCAGATGAGCTCCTGGTCACCTTCGTTGAACCGGCTGAAGTACTCGACGGAGCCGGCCTCGGACTGCACCTTGTGGTGCGGCTCCAGGGCCTCCAGCTTGCCGTCGAAGCCGCACTCCCTGGCGGCTCCTCCTCGGGATGCCCCCCAAGAGTTGCTGGCTGCTGCGCCGGCGCCGGAGCAGCACAGGAGGAGAATCAGGCACAAGGAGGAGGGAACCAGCAGCTGGCCGGAGAGTGCCGCTGCCATTGCTGCTTCTTCTCACTCTCTACAGTGACGACAGAGTGCTGTTGCCGTGTGTGCAGAGGCCGGCCGGGGTCTTTATTTATATATAAATAAGAATGTGACGCTGGTGTGCCAAAAAAAGTTTTAAATCTCTAGCTATAGCTGTTGGTATAGCCAACTATAGCTGTTTTTGGCTCATCAAGCTATGACAAATATCCCTCTATATCCCGATATAGCCTCGGCTATAGCTGTTTTAGAGATCATCTGCTACGTACCTTCAGCCGGAGATTTAAAACCTTGCAAAATAAATAAATAAATAAATAAAATAAGCTAAAATGAAATGAAAAGATGAAAGCAAAAAGTGTTGCAAATGGGAACAAATTCAGGCCTTGTCTTTGTATGCTAGTACTTTGCTTTACTATGATAAGAGGTGTGTTGGTTGGGGAATATGACAAGTTAGGCGTGTGTAACTCGCAGGTGTTACGTTTCTTTCCTAGACATATGCCAAATTATTTATTTGTATGTAGTAGCTAACAAACACGATCGACCAGCAGTAGGGACGACCGACGTGGATGATGGATCGTTTCGACTTGTTGCTTGTGCTGACGACGACTGTCAGAAAGAAACGCCGGCCGCTTCAGTTGTTTTGTACGTGCTGACTCTCCAACAGTTTGTCGCGCCTTAAGTTTAAACGCACGACTACATACTATATACTGTCCAGGTGCATTTGCATTGCGATCTGCCTGCTCCTCTTCGTAAACACTCACTACCAGATGTATAATGACAAAGTTGTTAGATTAATTACTTTTGTTTGGTTGCTTGTTGTCCTTGCATACATACATGTTTTCGCCTATAAATTTTGTGTGGCAATGCCACCCTACTCTTGGGGATAGCTACTAGAGTACTCCATCTATTCTAAATTATAAGTTATGTCAAGCGGATCGATGCGCTAGACCGGATGGTCAAGCGCTCCAGCACTCTCGTGACTTAGGTTCGATCTCTCATAGGGCAAATTGAACTATTGAAGCGCCGGTGTAAAAAAAAAAACCTTTTCTACCCCGCGTTACCGGTTCGGGGTTTCTGGATTGTGTTTCCTCTACCTTAATGCGAAATGTTCGGGGCACATACTATTCGCTACTGAAGCCACATCCATGGTACTGTTGGTTATCCAGCCATATGAACTACACTTAATAAGGTCTCTTATAGGATCTTTTGCTCATAATTACTTTGGCAAAAACACTATGACGTACATAGGCCATTTGCATGGGATGCATCGAGGTATGGACTTTCACAGGAATGATTCCTGCTTACCTTCAAGTGCGAAAAAGTAGTGCACTGGCCACATTATGGCAAATAAGATGGTCCAAATAAGACTAATAATTTTCTAGTTATTCTCCACATTTGTTGTTTGCAATATTGCAAACAGCGTGTGCATTCTCTCGCGTTACATGCACACACGCCGTAATTTGTAAGAGCACAATTGAATGATCAAATCAGAAGCGCCAAACAAACCATATGCAGCCAAAAAAAAAAAAAAAAAAAAAAGGTGAATGATGCGAGGTGAATGGAGGTGAGCAGGTGATCCTGGCAATATATAAAATAAATAAACGAAGAAAAAAAAATAACATGAACAAATTGGAGATGCGGGGATCGAACCCCGTGCCTCTCGCATGCAAAGCGAGCGCTCTACCATTTGAGCTACATCCCCTTGGTGTACGTTTTCTGTAATCATATTATAACAATGTTACGTCGCTGACTTCCATTTAGTTTTATTTGTACTGCTAAAAATTATAATAAATACCAAGCAATGGAGATGGAACGCATAGGTTTACTGCACTCCAAATTAATGAGCCACATGGGCAAGCGTAAGAGCCAGGAGCAAGATTCCATCACTTTTTAATGGGAAACTACAAAGCAACTCTAGATATCTAAAGCTGATATCTTCTTAACCATCACCCTGACGTCAATGCAAGTCCATGACTCTATAACTTTTGTCATGTCGTCCTGTACTTCGTGTATGTCGTGGCCAGCGAACGGCCATCTGCCTGGGCTAGTGCCGCCATCCTGACGTAGTGGCCATGCTCGTCCAGGGCACTAGTTTTACAATTAAGAACCAGATTAGTACAGTTCTTTGCAATTTTGTAGGTACAAATCCCCACCCCTGCCCCTATACTTTATTTCTGGCTCCGTCAGTGGGGAGACACCCAAAAGCATGAATTGGATATGATACCAGCTTCTAATTAATAAATAAATTGTACTATATGCACAAGATGTTATTTCGATCGGTCACATATATATACGACACCGCAAGAGCATTTAAATTAATTAAAATAAGTAAAATAAAGAAAAAAAGACGAATCACTTCTCTCTAAAACCATCATTTGCTTTACAAATCCATGACATAAACTAATATTGGAAATAATATGGGACATGAAACAAACCTATATATCAAACTAAAATACAACCTTAATAGATTCCCATGTAAAATACAAAAAGAAGAGATAGAATACAAAAGACACTCACTTTATTTCCTAATAAGGCACTATTATTACACAACAAGATTATTGGTTGATAATTTACTCTCGTGTGAATATTTACTAGAAAGTCTGTATTTTAGGGACCTAAAAGTTTATAATTCTATTTTATTCATCCAAGTGAAGAAAGAAATAGCAATATAATATCAGCTGATGGCCTGAAGCAATGAACTGACAAACTGAAGGCAGAGGTAAAACTTGCAATGGACAAAGGTAAGTAGCAAGGAGAAGCGCGCGTCTCGGCTGGGAGCGGAAATAGGCAGGTGGAAGACTCGATAGATAGAGTTTAGCTTGTGGTTGTGGAGAAGGGCAGAGCAGGAGGAAGCGCGCGATTATCGAGTCCTTTGCTCATGTGAGAGTGTGCAGGAGTGAACCAAGTCTGTGACACTCCCACCTAGCACTAGGACTAGGACTGACCCACATGCACCGAGACTTGGAAGATCCAATCCAACATACTCCACCCCTCAGCAATCCAACATACTTTCTTTTGTGTGCATCGCACTGAGACAGCTAGTGACGGGATCAGACAGTGACCACCTCAATCAGGAGTCGTGCCTTGGGGCTTGGGCTGTGTGTTCCAGAAATCCAGCACCAGCAGCATCAGCATGGCCAAAGGATGGATCGATCGGAATCCGTTGAATCTTGCTTGCCGGTTGAAGCAAAAGAATGTCAGCTTCTTTGCTTCAGATCTGTAAAAACCATGAATTATGAATTAATTTTTGCTGCATGCCCCTTGGACAATTGTTCGCAAAACACGAAACCACTGCCTGCACTGCATGCATGGCCAGACGTCAGACGAGGTGTCCCGATCGATCAGCTTCCTTGGTCCTTCTCTCCTCCCCGCGTCGCGTGCTCCTCCTCCTCTGCTCGTCACGATTCAGCAATCTCGTCGTTGAACGCCGCCCTGAAGGAGCCACTCCGTCGACCCCGCAACGTTGCTGCATGCCGCCGGAGCTCGTGGCCCAGCCTCCAGTGGCCACCTCTGGCAGCCTGCAGCTGGCACCCGCAATGGCCAAGCCGCAGTTAGCTGCCGTACGTAGCATCGGCGGCAACCGGGCGGCCGGCGCCTGCGTCCACGCGCCGAGCAGCGGTGGCGGTCGGCCATCCTGACTGCTTGGTCCCACCAGCCATAGAAAGAAGCAAGAGGATAGAATCAATGGCCTAGAGCTGCCAAAACATTTTTCTCTACCGGTCCCACATGTAAGATCTGTCAAACGGTTAAAACCCAATATATTTTTTTTTTTTTAGAGAAAAAACAAGAGCTTATATTACATCAGTAATTGTCATCATTACAAAGTGGATAGATTCTTGGGAGATTACATTCTAGACTTTTTTATACATCCATGTATGCGGTCTAGACGAGAAGAGAAGGCAATCTTAGCTAGATCATGGGCTTTAGTATTGGCTTCTCTTTTAACATGACATATCTCAAAGAATGTGCATCTCCCACTAAACTCTTGAATTTCAAAAAAGAACAGGCAAGATGGAAGACTGTTACTATTTTTACTTTGCCATAAAGCTAGGAGCTCCAAATTATCGGTCTCCACAATTACTTTTGGATGGTTTAGCAAGTTCATCAAAATAGCACCATCACGTATTGCATAGGCTTCAGCGGTGAGAACATTTGGAATTGAATCATACCATTTGCATTTAATTTTGCTACAACATGACCATTTTCATCATGAATTATTACCCCAGTGGCACCTTGTTGATTTTCCCCTTTGAAAGCAAAGCATCCACATTAATCTTTATAAATCCCGGAGGAGGAGGATTTCATTTGATAAGCTCTGTACTAACCTTGGCCCCTGGCATACTTTTATCCACAACAATTAGATCGAGGAAGATAATTCCAGCGCCCATCTACAAGCTTGTACATAATTCATAGTAGCCTCTCCATGGCGCCTTTTGTTTTATCTTGTCCAAATCGCCCACATTCCACATAAAATGGGTCCACAATTTTCATGAGGACAAAAAGATTTATCTAATAAATCAAAGGACCAAGTTGTTGGATGCAATCTAGGCAATTTAATTTGAAAAAGCTCATAGAAAGAGTGCCAGAACATGGTTGGAAAAGTGCACTCAATTAAAGCATGATAAACAGTTTCATTTTGGGCACCACAATCAGGACATGTACCTTGTTTTTCCATATGCCTTTGCACCAAATTTGCTTTAAGCGGCATAAAGTTATGCATTACCCGCCACCAAAACACTTTCACTTTAGGAGGAATTCTTAGCTTCCAAAGTCTTCTCCAAAATTGGTTGTCCTCACTAACTCGATGAACTTGGACAGCTCGTTTTATTTTGCTCCATTATTCGACTTGAGAAAGATATCAATCTATATGCAGATTTGACTGAATATAATCCATTTTTCTCTCCGCTCCATGCCCACATATCCTCCTTTAATTTCCCAAAGCGGAATCTTCGGATTTCCTTGGCATCAACTTCTAAGAAATTTTCTTTCAAAATCTCTTCATTCCAGGAAGATCCGTCAGAGGTAAGTAATTCATTGACCCTCTCAATTGTAGTATCAGGTTTCTTATATAAAGGTTTGAAACCTGGATTACCTGGAATCCATTGGTCCGTCCATACTGCGTAGAAGAACCATCACCAATCAATTTGATTAAACCCTTCTCTAATACTTGTCGACCCTTCAAAATAGCTCGCCATGTATGAGAACTATTACTCTTTCTTTTGACCGGACAAAAAGAAGAATTGTGATAATATTTGCCCCTCAACATGCGAGCACAAAGAGTATCGGGTCTTGTTAACAATCTCGGCCTTGTTTTCCTAGCATTGACAAATTAAAAAGGTGCAAATCTTTAAAGCCCATACCTCCTCCTTTTTTCATGTGAGCTATTTCTGACCACTTCCTCCAGTGCATTTTCCTTTTATCACCATCCCCTCCCCACCAATACCTTGACACCACTGATGTAATTTTCTTGCATGTGGTCTTCGACAATTCAAAACAACTCATAGAATATGTAGGAATTGATTGTGCCACAGCCTTGATTAGAACTTCTCTTCGGTAGAACTTAAATTCCTCTCACTCCAACCATTTACTAGTTTATAAATTCTTGTAGGAAGTTTCTCAAAGGCCTCATTTGTAGAACGTCCTAATGCCGTAGGAAGCCCCAAATACTTTTCCTCTAGTGTTTCTCTTTGAATATTTAAAACTTGTATGACTTCTCTTTTAATATCATCGAACAATTCTTGCTGAAAAAATTGCAGATTTCAACTTTGTTAATGCACCGTCACGAACCCCATTTGTAGGCTTCAAGAATGTTATTGGTCTTTCGCACCCCCTGTTTGAAGCCCGAGTAAATATAATGCAATCATCTCGCAAAAAGGAGATGTGAGATCCAAGATGTGTGCATTCCAACTCTTATGCCTTTGGATAAAAATTGAGGTCCTGAGAACCTTAATAAACATGACAACCCCCTCTGCGCAAGATAGAAAAAAAGATAGGGAGATATAGGGTCTCCTTGTCTAATACCCTCGGAAGGTGTGAAAAATTGAGATAATTGACCATTTACTCGGACGAGGAGAAACTTCTTGTTTCAACACATTTCATAATAATTGATACCCAAGAGTCGCAAAACCCAATTTCATCATAATGCTTCTTAGGTAATTCCACTCTACTCTGTCATAAGCCTTTATCATGTCTAGCTTTATTGCACATAGACCTGTTTTGCCTTTCTTCCTCTTCAAATAGTGAATACATTCATAGGCCATCAGAACATTATCAGTAATCAATCTTCCAGGAATAAAAGCACTTTGTTCTTCGGATATGACATCATTCAAAATCTCTCTCAGCCTATTCGCTAGAACTTTTGAACATATTTTATAAAGGACATTACATAGCGAAATAGGTCTAAATTGTGACAGATCTTGAGGTTGCTTAACTTTTGGAATTAACACCAAGATTGTTTTATTTACCTTCGTTGGAAGATCACCACCTCCCAAAAAATTCAGAACTGCACGGCAAATGTCATTTTTCAATAAGGACGGTGTTTTTGATAGAATCCAGCAGTAAAGCCATCGAGGTCCTCGGAGATTTATTTGGCTTCATCATAAATAAAGCCTTTTCTACTTCATCCGCACTAAAAGGTGCGCAAAGTCTTTGATTCATATCGTCACTTTCTTCGAGGAACAAACTGGATCACTTCATTTGGGTCTAAAAATTCTTGTGCGTAAAACTTGACCTAATATAATACTCGGTAGCCACATTTTCTAGGTCCTTTTGTCGATGGCGGATTGTCCCATCCTCTTTTCTTAAAAACAAAATTCTATTTTGTCTAGCCCGTTCTCGGCACCTAGCATGAAAAGAATGATGTATTTCTATCCCCTTCGATAACCATTGTACTCGAGATCTTTGTCTATACATTACCTCCTCTCGAAATGATAATTCGAAATCTTATTTAGAAGAGCTTTTTCCTCATCTGTTATCCCTTCACGCCATGATTTGTTACGAACCTCCTCAAGTTCCTTCCTTAGTTTGTTAAGATTCCCCTAACAGATCCAAACACATTATAGCTCCAATTCAGTAGAGACCTTTGCATATTCACGAGAGAGGACCTTACACCTTCTAAAGTTTTTGTACCACAACTCCAACTATTGTTAACTAGATCCTCATAGGTCTTATCTCTAGTCCACATATTTTCATATCTAAAATAATGAGATGTTCTTCTCTGAAAAGTTTTTGCATGACGTACGATATCAATCAATAAAGCACGATGATCGGATTCATTTGTGCGAATATGAGTTACCTCTGTGGAAGGGAAGTTATCCAAAATTGTCCATTTGCCAAACCCCTATCCAATCTGACTTTAACATTTCGATCTCCTTTCTGTCTATTGTCCCATGTGTATGGTAAACCATTAAAGCCCAAATCAAATAATCCACAATAGTCAAATGACCTCCCCTGAACCCCATCATTGTCCACTCCTCACGCTCTCTTGTACCAAAATGTTCCTCCTCCGTTAAGATCTCATTAAAATCCCCTGCACACAACCAAGGAAGAGTACTAGTACAACAAAGAAATCTTAACAAATGCCACGACTCTTCCCTCCTATTTCTGTTTGGCTGACCATAAAATCCAGTGAATCTCCATTCCTACACTCCAGTGTCTTCATTACTTATGCAAATATCTATATGAGAAGGGTTTAAAAATTGACGCCTTATTATTGTTCCTCTCCTCCACATTAAAACCAAACCTCCACTTAGCCCATCTGAACTCACACCAATGGCATTTTCAAAACCCAACCTGAATCTCAAATTCTCAGACCTTTGTGCATCAACTTTTGTTTCTGATAAAAATAAAACTTCCGGGCGATGTTGCTCAACCAGCAAGCGAAGTTCATGGATTGTCGCAGGCTGAGCACAGCCCCGACAATTGAGACATAGAATCCTCATTAATTTTGTAGGTATGAAAATAGCATGAACGCCTTTGTTTCTACATTATAGAAAGCTCACCAAGATCCTAAGTAACCTTGTTTTCCTCTTCTTCACTTTGAAACCAAACCCTCTACTTCTACTCCAAACTTGGACAAGAAATTACCGCCAAGGGTGGGCAGATCCACTACAGGGATCCCTTAATCACCCCGAGCTGTAAATCTCTTGCCACAAATTGGAATAGGAGATAAAAGGAACTGACAAATAGATGGAAAAGAGGAAGGAAGGAGAGGTGGCCGGGGCTGTAGATGGAATTTACAAACACAGGGGACGGTGGCAACTACAACTTGGACAGGCGGAGGCAACAACTGCGAATAACAAGGGAGCACGAAGCGGCGACAGCGTGCAGGCAGGATAACGAGGAGGCAATGAGCGCTGATTGCGTTGAACACGGTAAGGCTGGCACCGGTGGGGGTGGCTTGCGAAAGGGAGAAAATGACTAAGTTAGGTGATAGGCAGGAAGAGGAAGCGATGAGTGGCGGTACAGAAGAGAATGAAAGCAGCAGCTTGTTATACGGTGAGGAGATAGCCCGGCAGGGCCAAACAAGCTGCAGCTGACGGACGGCAAGCACGCACGGCCACAGCACAGCCAAAATCGACAACTAAGCCTAACAACACACAGCTGCAACAAACAAACACAAGCACAACAAGAAGAAAAGGAGAAGGAAGAGATGGTTGCAAATTTGACAGGGAAGGGGCAACGGGAATGACAGGAAATCGAGTTTGGCTGGGAAGATGAACAGTGGTACTGAAAGAAGCAACTGGGGACGGGAGATGGAATCAGGGGGGAAAAATCAGATGAATGAGTAGATCGGAAGAAGAGCAACTGATTCAACGGAGAGAAGCAAGGAATCAATCACAGGAAAACGAGGAGATCATTAGAGCAAGAAAGAAGCTACAGTACCCTACGAGTCGCCGCCACAGAGGGCCACGGTGTGCTCCAACATTTTAGAGACCTACACGTCTGACCGACCTGTAGTTTTTTTCCCCCTTTATAATAAGATGCAGAGTTATTATACACAATTGTTTTTGGAAGGCTCACCAGAACAGTTGTGTCTTAATAACGTAAATTTGGCTAATATTTGTAGATAATTAAAGGCCGGTGCAAGCCCTTTTAGTTACCTCAAAGAAAATATTTCCTAGCCAATCTATTAGAGTTGTATGATGCATCTTCTATGTATAAAGAAAATGGTTGAGACATGAATCAACTACTCTTGCTGTTCCAAATTATAAGGCGTGTTCGGCTTTTCTAGATACATTTCTTTTACTATGCACTTAGTTGTCTAGATACTCCCACATAGTAAGTAAATAAATGCATCTAGTTAATAATGTGGAATGAAGGTAATAATATCGCAAACAAAACAAGACAGTTTTTCCTCCGAATAAATAGGGCAAAACCAGCCATTTGCTAAACCGACTTCAATTGGCGCCTTGACTCAAATCCACCATGGTTTTAGAAGATCGATGTGGCAGCGGTTTTGACCGGCCGGGTCAACACACGTACGCCGCCCGGCGGTTTTGGCCGTCGATCCGTCCTTGACAAGCTACCACCGGCGGCCAGGCCATGGTTGTCATCTCGATCTTCTGCGGCATCGATCCTTTACGACGAGTATTTTGCAATTGTGTCTTGCATGCAAGGATGCTCGACCAAGGGCCTCTCGCAGGCTGTGGCGCTGCCGTGGACGATTGGAAATATGACCAAGAGAATGACATGTGGGTCATACATAATTTTGTTTCTGTTGATTGACGTACGACTGTATGCCATGTCACGTGTTTGACCGGTCAAAATCGCTGCCACATCATCTAAAACCGGCTAAATTCTAGTCAAGGTGGTTTAGCAAACTGTTCTTTTTGTAAGTTTATTAGGGATCCAACAATCCCTTCTTTGCTATCTACAAGTAAGGAAAATTAATTATAAACTCCATCAAAAGTTTTTCATTTCAATCAACATTACCATAGGGGTTTAGTGGTCAAACAAGAAAACATGCATGGCCCACTGTACATACCCCCTCCGTCCACCGAATAATACAATTATGACAAACATACCAGTTAAATAAGGTCACGTTTGATCAAGTTTATATAGTAAATAATATTAGCATTTATATCTCCAAATGCATTTATTATAACAAAATATATTGGATGATAACTAAACTAATGATATTGAGTATTAGTATAGTTTTTAGTGAAAGTTTATATTGATTGATTTTCGGGGTGTGACAAATGCATACTTTTATAGACAGAAGGAGTACATCGTAATAAATTGGGCCGCCAGGGGCCCCTACGTACATATGCATCATTCATCGTTACTAATTTACCTCATCAACTATCACTGTTGTTCGATTTCCTCTGAAAAGTATAAAAACTAGTTTTTCTTTAACCCTTATCAACTTTTATTCCAACATCTACTTTGTATCTAGGATGGTTTTCAAGGATAATGGTTGTGCCATGCCACAGGATCGAGAGGTAAATTGGATTAATCTGAAACAAGATTTTTTTTTTTTCGCTAGCGGATTATATTCGTCTTTCATTAAGAAGGGAAAAAAAGTTAAAGCCAAATTACTAGGAGAGTAGTGGCCAGCAGCCACCACCGTCCGTCCGAGCACAAGACTTAGGCCAGTCTCAATGGTGAGTTTCATTTCGTTGTTTCCAAGGCGGCCATGTCATATAAAATGAAATGAAACTTGAATGAAACCCCTACTCTCAATGGAGAGTTTCATCTTGTGGTTTCATAGGCATTTAATTTTATGACTCGAGAGATAGTTGGTATTCGTGCCAAGAGAGTTTCACCAAGATGAAACTTTCTCCTTCTCTCTCCTCGAGTTTCATGCAAAAAGTGGACTTTTGATGATGTAAGCCCTATTTAATGTGCATGAAACGCCTATGAAACCCCCATTGAGGCGGCCTTAGCACACCATCGAAACATGATACAACCGTCACGCATAAAACACGTAAAAACATGGATTGGAAAGAGAGGAAGTGTTACGAGCACAAGAGTTGAGAAACATCGAAAGCGGAGAGAGCTTGGACAGCATTTGTCATCTTGAGCTCGAAATTTCATAGAAGTAATTTCCTCCTCGTCTCCTTTCCTCCGTATATATATATCCCAATTTTCGCTCTTCTTCTTCTTTGTTTCTACCAACACGGCCTCCACCTTCTCCCTCTCATCTCGTCAAAGAAAAGGGTTTGCTTTGCTTGGGTCCTAGAAAGGGGTTTGCTTTTCTTGGGCTTGGAAACCCCTCCATGTATGCGTGTAGCCACCCGTTCTTGCCGATGTCGATGCCGATGCGGCACGGCAGGTCGTCGGGGGACGCCGACGCCCGTGGCGGCGTTCCCTCCGGCGAGGAGCTAGGGAGCAAACGGGGAGGAGCACGACGGCCCACACGCGCTTACGCTGGTCGGTGCGGGGTGGATCCAACAGGGCCCAGCTGCAAGACGCTCGGGGAGAGGGCTGCCGTGGCCACTCACCATCGCCGTCGGACCGGCGGACTCCAACCACGCGCACGGGCTCAGCGTTTCTTCTCCCTCTCACCTCATCAAATAGAGGGAAAGGGGATGCTTTTCTTGAAAACCCCAACCTCGTCGGTCGCCGCCGGTTGCGCCGAGACCCCGCCGGCCACACATCCCCGCCATTAATAGTCGATTCGTTGGTGCCAACATCTGCGTCGTCTACTGCCCGCATTCGTTGCGCTCTCCCGCTACTGACCGGTATAGTACATTCATATTTTCCTGGAATTGATTATTTTTATCCTCTTCGTTCATTGTAGGTTCCCACGCTCAGTTGGTGCATGTCGAGCAAGGCTAAAGACACGACGAGAGGTCATGGGGAGGTCTACAAAGGTCTTAAGAAGATGTTGGGCAAGTTTGGTGTGAAGATCATCGAGGAAGATGGCGAGTCAGGTTTTTAATTTCCACATACTGCCGCCCGGCTCGATTCTTGAAGGTGAGTCCGAAAGTCCGTGGATGCGGATCACCACTCCTCTCCCCGATTTTCAATCTGCGTAATCTCTATTTGGTTGAGTTCCTACATGCAAATGTGTGGTACGTCTTTGATGACGCCGACTTTACAGGGATTTGGGCATGATGTCGAGGGCAATGGGCAGTATTGGGTCTACTTGGGGATCAAGGGAAGGTATCACGGCGAGATGTTCAACCATGTGGAGCTTGGCATTAGTGAGATTCATAACATTTATAATATACTGAATCGCTACCATTCTTTGGAAGTCTCAAGGCAAGAATGATGCGGTGGATATGGCACTCTTCAGATCTGTTGTGGTTTTCTTGGGAGGCTTGGAGGTTTTCGAGGTGAAGAGCTTGTTTATACCGTATTTTCATGCACTCATGTGAGCAACAAGCAATCGGGGAAGGAAGAAGAATCGGAGAAGAGGACGGAAGCAGGGAATATTTGGGGATAGTTCTACTTAACAGAAATAATATCAAGTGTTTACAGGTAATTGTTCATGCCTCTCTCCTCTCCTTCTACTCTTACTTATACTATCTCTAGTTCCTCCATGTAGGTCCCGTGACGTTGGGGTTGGGCCGGCTTGTCCTCTTGGGCCTGGATGCAGGTATTTCTCATAACTATGTGCAGCAACACATATATCCTAAACATTAAACCGTAAACACTAAACACTAAACCCTAAATACAAAACACCAGAACACTAACTCTAAATATTAAACCTTAAATCATAAACCCTAAACAATATACTCTAAACCATATACCTAAAAGTGGAGTGGGACCACGATGTCATAAGGAGAAAGAAGATATATGTGTTACAACACATAGCTGTTGTATCCATCCTTATGTACATCCACGGGATGTGAGTTAAGTACATCCACGGGATGTGAGTTAAGAGTCTTCGGTGTTTAGTGTCTTCTAAGTCCCCAAACCAAGCTAAGTCGCTGAGATGTGAGTTATGAGTATTCTCCAGTCTCTATGTCCCTAGACCAAACTGCTCTGAGTTTGACTTATGTACTCTTCAATCAGTTAATAAGTTTTGCTTCTGCAAACCTGTCAATAATTTGTTGCCCAGTAGAATCTGTTTGAATCCCTATGATTAGACGCGTGGAAGTATATTTGCATGGCAAGTTCAAATTTTCTTCCTGGATACGACCATTGCTCGTTACACACACGCTGTATGTGCATGCTTCTTCACGGTAAAAATGTACTGTATTCCTTTGTTTTTGAAATGAAAAAAAAAAAACCGACGTAACAATACTCTGTTAAACGGGAAATTGGCACGCTGGTCCCACGAACCTTGGGATACCAAAACTACTACATACTTTTTGCACTGCCCAAAAAAAATAAATAAAAATAAAAAAACTACGGCCTTTTCCTAGCCTCTGAACTGAATGAGACAAACAATCTTGAAGTAGCACAGCAAGAAAATTCACAAGTCAACAGTAGAGTAATAATTTCACACACTAGTGAAAAACAGTATATTGGCAAAGACCATGTTTGCAGAGGTTGGAATACAAAATACATGATGTAAAGCCAGTTCTTCTGGCTAGAATCAAAATACATTTTGACTTAATGTGATGTCAGTTTCCTCTGTATCTGGTTTTACATCATGAACGGATGATTGATCTTCAGAGCTAGTTCTGGTGGTTGCGGGTAGCCTCATTGTGCTCAAGAGTCAGGACCAAGTACATATGTATGATCTTAAGGAATTCATCAGAACATATGTCACCATTGAATAACACTCAATCAGAATTTATTGCATGGAGCCTTAAAACATACAGATAAAATCTGAATTTATCTGCCTCTCAGCTGATTAAGACACATGTCAAGTCCCTTCAGCTTCCACGCTTGTTAAATAACTTAGCTATTGCACCAGTTGCTTGAGATTCACCGCAAAGTTCTCTCAGCTGTCTTCTTACCTTTTGTATCACATCACAATGGTCAATGCTCATAGAGATCATCTTTCTGAAGCATGGGATGCAACCACGCTTTCATAAATCTTCTGTCACAACTTAGGATTCAATAAGGGAATCCTGAACTCCAAGCTTACATTTTCTAGGTCAAATTTATCTAGTTCATCTATACTGTGAAGTCTTAGTAGACGGAGGAAACCAAGTGTACTCATCTCAAGTTTACTATATAAGTCTTTCAATATAGGGTCAAATCTATTATCTGTTCCTTTGGCAAATAAGTTTGAGTCAACACAGATCAATTGACTGATCAGCATATTTTAGGGGTAAAGGGATATCCAGTGACAAGGCTTCCTGATGTGTTATAGTTTAAGCATTGAATTCAAGCAGTGTAGCAATAAGTTGCCCTTCAGGCCTTCATTAAGTTCCCTTCAAACTTTACCCCCTAATCCACCCACCACAGAGCCATCCCAAGACCATATCAGTGCCTTCCCACAACCAGCTAATGGTTCAGGCAGCAGTCTAAAACATATCCCTCATGAACACAGCAGATACCAGCCCACAATGTCCTGCTGGATACAGTATTAGCTTCATCCAAGGTGTCATGGAGGAATAAGAGGGTGGTCCAAAATGAATTGGGCCTTGAAGAACTGACGAACGAAGAGGAACAATCGACACAATAATGTAATAGTTGAACAGCCATTCCCATGTAGCCAGGGCAAGTGAGGCTAAGCTCTCACATCGAAGAATATCAACTTTGTACTTCCTGTTGTTCTTCAAAACTTCGATATTAAGGCGAAACATCTAGCTGCATGGTAAAATCATTCTCGTCATCATTTTTAACATGCTTTCTGCACTTTCCAATATAGCTATAGCTGGTGATAGTATATTACCATCAGGCCATCACTATTATCTAAATCACCTGCACACTGGTCATGCTCAGAAAATTCATTATGGTTATTGTCAGAAACAACCTCAATGTTTACCTTGGCCAAATGGTCAGCAGCATTGCCAATACCATGACCAGAGCTTCTTGGGAGTTTTTGCTTCACCAGCATTATCAGTAATTTCGTTTGCAGAAACTCCACCAGACTATAAATGCTCCAAGAAGCATCACAGACTGAATGCATGACTTGCAAACTCTAGCACACCCTCAAATTTCTCTCTCTAAGCTAAGCCAGATCACTGCATAGCTCTGCAATGCAAGAAGCACCCAGTTTTCCAGCCTCAGAGAGTGTGACAGCATGATATTTTCACCCTGCAGGATATTGGTGAAAGGTACTAATTACAGTATCCATCGAAGTTTTTGGCTACATAGTAATTGTTAATCCATATTGCAAATGACATTTGTGTTACTACTGTTTTGAAGTGAAGAAATTGTGTCTGCTAGATTTGTGTGTTGCAGAAAATCCTTTTGACCCTAAATGTCGCTGTTTATTTCAAATTACAAAGTTTGGTTAACAGTAACTTTCAAAGTATTACATGAACAAAAACACAATTCTTAGATTGGCTGTTAAAGTAGTATAAACGATTGTAGGTTAATCTACAATCATTTACATGAACAAAAACACTATTCCAAGTTTGAACAGTAAAATCAGTTGTGACATTTTTTCCGCGGAACTGGGAGTAGCATAACAAAACTAAGCATCTTTGACCATATAGAATACGGGGCAAAATCCAATAGTCTACATTATGATATCTAACCTGGCGATAGTGAGTGCATCATCAAGTATGACGTAACATTGGCATCAACAACAAAGCCCACATGACCAGTTCCAGAAATTTCCCTGGGTCCATCAGAATCCATGCTAATCAATTGTTGCCCAGATTTCTTTGAGTTGACACTTTCGTATCTGAATCTTCTTCATCATCACTAAGAATAGTACTAGGAAATGCAGGTGCACCTTTGTCATTAAGAATAGAGTTTGCATCCATGACATTCACAGCCCAGTCCAACCGGCAAGAAAATATGCATGTGTCTGGAGCTGATAACGGTCAACTTGTAAAGTTGCAGCCAGTTCAGCAACAGTAGCATTAGCACTTGATGCAACAAATACACCATAGAATAATCTGCAAAAAAAAATAAAGTCACTATTGTGGTGACTGCAGAAAGGTACATGTGAAATATGTGTGAGTAGCAGATGAAAGATCATTACACAGAAAACTGAAGTGCATACTCTTTAATTGCGTCTGCATATGATCAATCTTTGTTAGAAACAAAATTTTCAACCCTAGAAGCTGAAAAACAGTAATGATGAACTCTTTCAAATTCTATATCCATAAACTTAATATAAGATTTACAAAAAATCTGCATGATATATAGCAGTCTAGAATAACAAATTAGAAGAGCAGTTTATAAACTCTTAGCAAAGGAGGCTCAAGATCAGTTTTTTTTTTTTATATGCTATAGTGAGAATAAAATGAGACCATCACATAAACATCAATATTTATGCATGCATTGGAAATGTATTAGAAATAAAATATCATGCTACTTTTAGGAAGTCTTTATTTAGCACATCTCTATGCCAAGCTAGTTCATTGCCAGCTAACCTCCTATTATTCAGGTATTGTGTTATGGATGTTGATCTGATGTGGATGACCCTAACCCAAGCAGCCCGACATCAGCCATCCGATAGGCGGCAGCCGGACCCACAAGGGCAGGGATAGGAGGAGACTAGGAAAACAGATGTATTTCTTCTTGCTTGATTAGATGGATACATCTCTCCATATGCAGAGAGGCTTACTTGACCCCTAAGCAAGAGACCATTATCTCTAAATACCCCTAACACTAAGGCTTTCGAGGGGAAAAAAAACTAACACTAAGGTCAGTCTTAGTGAGGAGTTTCATGGCGTTGTTTCCAAGATTGTCAAGTCATATAGAATGGAATGAAACAAGGCTCAATGGAAAGTTTCATTGTAATCCCCATGAAACTTATTCCTTAAGTCTGCAAGAGCCCTTATACCTCTAAAATAACCCTAACACTGATGGGCCATAGTACCCTTCCCAGCTCAATAGGCCCAACCGACTTCCCATCACATATGATCTATCATCAAATATGATTTTTCAAATAAGGTATAGAGCTATAGAAAGCTTTGTTGTTCAGTTTTTTACTAGAAATCACGCGCGAGGCGTGTTTTTGTCAGTTTGTGGAGAGAGCAGCATATGCTCCTTCGCTGCTTGTATTAGTGATTGCATACACTTATCCAGCTTAGCTTTTGGAATCATATGTACATTCAAGCTTCTTAGCATATGACATGGAGATATAAGGTCCAAGAAAATAGCAGTAATAGTGCTAGGAGCAAAAGCAGAATCAAATTATGAAGCATATTAGCCAGGTAACATTCAGGAGGAGGAAGTTATACAAAGGCACCATTCAAACTAGTTATTGTTGAGAAATAAGTAACACTGAAGCATAATTAAAAAGAGACACATTTTGTTGCATATATTTAATAATGAAAAATATTGAAAAAGGATATTGGGTGTAACTGTAAGCAGCAGTGACATTGCCTTTGTATGCTATGATCTGCTCCTCAGTCTGCCGCGGCCTGGGAAGTCTCAGTCTCGCGCCGCTCAGTTCACGCGTCTGCCGTGCCGCCTGCCCGTCCGCGTCCACACTCCCCACCGACATTTCCCAGCGTGGGCGTGGGGTGCACGGGCACAGCGGCCTAGACCGCAGAGGAGGTGTATGCGAATCCAGTTACTGTTCAGCACTTTCTACATCAACTAGATTGATTGCCCTCCCCACGCAATATCTAATCGTGGGTCTAGCCTTCTGTCACAGTTTTAACAGAGCACACATGAATGGATCAGTTCGGATTCTGTCTTCATCTTTCATCTTAGAGGAGGACTGGGCGATAGCCCAGATGGTTAGCTTCCCAGGTGTGGAAGCAACCGCTCCTGGGTTCGATCCCCATCGGGGACGGACTTACGCGCCTCATTTTCTTCTTAATACAAAGCCCCCTAGTTCCTCCTAGGTTGGGTCTCGTTTTTTTTTTATCTTTCATCTCAGAGCTGTAAGCCATTCAGTCATTTGTTTGCAATTTTCAGTATGATGAAGTAGATTACCCAGATACTCTCAACTGCATGAACATCTGACAGTGAAAGACTAAGATTATATGCAACACCACCGTACCTTTGATCTGCATTCGTTTGTAGTATCGATAAACTCGTTTCTCCCAACACCAGTAAGCCTTAGTGCATCAGCAGCAGTGAATTAACACCAAGCAACTGGCTATCCCCTCCAATATGGAGGGTTGTATTAGATCCCAAACTAACTGCCATAGCATTGCTACAACACAGAGCACCTAAATTCGCCTCCATCATAAGCTGTTGGAAAGATCCAAAGATGCCACTGGCTGTAAACATCTTAAATAATCAGTTTCCTTCGATATGCAAGGTAGTTCGGCCGATGAACAAAACCAATCAATAAAAACTCTCAACATAGTTGGAAGTGCTAATTTGGGGCTTGGTTTCTATCACCTTGACCTTGAGGTGCCAATTATTGAGTCCACCACCCAGTGGCTAAACCTAACAAATTGTGTGGGGTAGTGAAGGTTTATGTCTGGACAGATCTCGTTAGCAGAACTGGATCAGGATTTATCTGAGATATAATATTGCAAGGGATGGCCTTGGAAAATTAGGGAATTAGAAGAGGGAAGCTTTCTGGTTAGATTTCCACTTCACAAGAAAGTGTCAGACATTAAGCTTAACAGCACAGTCAGGGGTTCATTACCGACCAAGCAAGCTTCACATGCATCTTGGTAGCACCAACAGCAAATGTAGAATTATCTCTGCCACTGATCGTTGGAGTGAATGGTATGCACCGAGAGTTACCATCACTGGTCTGGACAACAATATTCAGCACCTCCTTGGCATGGACAGATACGACAGGTCGCATAAGCTGGATATCTCCACAACCTTCAACAGTCATCACATCAGCCTCTTTGCTATCGTAAAGCACAAGCATGTCCGATGCGCTGGTGGTGTATGCAGTGATTTTTCCATGAAAACCTCCCTGCAGAACTTCAACTGCAATAAATCCCTCAATTGCATCATTCACAGCTAAATAAGTCACGTCCACAGTACTGAGCCTGGTAGCAAGGGATATGGTTTCGACCATAGATACCACCATGGAAGCACGATCTGTTGGATCACCCATGTTTAAGAGTCCTTTACTAAATTCTATGGGCTGTCCTCGATGATCCTTGATCTTTAGATCAATCTCCACATGCATATCACCACACAATGCGAGACCACGTTTCGGCCCAGTCAAGATCAATGATTCAGCCTAGGGTAAGAGGTTTACAGGATGCATTAGTGGCACATTAATTATCTCTACAAATACATAATGCTGCAAATTGATTTCTGATGAAACTGTTAATGGTTGGTCTCATAGGAAGCAACAAGTAGTACTAACATGTAAATACAGATTCACGATTTGTGAATTTCTTCTACAAAAAGCACTACTATAAGAGACAAATGCGTGACAGCAAGGACACCCAGAAAATCTGGATTTTAGTGGAACATAATTTATTTCTACAATATAATGCTGCAAAAAAGACTTTTCAGCGACTTCTATATCTAGCTGATGAAACTGTTAATGGTCGGTCACGATAGGAAGCTACAAGTACTACCATGTAAATACAGATTCAACATTTCATGATTTCTTCTACAAAAAGCTCAACTAAGAGATAAAAGCATGATAGGATACATATGTGTCACCCTGACAATCTGGATTTTTGAAAGAATTATTAAGTGCACATAGTCATGGTTAGAGTGCCCAGCACGCAAAATACAAATCAGTTATAAGTTACAGGCCAGTTGAGCATAAACGTTACTTTTCTCTATTATCTATTATTATAATAAAAATACGAAATGAAGAAAGGAGTGCAATATGAGGCTACTAACACGAGTACAAGTAATGCAACCTAGGAAGGATACAAGATGAAAGTTGTAGGTAGTACCTCAGAATTGATGAGTTGGCAATGGTCAGAGTCGTGGCGGAAGTGATAAACACACCTCTCGTCGATGCTGTCCCTGACAATGACAGTGCCATACACATGGATTGGGAAGCCAATATCCGAAGAGGCTACCTTGACAGACAAGAAGTTTACGGCGCCACACAGTAGGTAGTTCTTGTTGGGGCAATCTGTCAGTCTCATCGGTCCAAAGGGTGCTGTAATACATGTTGGCAAACAAAGGGTATTAGATCATCATCAGCATCTGCCATCTATTAAATTATTAATCATGCTTACAACTGATCAAGTTGAATATTGGTACATATATATAAGCTACAAATGTGGAAGGGAGGGAGCTTAATCCCATCAGGCAGAAACAACAGCCATATATGCAGAGCTCCGAGTAATCCAATCCCCAAACACACATTAGCCTCTAGAATGAAATCAAAGCAGCACAAATATATATATACACAGTATTTGCAGCTAGCAATTAATTAATTTGTCATAGATGATCCAATTGAAAGCGTCAGGTGGCCGGTATATGAAACAAAATAGGATCGATCCAATTGAAAGGCAACTTACACTCTTCATCGAGGTCAAATTTGGTGAGGTCGACGAGGGTGTAGCGGTTGTAGTAGCGGCCCCCCTGCTTGGGATCGAAGTCGAGGATGCGAGCAAAGGCTTCCACCGTCCTACCCCTTGGGTCGCCCTCTTCCGTAAGGCGGCGCGCATACCGCAGCTCGTTGCTCCTCAGCTTCTCCGCCGTCTCCGCTCGCTCGGCCTGGGTCATGCCTGAGAAATCCGGCCTCGGCGGCAACTCAAAAATGACCTCCGAGTACCTCCGGCTCAAGGCGGCGCGCTCTTTCTCGAGATTGGCACGCTTCTTCCGGAGCTCCGCCTTGCTCAAGCCTTGTGAGAATTCCTTCTTCCTCGCACTCAACCCCAGGAGATTGGCCTTCCTACTGATCTCTTTCTGCATCTCTTCCATCTCTCGCCACTTTTCGTACCAAGCCACCACCGCCTCCACCGCCATAGCAAGCCGATCTAGGGTTTGTGAAGGAGGAGTGCGCCCCTCCCCCTGCTGCTATCTCTGTTCTCTCCTATTTTTCAAAAGATGATTTTATGAATTTAATAAAATTCTCCAAGATTTAAATTTTGCTTTAGCAATTTAAACTGTACAAAAATGATTTTTCTGAAATTTTTAGAATTTATTTTGATATTCTTTTTGCATTCATGCCTCTACATTAATGGGTGAGAATCGATTTTGCTCCTTTTATAGATATAAATAAATATTTTGGAAACTAATTTTGAGAACCCAAGTTTTTATTTACAAATAAATATTTTCAAAAGAGTTACAAATTTATTTTTAAAAAGGTTCTAAATGGACATTTAAAAGAGTTTATATATACAAATAATAAAGGAAAGAATAAGAGAAAGAAAGAAAAAAAAATGAAAGCCGAGCCGGCCCAAGTCCAGGGGCAACAGGCCAGCCGAGCACCCTGTTCCTCTCTCCTGTCGCCGACATGTCGGGCCCACAAGTCAGGCGCTTCCCCTACCTCACGATTGAACTGCTGCCGTCCCGATCCGCTTCTGCCGGAGTCCGCGCGACCGAGCACTCCCCTCCCCGCGCCTCCTCCCGCGTCGTTCGCGCCCTTGGACCGAGATCCGCTGCACGAGCACCTCTTCCGCGCATCCTAGCCGCGTCCCCGCCATTCCGCTTCTCGCACGCGGACCAAGCCGCAGCCGCCTGCGTGCAGTCCCCGTCCGCCATGGGCGGCATGCTCCCGATCCGGCTCTTTCCCAGCGCACGTCGCCCTTATCATAAACCCCTCGGCATCGCAGTGGCTGCCGCAGCCTCCTCGTCCATCTCGAACCCTTCTCCTCCTTCACAGAGCGCCGCCACCAGCCGCCATCGCCGAGCCAAGTTCCGCCGCCGTCGGTGATCTCGCAGCAGAGGGCACCGCAGGCCCGTCTTCCTCTTCTTTCGACGGCACGGTGTAAGCCGTCTGCGACGCCTTTTCTCCCAGCCACTCCCAGCCAATTGGTGACCACGTCGCCCGGAGCTTCGGTCCGCCTCGACGCGGCTTTTCCTATCTCTCCGTGCAGAAATCAACGTCGCCAAGTCCTCCATCAGTCTCGTGGTGAGCCTCTCCATCAGCTGTGCTCTTTGTTTTTTAAAGTACGTAGTGGCTTCCTTCTCGGCCCGTGCAAGCGCCGGCGAAATTCCGCCGCGAGCAGGCCATGGCACTGTCGGCCTCCTTTCCTGAACCGGCGATCCCATCCGGTCCCAAGCACAGCCATGCATGGCCCTTGCATTGCATGGGAATTCACTGGAGGGGAGCAATGACTGATTCCAAATTCTATGTGCATTCATCTCCAAGAATTCAGATAGAATTGATTGCCCTGGTGGGTCGATTGCTGCCTGAATTCTTGGAGTATCAAGGACGAGAGAGAAGCAGCATGAAGCGGACGGTTTGTGGAGTGGAGAAGGTAAACATCCAGTCCGCGGTGCACAGCTACATCGAGGACGCACTCAAAATGAAAATGGACAAGGTAAACGATCCAGCGATCTGGACTCGAGTCTTTTGATTTGGTGTTTCTATCTCTGATTACATGTATAAGCGTGTGCATTCGTCTGTTCGGTGCTGCTGCAGAAATACGAGAAGTTGGAGGTGCTCGGGAGGGGCGCATACGGAGTGGTGTACAAGGGGATGCACAAGGAAACTAAAAGACTTTCGCGCTCAAGAAGATCCGCTTCCAGGATGTAGACGAGGGCGTCCCGGCCACCACCCTCCGCGAGATCTCTTCCCTTATCGAGCTGAACCACCCCAACATCCTCAGGTCTGATATGCCTACAACCTCCTTGATGATCTGTCCTGTCCTCCCTCCTACATTATATTGCTATGTTTCTTATTACTAGTGGAAATGCTATCACACGTGTCTATTAAAATATTAAGCAATATCAAGAAACTCTCAATTATTAGTTTTCTCCTAACGAAATGAAAATTATCAAAATAAGGGGAAAAAACTTATCACATCATTGATCTCCATGGCATTGGCACCCAAGTCTTTCAGCTCAGGAGTCCTGAAAACTAAAACATCCACAATCTAATAAGATGCCTTGTGCCTCACAAAGATTTCAATCCAAGGACACCCTATTACATGTATCTATATATTTTTGTTAACTGAATCCGTGCTGTAGTTGTGCAGAGTAGTAGCTGTCTTATTTTGCTAAATCAAAGTATTGAAATTAAAGCGAATTAATTTCAATAATTAGCTCCCACAAAGCTTATCCCCGCCCCCAAAAAAAACCAGAACAATAAAAAACATAAACTCAATATTTTTAGGCCACAGATATGCAATTTTCTCTCAGAAAACACTGTTGGACTTCAACTTGAGGGACAGGTAACAGCTACAACTACCTCGCTGCCCATTGTATATTTGCAGCAGAAGCCGGTTAACCCAAATAAAAACAAATCAATATGGAGATACGTTTAGCTTATCCTCTTTAAAGATATAATCTTATCTCAGTTCCACGGCGAATTTGAGCCTGGCTACAGCAAGTTCATGTTTGGTTGGTTGCATTCCTTAGATAGAATCACCATGGCTGACATGGGTAAGTTTACCCTGTTGAAGCATTTCGTCGAACACAGACTGCATTTTTTCCACAAAAGCTGCAAAAGTAACAAGAAGATTTGATCATTCACATATAAGTTCAAGGCTTAATTGAGTCATGGTTTTTACTTTCTGAACCGAAATGTGACAGCAAAGAGTAAACCTGCTCCTGGAGTGTGCTCCTGGACCATGCACTTATCAACTCTGAAAAGTAGAATGAGAGAGGCCACCAGCTTTATTCTTTTTCATATATACACAAATTGATTTAGTGATAAAAAACTGTATGGAAAAAAATAATTTCATACTCCTAAATCAGTTTATACCATGCACACTGCTCGATTGAATTTCACGCATCATTAGTTGTTTGCTCTTCTATCACACATTTCACAAAAAAAAATGAAAATAAATAGAAATAAAGGGGTGATAAATACACATTGGTATTGGTAGGCTTGTATTAGTAGGAACAACAATAAAAAAACACATGAGAATATTGGGAAAAGAATTGTTTTAAATCAGCAGCACAGCTGACTTGATTAATCAAAGCATTGCTGAAAGGGACCACTACTGATTCACCGTGTAAATTTTAAAATTCTCTGGATAACACTGCGTGCAAGAGATTTAAATTTCATTGAGTAAACAAAATCATCAGTGGCAGTGGAGCTAGTACTAAATTAGGATACAGAAGGCGACATATGATCAGCGTCCGCTCGGGGCAAACAATCTTTATAGTATATAGATTACTATGATGTGGATTTAGGCTTAATTAGCTAGGGTCGATCAATCGGCCGACGCATATAATAACCGTGATTGATCATTTTTTTCTTTTTTCGAAACTGATCTATAATTCTTCAATTCTTCGTTGGTCCAAGAAGCCAGCAGTGCTCTATAATAGTGCGTAGGTGTCTTTTACGATAGAATTCATCATTCATAAGTGGAATCGAAATGGTCGGGTGTGTGTCCAGTGAAGTCAAGCCATCCCATTTGATGGTTTATGTGATGACCTGTACTGTTGGTACGCATATAAGTTTACTCTTCTGCGTGCAGGATACATGATGTTGTCTACAATGAGAAGCGCCTCTATGTTGTCTTGGATTACATGGATCAGGACCTGTATGAGTTCATGAATTCTTACCCGGGGTACTCTTCTGCGTGCAGGATACATGATGTTATCTACAATGAGAAGCGCCTCTATGTTGTCTTGGATTACATGGATCAGGACCTGTATGATTCATGAAGTCTTACCCGGGGTTTGCTCATAATCACACTTTGATTAAGGTGAAAAGTGCAGAATATGATAGTTTGTGACTGTTGTGATTCGGCGCCTTGCTTAATTTTGTTCACTCCACACTCCGCTGCACGTATCCTTATAGAGTTTTTCATCATATTTATTGATTAATTTATTTATTTCCCTTTCCTCATTTCCATTATATCCTATAACCAGAAAATGAATGAGGTGCCTCTGTGTGCATTTTGAAATGTGACTATTTTCTACTTTCTGCAGTCATACCTCCAACAGATACTCCAAGGCATTGTGTACTGCCATTCTCATAGAATTCTTCATCGAGATTTGAAACCTCAGAACTTATTAATAGATTGGCAAACTCAAAATCTGAAGATTGCAGACTTTGGTTTAGCCAGGGCAGTTGGACCTCATGTCGGTACATTATCTCATGAGGTACATTTGTTATTATGCTCTAACTTGATAAAGGGAGTTTGAATTGTACAGTTAGGGGAAAATGTAGTGAGGGATGCCAAAATTATGGATCCCTACAATTTTATAGCCTTTTGTGTTGTCCATTCTAGTCACATTAACTCACAATACATAACTATGCAATTAATTTTCAGGTAGTGACATTATGGTATAGAGCTCCAGAAATTCTTCTCGGAGCGAAACACTATGACAAACCAGTTGATGTATGGTCGGTGGGCTGCATCTTTGCGGAAATGGTGAACCAAAGGCAATATTCCCTGGTCGATACTGAGACCAACCAATTGCTTACGATATTCAGGTTCTATGATTGTGATGACATTGAATTTCTTATTTTATATTTGCATGTTTAGACTATATATTTGACTTCATTATGGTCACTATGGAAGGGTACTAGGCACGCCAAATGAACAAAGTTGGCCAGGAGTCAGTCATTTGCCTGGCTTCACTGCTAATTTCCCCACATTGCAACCTCAGGTAAGACAACAGCATAAGCATTTCACTGGGCACATGTGACAAGTGCATTGTGTTGTGTATCCTCATCCATAGCTTTACTATTTGTATCTGTCATATATGTCTGATGTCTTCATTCCAGGACCTAGCAACAATTGTCCCGGATCTTGAGCCTGCTGGTTTGGACCTTCTCTCTCGGTAAGTCAAATGGATATCTGTTGGTAATCATGACTGCTGCATCACATATCCTCACTCTACTGAATTCACCTATTTCTGTTTGCTGATAGAAAATGCTTCAATATGAGCCAAGCAAAAGGATCACAGCTAAGCAAGCACTTGAGCATGAGTACTTCAAAGGGTGGGACCAGCGGCCTTCTGCTAGCTGCCGAGCTCTCAGCAGCAGTGATGGGGGACTGGGTACAGCTCGTAACCCAGATCCAGTAGGACGACCTCTGGAGCCCGCCTCGCCAGATCTTTTCTGCCGTTCTGCCGGCACCGGTTCTGGCAGATACTAAAACCCTGAAGATTGCAGACTTTGGTTTAGCCAAGGCATTTCAACCTTTCATCCGTGAATTTACTCATGAGATACATTTTTAGGTAGTGACATTATTTTTTTATGGAAAGGTAGTAACGTTATGGTTCTGTCATTGAATTTCTCCTTTAATACATGAGGTCTTGTCCTGTTCTCACGCGCACGCAGACGCTACCGGTCGTGTACTTGCCTTCCTGAGCCTTGGCAGCTTGGGCCGGCTTGAAGAGATGCCTGTCGAGGCCGTTGCCTGCTCTTCAGAGGCAATTGCTGCAACCTGCAATTCTGCAACTAGTATATATTGTATCAGTAACAATGTGCTGCTTTCAACGATCTTCAATTCAGTTTTAAGTATATATTATTACCTTTTTATAAATTATTGTATCAAAATATTGGGCCTTGTTCCGACCCATCCTCCACCCCTTTAGAGCATCTCAAGAGACATGTTATCTTTGTTGTGTAGATTAAATTTAGAATTTTTGAGCAATAAAGGAGGTCCAACAGATATGCTATTTCACTTTGTAAAATAGCAAGCTTTGTATCCCGTGAATCTCGCTGGCCAAAGAAAGCAAGCCGACGTGGCTGGCTATTTGCCGAAATCGGTGTCCACTTTTCGCCGCCCCGTGCGCTCCCTGTCAAAAACCTAGGTCGCCACACTTTCTAGTCCTACTTGCCTGATTACGCCCACGAGATGTTTTCAAACGAAGATGTTTTTCAATTATAAAGTTTCATAACTTTTCGATTACATATTGCTAGCTCTTCCGTACGAATTCGTTTAATCAATTTCAGTTTCAAAATTGGGATAATAAAACGTAGTTTTCCATGACACTTTGATTTAAAATGAAAAAGTCCTAATGTGTCACAACATTTTTGCACTAAAATCACACGGTGCGCGGATAGCGGGATTCGAATCCACAACCTCCCCTCACACGTGCCCTCCTCTTTTTTAATATTGTCTACACTCCATTTTGGTTCCCCACGTATTATGCTAAGCCGATGTAGAATCGATTGTTTGAGATCCTAAACGAACTTAAATGGAAAAAATGGTAACCTCATAACTTTTCAATATCTAAAACTTTTATTTTAGTGGTCAATGGTTTTTCAATCCAAGACTATCTAGGACCTGTCGGCCATTGGAAGGCTAAAAGGCCTATTTGCTCGATTAGCCCACGAGATGTTTTTCAACTATAAAGTTTCACAACCGCTTGATTCCTTTTTGATATATCATTTGTACGAATTTGTTTAATGAATTTCAGTTTCAAAATTGGGATATTCAAACGTAGTTTTCCATGACACTTTAATTTAAAATGAAAATGTTGTAAGTCACAACATTTTTCACGTGAAAATTACGTACTATGTGGACAACGAGATTCGAATCCGTGCCCTCCCCCTTTTTAATATTGTCTATAATCCATTTTGATTTCTCATGTATTATGTCAAACTGATCTTAATAAACAAATTTAAATGAAAAGATGGTCAACTTTTTTTTTTTTGAGCAAGAAAAGATGGTCAACTACAAGGGCAATGGGTTGCTGGCACGTGGATCTATTTGGGTGGGCCTCGTGTCATGTATAACGGCCTGGTGGGTTGTTTCAGGCCGTGTTGGGCTTAAAACTATACTCGATGCTTGGCCTCATCTCAACTGCGCTGGCTGATTATTCTCAAAAAAAAAAAAAAAAAAAAGTTGTCTTCTCGCGACTTCTCCCTTCCCCTGCTACAGTAGAGAGCGGCGAACACAGGCGATTTCCAGAATCCGGCGTCGATCGTCGATTCTCCCGCCGGCGGCCTCTTCGGCGCCGTGCGTGGCAGGGCCTCGGCGATCGGCGTCCAGGCAACCTATAGCTTAGGTAGGCTTAGGTTTTAGGGTTACTATGTATCGTTGGCGGCTTGTTTCGGCCGGCGGTGCAGTGTTGTCTCCGGCGAGGGGGTCGATCTTTGGGGCTGTTCACTCCGGCAACACGCTGCGAGGCGAGGCGAGCCCCTTCCGGAGGTGCATCCTCCGCGTGCGAACCATGGAGCGTGCTCGTGCGAGGATAGCGGCGTCGTTGGCGACGCGTCTGTTTGGCCGGGCTGCTGTTGTTGGTGCTCAGCGCGGCTTTGGCGAGGTGGCGGAGGCGGGCCAAGGGTGACGGCGGCCGTCGCGAGCGGCCTCCCGTGCGATCCGCGGCCGTCCGGCTGTTTACCCGTCGCGGCGGCTTCAACGGCGACGGCGGTGGGCGATGGCGGTGATGCGACCTTCACCATCTCTGGCGGTTTCCCGCCCCCGTGTATGTCGGCGGATTGAAGACCTTCGGGTGCGCCGGGGGAGTTGTTTCCTCCACGGTTTGTCGACATCCCGGCGGCTCCGCCTGGCGATGACGGAGGCTTCTTCGGCGGTTTCCGCCCTCGGTGCGGCGGCATGCCAAGTTTTGGCTCACCGTCGTTTTCGTCGGTGAAGCAATGGTTTCAGGGGGGATGTCAATCCTCGCCGCCTCGTTGTCTGGTGGCGTCGTGGGCCGAGGCGGCGACGGCGCATAGGAATAAAATCTTCCGGCCTCTTCCTCGCCCGGCGACGCTGCGCTCGGTGTCAGCGGAGAGGTATCGGAGACCTTATTAGGAGTGTCACGGTGCACGAGGTGGCTCTTGGCTTCGTGGTTGGCGGAGAGCGGGTCGAGCTCCGTTTGTCGGCGTTTGTCGATGGTGCGGCTCGGTTCGAGTTCGAGGTACCAGGGCAGGTCCCGGCCGATGTTCGTTAAGAGATGATGTTGTCTCGATCTTGGTCGAGTAAATCTTGCGCCCGATAAAGCTTTCAAGTGACGGTGGACCTCCGGATGCAGGTGGCGGCGGGCGTTCCGGCGCCGGCGAGGTAAATGGTGGCGTCGGACGACGGCGTGTGTCGAACATTTGTCTCGTTCCTGTGTATATGTACCTGTATGTCGCTTTGTACTTGTCTTAACTAAGTAATACAGGTGCGTATTCTCAAAAAAAAAAAAAAAGATTATTCTCAAAAAAAAAAAATGTTTCTAAAAAAAACAAGATTATTCTCAAAAAAAAAACTGCGCTGGCTGACAAATAGTTTAAAAACTGACAAATAAATAAAAAAACATAATTTACTCAAAATAAACTTTATTTTTTACACTATAAACATGATTAGTTCCTCGTTTTTTTAATCAATAATGCTACTCTCTCCATCTGCTCCGACCGCTGCAGATCCAACGGCCAGAGTGACTTGGCTCTCCCTTCCCCAACCGATAGCGAGCGCAGGGACACACGAACGCCATGCCTCCTCGAGCGGGAGCCATAGCCATGGCGGCGGCGGCGAGGCGGCGCTGCTGCCCTCCTCCTCCCCGTCGCCACTCCTCCGCCTCCCGCACCGCTTCCTCTCACTCACCGCAACTCCCTACCCTCTCTACTACGACCTCATCGTGCACCGCCCCGCGGACCCCAATCCCCCAAATTCTCCGCCTCCGACGCCGACCGCCAGCCGCAGCCATCCCCTGACGAGCAGCAGCTCGACCGCGCCAAGCGCCGGTACCTCCGCAAGCGCCGGAGCCGCCTTCTCCCCGACCCTGACGCCACCACCACAACCAAGCCCTCCTCTACCTCGTCTTCCGAGTTCGTCGAGCTCCGGCCGGAGGTGGTGGACTTCCCGCGCCTGCACGCGCGCGAGGAGGCGCTCTACTTCCACGACACCTTCGCCATGCCGTGGGAGAAGGACAAGCACTACCGCATGCTCTACCGCCTCGAGAAGAAGTACTTCCCGCACCAGTCTCTCGACAACGCATTCGTCTCCGCTGACGCCGCCGCTGCCCCGACCTCCGACGCCGACAGGAGCCTCCTCTTCTTCGACGACGAGAAGAAGGACGATGAGGGAGGGAGCGGGTGGTCAGTAGGAAAGGCGGCGACAGCGACGGCAAAGGGGAGGTGCTGGAGAGGAAGGTGGAGGACTTCTTCAGGTCTCTGAAAAAGGCCCCGGACAGGCTGACACCAAGGCCAAGAGACCGGGAGCGGAGCCGCGGCAGGTGAAGCGCGAGGTGCCGAGGGAGGAGGAGCGGCCGCAGCCGTACCTCGTCACCAGGACCACGGAGCTGCCGCCCAGGTGGGACGGCCCGGCCGGGACTGTCGTGCTCGTCGACAAGCCCAAAGGTGATGCCTGCCCCTCCCTTTGGTGCATTGCAGGTTCTGGGATTCTCACTCTCCAAAATGTATCATCAGCAGTACTAGGTTCCCGTCTGTGTGAGATTAATTAAGACATCTGTAGTATTTTAGCTACTTTTATCTGATGATGCACCACTGGAAAATTCCTTCTGTGAAATGTGAGCGACTAGCTCAACAATTACATGGCAATCAGTCAGTGTGGCACTACTTCAGCTTTGCCTCAAGACAGGGTTCTGCATTGTGTTTTCTATCAGGGCAGATAGTAATTAGTTAATGTGCAGACAGGAGTTAGGTCCGAGCGATGTTTTATTAATTGCTCTGATGCCTTCCATCCTGAACTATTCATCTGAACTCGTCTTTCTTCTGATCTCAGGATGGACCTCGTTTACTGTTTGTGGAAAGTTGCGGCGCTTGGTGAAAGTACAAAAGGTGATATCAGGGCTTTTTCACTGTGTATGAATGTAGCATTAGCCCTTATTAGCATTAAGTATATGTTTTGCCATATTTGTGTGGTTGCAGGTTGGACATGCTGGAACTCTGGACCCCATGGCAACTGGATTGTTGATTGTTTGTGTAGGAAAAGCAACCAAAATAGTTGATAGGTAACATCACCTTAGCTTTCGGGGAAAGCTTATTCTTGTGGTTGCTGGGACAATTGTCCACTTGTTTACACTTATCTTCAAATTTTCCTTACTATAGACTGTATAGTAGGCTGATGATGATGAACTCTGAAATAATTCTTTTGCATGCTATTGCTACTTATCATCCCTCTATCTCTAGCACCTCTTGTAAATTTTTGTTCTGAATGATCTCATGCTTCTGAAGCTACCAAGGAATGGTTAAAGGCTATAGTGGTGTTTTTCGACTTGGTGAAGCCACATCAACCTGGGATGCAGATTCACCAGTATGTATCCTAGCATCTCTAGAATGGGTTGCTGAACATTCTTGTATCCAGGGGTTGCAAATGGATCTACATTATTGAAGGGATTTGGGGCATCATCACCAAATAACAGCCTATTAGGTTCACAATTAGTTATACTTCTTTTCAATGTTGCTTGGAAGTTTTAAGATTCTAACTTGAAAAGGAGTTCATCTATTTTCCCAGTTAATTATGCTTCTGTACAATGTTGCTGAAAAATTCTATTGGAAGATTCTATCCTAAAAAGATGTTGATCACTGTATTATCATGTAGTGTATATATAGTTTAGTAGGTGACTGTAAATTCTGTAAGAACTTATTGATCCTATCTTTACAAATGTCAGAAATTACAAACTCTATTTTCAGATCTCAATAGCTGTTGGTGTGCAGTCATAACCATTTCTTGAAATGGTTAATTAAATCACTTGTGTTTCAGAAATCTGATCCTGTATAGTTATTTTTTTAATATTAGCTTTCATTTAAATTATCTGTACTTTTGCATTTCTTCTTAGATCAGTGATGCCTTCAATCCTTGTATGATCAGATTATCCAGAGGGAACCATGGGAACACATCAAAGATGAAGATATTAGGAAGGCCGTAGTATCATTCAAGGGTGAGATATGGCAAGTTCCTCCAATGTTTTCTGCCATTAAGGTACACTATTCTTGTACCTAAAGCTATTTTTCCACATTTTTCTAAAAAAGAATGTTGCTAGAGTTGTTCGTGGGAGGTGTTGACTATCTGTTATGCATGTGTGACAATCTGCTCAGCAGTCTTACACTTTTGGATAATAAGCTAGTAACCACTTGAATTATATTGTTCACCTATGAAGAGCAAAAGGGAAATAGACAGATACCTGCATATAGGTTGCTTCTGTCATACTGTCTCGGGACTAGTCTGTGTACTGCGCTTTCTGTAATAATGATATAAGGATATAGTTGGATCTGGTCATGATACAGTTTGAGATTAATGATCTTCCATCTGCTGTTACACTGTATATTACTCAAAGTTAATCAGACATGAAACTACAAGTTCACAAGTTGTGTTATTTCCAAAAGATGTATGACAAATTTTGCAAGCTCATAGTGTTAATCAACCGTGTAATCAGGTTGGTGGTGAAAAGATGTATGACAAAGCAAGGAGGGGTGAAACGGTAGAGCTTTCACCAAGACGTGTATCAATATACCAATTTGATATTGAGCGCAGTTTGGAAGACAGGTATTCTTACATTCCTTTTTTCCTACTTTTGAATTCATAGCGGATAGTAAATATCTGGTCAGTGTTCATATGATTACCTGTACTCCTGTTGATGATTGTTCTTTTTTTTGTTGCATTCTACAGACAGAATTTGATATTTCGAGTTACTTGCTCAAAAGGAACATACATTCGGTCCCTATGTGCGGACTTGGGTAAAGCACTTGGAAGGTTTGCACAATTATTCTTGTGGTAGCCTTATTTTTCTGTTTTCTTTCCGTGTGTGCAGTCAGCATAAATAAACATCAGCATGTATAATGTGCTCTAAATATCAGGATTACATTTAGATTTCCTTTTCAGGTTTCTATAAATGTTTCAGTCGTAAACTTAGGATTGTGCAATATCCCTTCACTTACAGTCATCTTTTATGGTAGCAAGTTACTTTACGTATCCAATGGAGTTCTAAATTTCATTGAACACCACAAGCCTTAAAAGTCTGTAGAGGCTAGGCCCTATGTATTTTGGGCCTAGGCTTGTGCACCCTACTTATACTTGCTCTGTCAAAGATTTAACTGAATGTACCATCTTGGCCACTCACTTGGAACTCACCCTTACTAACAGGCCCAAGTTTGACATTTCGTATTTCACAAGTACTATCATGTATTGGGCTAAAAAAAAGAACTTTAGCTATTTTACTGAAGTTGGCTAGTTTCATGTATTTGTTGCACTGAACCCAAATACTTGTTCCTCCTATTTTTTCTGGATGTAGTTTAAGATATTACTCTTGTCGTTTAATTGTAGAATAACCCCATGCTCCTTTTCCCACTTACTATTCTCATCCATTGACATCTCTCTTATGGTGTAATATATTTGGGTGACCAAATTCAGTCTGCACATTTTTCCTGCAGCTGTGCTCATTTAACTGCCTTGAGGAGAGACTCAATAGGTAATTTCCTGTGCTGTGCCTCTTGGCTAATTTCTACATGATCCAGCTGTAGTTCTAGTCAAAGTGAAATTGTGAAAATTTGTTGCTTGCGAAGGCTTCTAAAGCTTACTTTGCAGGTGAATACTCGGTCAATGATGCTTGGAACTTCAATGAGCTTGAAGAACAAATCACCAAGGGATATTTATGATCATTGGTTAAACATGCCCTCTGGACTCCGGAGGCTGCAAGCTAGGTTTACATGCGGCTTGCGACCAGTGGCCATGTCAGATGTCACCAATCATATAGTAGAAATTTAGTCAACAGTGAAGTGGTACCTGGAGTAGACACCAGAAATGGGCATCCATGCATATCTGTCCCAAGGCTGTCAGTTCATGTTGGGCTGAACTGAAGAGATACAAATCCAATTCAGTTCATCCTCAATTATATTTGTCATAGAGGAACAGGAGCTGGAAGCTTTGTCATGTTGTTTTTTTTTATGTATTTAAATTTGACCTAGTCTTGTGCGCGCGTGCTCTGGGGGGGGGAGGATCCTCTAACAAATATGTTTAGCATAAAAGCTTTACATTGCGTTAATTAAGGTTGAACACCACTTATCAGCTATTTCACTGTCGTTTGGCAACCTTGCTTTCCATAGGCTGGCCTCTGTATGTTTCTCCTTTTCCAAATATGCCAACAGCAGAGCAGCAGGAAGGAATGAAAATGTTTTGCCGCTATATGTGCTGTGCTGACTGCTCTCCAACAATTTCTGAATAGGCCATGAGGGGTCAACTGAAATGTTGATGGCTGCCAAAAACTCGCCCTCATTACAGACAACACACTGGTTGTTTGCCACTATCCCTTTTTTATATGGGATTTGCTTTACATTGAATCCTCTCTTGTGATAACACATAACAGCCATCCAAAGAATTGTACTTTCGGAGGTGCTTTACTCTTCCAGATGAACTCCCAGGGATTCAGGATTGAGTCTTTCATTTTTAGTGCTCTGTAGAGTAATGCTGGACCTAGTTCCCCTTCACCTTTATCATTGTGCTTAGCCTGCGGTCCTTTGCATCTGATAGACTCTTTGACTCGATGATTATGACAGCCTCAGCTAGCTGCAGGTTGGCTATAGCAGTACGTCGGTGCACTAAGCTGTTCTGAAGAAGCCCACCTCCAGCAATGTGAGTAGAGTTCTGGGAAAATATCTGCCATGGAGCCACACATCCTGCCAGAAGGACATTGCTCTTCCATCACCCAAAACAACAGTGGTGATTGCTCGGTATATGACAATTTAGTCGTTTGGGCTGTAGTGTTTAGATTTTTTTTTTTTTTTTTGTGGTTTTCCTTTAATAAACCGCGCAACTATAAGGATTTCTTGGTAAGGTTCTCTCTTTTGTTACTTATCGTGGATTGCATGAAGTACCTAACCTTTTCACATGTTGCTTCAAAAATAAGTACTCCCTCTATCTCTGAATAAATATATTTCGTCTTAAGTAAAAAAAAAAATAAACTTTGACCGAATTTCTAGAAAAAAACGTTAAAATTTATGGCATCAAATTAGCATCATTATATTTATCATAGAATATATTTTCATAAGATACTCATTTTAAGTTATACATGTTGATATACTCTTTTCTATAAAGTTAGTCAAATGTTTAATGCACCCTGTGTTAGCAAAGAGTATCTTATACACAGGGGATTCACCCTGTGTATTCAAATTTTTATTCTTATTTAATTTTTAATGCAACAATATATATGCTGCAACTGAACATTAGATTAGGAGGCAAAATCTTCACAAAAAAATATATTAGGAGAAATAAGAAAAATGAAAAGATCATGAAATAAATCTTTTATTTCTTTGACACACAAGTAAAAACGAGCCTTGGTGGGCTTTGGTGTGTACGAAATTCAGGATGCTAGTGCTAGTACAGTTTGACATCTGTTATCTGGACTAACTCCTGACTGGCTTAAGCAATTAAGCCTTATGTAACAACTAATGTGAAGACCAAGATGCAGGACAGAGCGTGAAAATAATCAAGGAAACTGCAGTAGCCCTTCTTCAGTTTTTACGCCATAAACACTAGCATCAGCAGCGCTGCAAGTTTCTTTGCAAGAGCTCATGTGCTGTGTGTAATAAAGGGAGATACCAAATATCTACTGTGCAGATCAATTGCCAGAAGATCGTTGAAAAACTGGAGTTCACGAACAAAAACAGGTTGCACATAGAATGAGCCGAGCGATAAGCTGATCAGTGCATTCCAAATAAATAGACTGTCTAGACTGGACCATGAGTGAACTCTACAGAAAAACTACTGGAAAACTAGATACTATTTAGCTAAAAGTCAGGCCAAATCTTCATTTTTCATGTACACCCAACTTCAGTACAACTCCAGATCCAAAAGTCACTTGGATGAAAAGCTCATAGATTCAATGGAGGGTTTAGATGAATGGTTCTACTTAAGTTGTACTCAAAAGCATCTCCCATTCTCTGTCAGTTCTACAGCTTCCTCGGCAACATGTTCTTTTGCACATCGTCCATGTCAGATCCAATTAAAACCTGTAGAAACAAGAAAAATCATTAAATATTTCTGAAAGTTGGAAACAACAAAGATCCAACAAATAAATAATAATGCCAAGAAGCTGATCGGGTTCCTCCACTTCCTGAACCTCAAAAGAGCTACTGAAACTAGTTCTCCATCCTGATTGCTAAAAGTAGTCATCCACTTTGATCACAGGGGGACTGATGCATGCAGAGCGATTTGGAAATGACAATTGACAATGCAAGATGATCAACTCCCATTTCCAATATAACAACTTCAGTTGAGAGGTCAGAGTTTCAGACTAGTTCTCCATCGTTTCAAATGCAATGTATAACTAAGCTTTCAGTTCAGAGTTTAGACTCATTTACTTCTATTTTCAGTTTCGTCAGGCAGCGCAATGTGTGCGAACAAATGCCTGAACCCCTGTAATATATTAAACTTTGGCTTCCAGAGCCACTTGATGCAATGAAATTATGAAATCCCAGGTGGGAGACTTCCCCCGTTGACTTATCAAAAAATATGACACCTTCACAAAATTCAGAACCTCCTGAAGCACTTGATCCCAAAAAAAGAAAAATAAAATACAATCCTCATCTGACGACTCATCAAAGCCCTTTTGATTATTTTTTTTAAGTTGGAAAAGGACAATGCTACTGTACATGTAAACCTTCCTGACACAATTAACTATGTTTATTTCCAAAGCAGTTTTGCTTGCTTATCCAGCGGTTTCCATGTGTTCTCATGGGTCTTATATTAGGTTGTTTTGTGCCCAAACTAGCCATACTGAAATTTGGCAACAATAATTGTGATAAGGTTTCATTACCCTACTACACACACATTAGCTAAGACTTCAATGAATGACTCACCGTACCATTCCCTGTTTACCATTTCCAGCTTTATGTACACTTCCACACTCATTTTGTTACCACCACCATAGCCAGAAAACAGCCAAGGAGCAGCCACTGGCCAGAGACCACCTGTAGCTGCCCAATCAGGTCACTTCGTCACCAACGTGACAAACCCTTAGCTAGTTCACCAGTCATTAAGACTACAAACAGCCTCCCAATCTTGATTTTTTTTTTTTTTTGTTAGGCTGCTCCTGCTCTGGCAACTTGACCTATTCCATCAGTTTTTTTCATAACAGATATTTCTCCAACACCTCCCTCTTGGGGAGTTCACATTATAGGAGAAGCAGTATTTTCTAAAAAATTATCACTAGCAGTTACAAATAGTAGAAGGATTCACAAAACAAAAACAGATTTTAACTGCTACTTAGGTTCTGTTCAATCTATGACTACTTTTTATCCAATAGGATCCCCTTTGTCAGCTTAACCAATGGTTCTGCTGATCATCCTTTTCCCATGGTGTGGATCCTAATCTTGCTGGCTTCAGGTTTCCCGGACATAGACGAAGCTTGGAACGAGTTGGGCTTGTGCGGGGGCGGGGTATGGATCCTCCTCCTCTTAGGAGATTTCACTCCGGAGATAGCCGATGATTGGAACAAGCTGGGGTTGTTCTTGTGCTTGTTCTTAATCATCTCATTTATATCTTTTCTGGTGACGCTACCACGGATATTGGAGGACCCTATAGAATCGAAAGGGTGGTAGCGGTAGGCCTCCTTTGTTGTGTCAATTTTTTTGCCAGCAGCTGTGGAACTGAGAGATAAAGAGTGGTTTGTTGCAGGATGTCTAGCTTGTGCAGGTTCTGCAGAAAAAGAAGGACAATGCTTATGCAACTTTAGAATTTTCTATAAACCGCAATATTGGAATGTCATTAGAGGTTTGTACTACCAACCTGAGATATTCACATTTTCTGAGAGAACTGCAGCATGCGTCTGCGTTTTGCTTGTGAAGTTTCATTCCTTTCTTCCAAGTCCTTGGGGATTATATCTACATTGCATTTTTACTAGTTAGAAAATGCAACTGATATTGAAGCACATTCTCAAGTGTTTGCTGAAATGGTCAGATGGGATAAAATTAGGGAATATCAACTGATATCCAGCTACAAGATATTTTGCCTAATACTTTGTCTACTTTCTAAAATAAAAAATACTTTAATAATATATTTATTGTATTACCTTCTATCTAGGAGGTAATAACCGTAATATATGTAGTATTCAGCATTTAAATCAACGGTTCACAAGAGTAACATAAGGTGCCCCTGATTAATAAGCTTCCTTTCCTTCATCAAACAGAGAGAACAAGAGTTTACCTGCTGTATCAGAGAAGTAACATGGCTTGTTGCTTGATTCAGCACACAAGCCGGTACGTGGATCTGCCAAACCAGAAATACACAATAATTAAATGATACACAAGCTTCCTTTATCAGAGAGATAGATAGAGAGCACAGGACTTGACCTGCTGTATCAGAGAAGTGATATTCCAAGTCCACACAATGTTTAATAGGTGTTTGTTCATGAAACATAGTGCTCCCATCGTCATCGCCCACGTTGACATTATTGTTGCTTGCATCAGCACACAAGCTGGTAGATGGATCTGCAAAACCAGAAATTCACAAGAACTAAATGATACACACAAGCTACTTTTATAAGAGAGAGAGAGAGAGAGAGAGAGAGAGAGAGAGAGAGAGAGAGTTTACCTTGTATATCACAGAACTGATATTCCAAGTCCCAAAAGCTACTGCTTGGATCGGCCAAACCAGCTGGTAACAAATCCTCTTTCTGCTGCATACCGTCGTAGTAGTACTGGTTTTGCCATTCCCATATCGCCGCACTAGTGTGAGAATGAAATTTCAGAATGACGAGGTCAGTCAATTACAAGTGATTCACAAATATTACTTGTGCAGAATTACGAGTTGTTGCATATATATTCGGTTCAATCCACGGCCCCTAATATAATTGTGTATCAATCATCAACATCATCATATATAGCTACGCTGCATATCTATATGTATATATCTACCTAATATTAAAGATCTAAAATTTCTGACACCTTGTTTTCTGCCTTCCGATTCAGATCCAAATCCAGCGCCTAACCATTTTTTTGCCCAGCCCATTCAATCTTTGCTTTCTTGTTATGGATTCGGTTGAGGGATTACAACTGTTTTAATTTTTAGAGAAGAAGAGAGGAGCAGGGAGGAAAGACTAGACTTTGGGTTGCTACTGTTGTTTTAATTTGGTCCTGTGTAATATTAATTCGTTGCTATATATATGATTATGTATATGTATCCCTTCTTCGTCGGGGAAATCCTTTGCCCGGCCCTCTCGGTGTCGCCCTTGCCCCGGCTGGGGGGAGGGGCCCCGGCGCCATCAATGGTGGTGAGCACCGGCGTGTCACGTCGGCTCACCCACGGACCCGCTTCGTGCTTTCGAGTCATTCGTGGGTGCGTGCCCTCCTTCTCGGGTGGACCCAATGCTTGATGAGCTCGTGGCCTCCCTCGTCACGCGCTCGACTACCTCTGAGCCACCTTCACCGCTTCGCGTCGTCAAGCTCAACCATTTGCTGATCTAGCGCGGGAGGCGGAGCCGCCGCTGTGAGGGACCCACGCCGCCCGGCCTCGACCTTCATCCTCGGCGAGGCGTCGGCGTGGCTAACCCGTGGCAGCCTCCCTCCCCACGGGCGGTCGGGGGCTGGGGGCTGATGATGACGACGCGGTGCCACCGCGGCTCGACGGCGGGCGCTTCACCCCTTCAGAGGAGGCTGCCATGGTGGGCGCCACCCCTACACCGCCCTGCTCGGCACCGGGGCAGCTCCCACCACAGGGGCCTCAATCACGGCCTCACGTCGACTCCTTCAGGCTGCCTTTGGAGCAGCCGCTCATCTCGTCGCCGCCGCCTCTGCGCACCTCCGGGTCGATGGTGGATCCCTAGGCGTAGCTCCGCTGGCGGCCAAGTCGATCCTCGGGGACCCGCGGCGGAAAGGAGGGCCCGGCGGGTGCTCCTCAACAAGTGGGAAGGCTGTCCCGACAACGCTTCCTCGTCCACCCCCGATGACGCGGTGACGGAGCGACTCCTCAGCCACTTCAGGGGACACGTCCCGGATTACAAGCGCAAGGCCGTGAGTGTGCTCTTCCCGTTGCGCCGCCACCTGCCTGCCGTGCAGCGCCCGCCTGCCTTGCCTTGCCTTGCCGCGCTGCCACCCGCCCTACCTTGCAGCCCACCTCCCTGCTGCGCGGCGACCGCGACCTCCCACGGGCCACTTGCCGCGTGCAACGCCGCCGAGGACTCCAACACGGACGCGCGTCGAGCCGCGCTAGTGGCGCCGTGACCGGGAGGGAGCGCCGAGGATGGGGCGGCGGGGGCACATGGACGAGGACCCCCGCCTGTGAGTCCGATTGCTCAAGGGAACACCGGGATCGTGCCCTAGGGATGGTGGCAGCACGCTGCACCGGGCCCACATGTTAGATGGATGGAAGTTGGACGGAAGGTGGACGGAATGGTATGTAGGGAAAGAAAATTTCTTTGAATGGTACTCTCGTTTCAGTGGTACACAGGTAACAAAAACTTTTATAATGGCACACAGGAAAAAAACTCGATGATTAACACCTCACCATCGTCACTCATATAATTAAAGCAAGGGTTTGTCTGGCATAGCTCGAACAGCCTCACGAGTTGTGAGCTTTTTTACCAAACACATTTTTTTTTTTTTTTTTTTGGGTAACTTACCAAACACATGTTTTGAAAACAACTTCATAGGTGAAGCTGGTATGAGTTTTTTTTTTTTTCTGTCGAGCACATTTTCTTAAAATAACTTCACGGGTGAAGCAATTTTTCCTTCTCTGGGGACCGCCAGAGTGCGGCTGCCTAGTTGCGTGCTGCCGGAGGGGTGGAGAAGTACCATGTTTTGACGTCGTCTTATCATTGTCTTTGTAATCCCTGAGTTCACAAAAAGAAGGGAACCATAGAATTCGTACCGGTCAAACTAGCTTACCTGCAATCAAGTTCTTAGTAAATAGTGTTCGCATTTATGTCTCCAAATAAATTAATTATGAAAAAATATATTCTATAACTAATCTAACAATGTTTATTTTGTATCATGAATGTTAGTAACTTTTTATATAATTTTAATCAAAAGTTTTAAACTGGTTAACTTCTTGAAAAATGAGAATTGCATTCTTTGGAGTGAGTACTTGGCTATGACTTTCTTTTTCTCCCTTTTCTTTTTTGCCTAATGTCGCAAGCAAACGCTAAACCAGTTGGTCTAGCTGTGTGCTTTGCACCCTGTCGGCCAGAGGTCAACCCCTCGAGGTCAGATTTGTTGGTAGGAGGAGACACAATTTATCCGCAGCGTTGAAAAAAAATATCCCTCGGCTTCCCCATGCTACCATTGTATATGGGTGCTGATATTTCTAACACGATCCAAAATAGGAAGGCGAAAGAAATATATATGGTATCTATCAGAACTTGTCAGCTTGGATGTGGAGTTAATCTCACGATCCAATAAAGGCGGAGTTAGGCGGTGTTAGTTGTGGGGTGTAATCTCAGCACCATTATTCATAGTGGAATTAATCTCACTAGGATATGTACACGAGGTGTACCACTCATTTCTAGGCATTATCTACGTACTAGTCTGTCACCCTAGCAATAACGCTCTAAGAAATGCGTGTATGGTACTCTTGATATGCCTTGATAAAAGATGAATATGATATCTGCAAGCGTACAGATAGAAATACCATTGTAGCACTTCACCGGGAGTCTATCCAGGTATCGTATTTATATTTTACCACAGGGAAGGGGTAGTCTATGGAAAGTAAGAGAGAAGGGTATGTCTAATGCATAAATTAACTTGAGATTCACTTGCAGTTGTATAATGCGAGTAGCCATATGCATCTAACAATACTCATAACAGGGATAAGTCTCATAATAAAGATAAATAATAAATAATAAATGATAATTGCCCAAGTCTAAGATCATGGTATGCCACTAGTATCATATGAGCTATTAACATGGTATAAAGAGAATAGAAAGAATAATCCTAAGTTACTCATAGTCATATGTCAATGAATACTACAATTAGTGCAATTACATCTAGCTATCATGGCAAGGGTACAATATATCTATACATGGTGAACATTACCAATGAAGATCAAGGACGAAACAAGATCATCACCGTAATTATGGCTCAACTTGGCCTATCATTCGGGGGGTGGACTACAAAGGACTCAACAGGACTGTCACTCCCGCGATCTACCACACGACCCAGAATGTAGGGTGCAGTCGCAGGTAAACGTTGTATAAACACCACGTTTACACATTGCTCACCGCCCACATAGTGATCATCTAAGTGGATGCTATACGACTCCATGCATAAAATATAAGACAAACTTACTAAACTAGATATATAATCATAGCAAGCATGGATACATATCACTAAGAATATAATCATTAAATAGAGCAAAGTCATAACAAATGTATTCCAATATAATACCTACAGATTGGATACAAGAGAGAAGCCACGAGAAGCTCAGCTCCCGCTACTTCTTGACTATCAGGAATCCAAGGCAAGCTTGACTTCCTCTAGATCTAACTAGGTAGCTAACTGCTTCTAATATGATGAACTAGGGCTTAGGATCTAGACTTGGTGATGGGACTTGGTGGATATAAATCAAGAATGAATTGGTATAAATTAGTATGAATTAGGGTTTCACCACGGGGTCGTGGTGCGCTTATATAGCCCTTGGCGATGAATAGGAACCCTTGGATCAAACCGACCTTGAGCAACGGTATAGATGCAACCTCAATGTCGGTGGCAAACCGCCATAGAAAGATGAGGCCGACGGTAGGGACCCACCTGGTGGTCGCCCGATAATGGGGGCGGCGATCGCCAGGACTCTATGTCCTGGTGAGTTCTCCTTCCTCCCGGTGTCTTACGGTGTCTTCTAGAATGTTTTAGTCCACTTTTCGGATTGAGTTGCCTCACGGTCAAGTCTTGTCATCGTATGGGATGCAAACTCTTGGGCTTTTCACTGTTCTTATCTGCTTTTATCTGATTGGTCCCTGCAAAGTCATGGAATACCAAAACTCATGGAAATATGTTAGTTGGACCCCTAGACTTATGTTGATATTCATTCTAAGCCCTTATTTCATGTTTAATTGGCTAGTAATATTATGCTATAAGGCATACCAACAAGCTCCCCCAAGCTTACCTCTTGCTAGTCCCTAGCAAGACTTATTTTATTATATTAACTACTTGGATCGGGAGTTCTTTGCAACGCTTTCACGCCTCAAGAGTACACATGCTTTCAAACAAAATTTTCTCTCTCGGATAAGAATAAACTTTTCAACCTTCAACTTACCCATATTACCTTTTACCTTTGGGGCTTATAACCTTTTCTTCAATCTTGGGCAATTGAAAGATAGAACAGTCAAGTCAAGCACTATATCTCAAACTCTTTTGTTCAACTGTCCTTCTGGAGTTTTTGCAAGTTTTCAGAATAAAACTCAAAGTTCCTTTTGGTGTGACCCTCTCTAGTCTCTCATTTGTGGTATTTGTGGATCCTCTCTAAGGCAACAAGGTTGTTTTGCCTTTCTCTCATAATATGTGATATTTTTGGCTAAAGGCAAGTAGGACACTATGCCTTCTTCTCTCTCACCCTATATCTAAGGCTTATATCCGGAGCTCATAGGTGGGAGAAACTTCATCTACTTACTAAGCATATATTGTAAACTCAAGCAATGGATCCAAAGTCACGAGTCACACTGATCAAGTGATGCATGTGTATGGTGGAAAGATTATAGTAGATATGATGGTAGGGAATATAGTAAGGTGTATGGAATGAATGAGGGAAAAGCCTAATTCTACTTTTGCTCCTTGAGGAATCATCTCTCTTTTGAAACTTGAAAACTTTGAGAGAACTTGGGTTGTATCTTTTCTTTCTTTCTTTCTTTTTTTCTCTTTTATGGAGAGGCGAGCATCTAAGTACCCATTGTTTTCAGCGGACACTTGTCCATTTTTTAACTCTCCTTTATTTTTCTTCTCTTTTTTTTTAATCTACAACCCAAATCTCTTTTGTAATAACTTTTTGAGAGATAGACAAAAGTAATAGAGCTTCTGTAATACATTGGCTAGAAATGAATGAGTGGATGGGTATAGGAAATATTTTTGGTTGCTCTATCCCAAGATAGGAGTAGAACACTTTTGGTGGCTATAGTAAATGGATAGTGTATGTATAATGGGTGTATATGATGGATGCGTACTTTCAGGGGTGGAGATAGCATATAGGTGTGAATGGAGTCGAGTGGAGTGGAAATGTAGCAAGATGGAATGAGGTGGAGTGTACATGATCAGCATGACAAGTTTCTAAGGGTCACAAAGATTGAACAAACTCAATGCAAAGCAAGCAGCCTATATATATATGTCAAAAAGGGTTTTCCTAATCTAGGGAACATGTATATATGGCTGTGGTAGGAGGTTCAACACTCTATCATCACGAGGGAACTTATCATGTGTATTTTAAATTTTCAAAATAAATCTCTAGAAATTTAGTGTTACTAGGAGTAAGATCAATAGCAGCTCAAACTATCTTATATCATATCCGTCAATTACCTAGACTTTAGAGCAAGCATTTGCAACCCACAGGTTTCAGGTTTAGAGTAAATCTCAAGTCAAAGCAGTTTTGCATTTAGAGCTCAAGAGAAATTAAACTTGAAAGCTAGGTACTAGAAAGGAATTACGACGGAGCAACTATTCATCATCTCCATGTTGGCAAATTTTAGGGTTCATTTTAGTTAAGCAAAAGCAACTGGTGTATACTCTCTCTTGATCATATTATTCTCACACTCTAACAAAAAGACTCTTTAAACGACTAAACTTTATAAAACTAGACTCTTAGCAAACTATAGCAAACCAAATACTTAGCTAATAAAATTAATACTATAATATAGATAGTAGAGATACTTATCGGGATAAGCTGGGGGTGCACTCTCCCAAAGTTTGGATTGAAGTGTGGTTGTCAATGATGTAGAAGTTGAGGTAGATGGCGACAATGGTGGCGCCTATCATGTCTCTTCTCCTTTCAAATTCCTGCTGAACTCAAATAGACAACAAAGCTAGTGGAACTTGATTAAGCATTAGGGGTTAGCCACATTGCTTTAGGTTGCTTGGGAACGACATATATATATTTTTGGATTTTTATTTTTCTATGCAAGAAAAGATAAAATTCTTATGCATCTTTATTTTATTTTTAAGCCACCACAGCAAATAACCTAGAGGGTTAAGCCTCGGGGTTACTCACATGGGGCTTTAAGGTTTTCACAAAGCATAAAATATTTTTGTTGTTTTCGAATGAGACTAAAGATAAATATGATATGAAATAAATATGCAATCTTTGGAAAATTTAAATATAGATAACTACCGAAGTTACCTTTTCGACGAGAGTTTGGTGATTGGAGTCCTCCGAACAGGACTTCTAGTTCGCTCTTTACTCCTCCCAAAAGGTACATTAGTTGTCACAATTGGTGGCACCGATGATTGTATTGTCTCTTCGATGATGATTTGGGAGATGTCTTTTTCTTCCTCCATTTTAGCTTAATTTGGTGGATTCTTTTCTAGAGTGGTTGGTTCTTCTACTTTCTTCATGGATGGCTCGGGTGTAGGGGATTTAATCTCTTCATTTACCTTCTCTTCTCCGGGTTTTTAATCCACTTTGCCTCCTTTGGGGGCGACGAGTTGACCTGCTCTTCCTGGGTTTCTCATAATCATTATAACTATTAAAGTACACACGTACCTTTTCTGTAGGAAACTGAAAGTGAATCTCTCCTGTACGGATATAGATGATGGCGTGTGTAGTGTTGAGGAACGGTCTCCCAAAGACTAATGGAGGATCTTGATCTTCCCCCATGTCCATGACTACAAAGTCGGTAGGGACATAGTGATCCATGATTTTGGCCCGAGCACGTCTTTAGCAATTCCTTACGGAAACCGGTATGATTGGTGCGCCATCTCTTGTTGCACAAATGTTGGTTGCAAAGGCAATTTCCCAAATAATAGTTCATATGTTACCTTTGCCATTAAGTTGATGCGGACCCGTATCGCGAGAATGTATTGTTGAAGGTTAAATAATTAATGGAGCATGCGATGGTAGGAGTACGGATCTTCTTTTTGCGAAGCATTGGTGATTGAAGTAGATGATCATTTTTGAACTTACCTTGTTGATCACCATTACCTTTGTAGGCTGCGCCTTCTTGTATCTATCCCGATTCTTCTTTCTATTCTTGTTAATGGTCTCGATCTTTGGTTACGGTGTCGACGGATATGAATAGGACCATTGCGGGTGAGCAGGAGAGGTATGTGTCTTGTTCTTGAAGTTGAATCTTTCCTTTCTCCCTTTAATGTTGAAACAAATCTTCGCACTGTCGGCGTAGATGATAGCTTTAGCTGTACTTAGGAATGGGCAACCAAGTATGATCGTTGATCTTTCGCTTCCTCTTGTTTCCACGACTGCGAACTCTGCTGCTACACAGGAACCTCTAACTCCCACACACGCGTCTTCAAGTATCCCCTTGGGGTAGCATAGTGGATCGATTTTCGTTGCAAGCACATGGTTGTATACAAAAGTGGTTCACCATGAATCTTCTCATAAATTACCCTGGGCATGATGTTGACGCTTGAGCCGAAGTCACATAGCGCATTGTCAAAGGTGTGCGGTCCTATCTGGATGGTGATGACCGGTCTTCTGGATCTCCCTTCTTGGGTGGCATAGAGTCATCCAACCGGTTGCTTCCGAGGTCTCTCTATAGTAGTGACTGCATTAAAGATATCGACAAGATTTTTAATTGATTCTAATTCTTCCGTGTTGGCCCGGAATCTTACGATGTGGTTAGTGGAGCAGTTGCCACCGAGAAATGGGACGAGACTCTATCATCATATTAAAACTATGTTGATTTTTAATTGTAGAAGAAAAGCTTTCCATTCTAGTGTTGATAAGTTCTAGAGCTTTATCATTGGAAGCTATCTTCCTAGACAGATTCTTCATAGTTTTACCTTGGCTAAGAACTAGGTCTCTCAAAGAAGGTTGATTATAATTATTAAAATTGTTACCTTGATTATTACCTTGGTAGTTGCCTTGGTAGTTGGGCCTCTGTTGGTTCCAACCTTGATTCATTGAGGGCGATAGTTGTTGTTGTTGTTGATGAAGTTGATGTCCTCCACAATCTACGGACAATTCTGCCGGTGTGGCTTTGTGTTTCCACATTCTTCACACGTCATGCGGGAATCTTGAATTTGCATGACCTCCTTGGGTTGAGGATCTCTATCCTCGAGCTTCTTCATGATTAGGTCCATCTTGGCGGACGGCATATCTACCTTCTTCGAGTTGGTGCATTCCTCTCTTGTGGGGTTGGCGCTCTTCATTCCAACTTTGGTTGGAAGTCATCTTCTCCACAAGCTCGTAGCGTTGATCAATGTAAGTGATAAGAAAGCACCTCCGCCGCAAAGCATCCATTGTCTCACGAGCACTAGAAACTAGCCCCGTGGTAGAAAGTTTGCATGAGCGACCACTTCTCCATCCCATGATGTGGACATTCTAAAATATATTCTTGGAAACGCTCCCACGCTTAAGGGGACGATTCATCATGTTCTTTCTTTGGAAATTGGATATCTTCCCTCTTAAGGCATTCGTTTTGCCTATAGGAAAACGAAAATTTGTGGAGCATAGAGTCTAAGTTGTGTTCTTCTCCTTTGTTGCGTAGAACCATTGCTTAGCCTTCCCCAAGAGTGAGAATGGGAAGAGGCGTAGCAAGATGGCGTCTCTGCACGTCCTTCATGGTGAAAGTCTTGCGCAAATCTCCGAGGAAGTGTTGGAGATGAGCACTCGCGTCTTCATGTGCCTTTCCGCGAGAATTGGCTAGCTTGCACCATGTTGATGAGTCGAGGCTTGAGTTGAAACCATTGTCTCCAACCTCTACCTTCGGCCCGGTGAGAATATTGGCCGTGGTTGGGCCGAGAACTCACGAAGTGTCTTGTCACCCATAGCCTCAAAATCGGGTGATAAGCTTCGCCCGCTTTGATCAACGTCCAAATCGGAAGGTCTTGATATGCGTGGCGGTGTTTGTCCGAGTTTAGCTTTGGCCTTTTCGATTATGTCTTTAGGATTGTCAACGTAATTATCCAGGGACGGTTGTTCCAATTCATACATTTACCCCCGCATAAGATCAAAACAAGTAGACAAACAAGGGTAAGCTTTGTTTGAGTATGTGATAATGGGTTCTCAATGCATTATGTGATGCAAGTGATCTCTCTTAATTCCATGTATGTGTGTGTTTAGGTTTTGGCTAGCACCCTTCCGGCAACGGCGCCGAGAAATGCTTGTTGATATTTCTAACACGATCCAAAATAGGAAGGCGAAAAGAAATATATATGGTATCTATCGAACTTGTCGGCTTGGATGTGGAGTTAATCTCACGATCCAATAAAGGCGGAGTTAGGCGGTGTTAGTTGTGGGGTGTAATCTCACACACCATTATCCATAGTGGAATTAATCTCACTAGGATATGTACACGAGGTGTACCACTCATTTCTAGGCATTATCTACGTACTAGTCTGTCTCCCTAGTAATAATGCTCTAAGAAATGCGTGTATGGTACTCTTGATATGCCTTGATAAAAGATGAACATGATATACGCAAGCGCCACGAGATAGAAATACCATTGTAGCACTTCAGGGAGTCTATCTAGGTATCGTATTTATATTTTACCATAGGGAAGGGTAGTCTATGGGAAGTAAGAGAGAAGGGTATGTCTAATGCATAAATTAACTTGAGATTCACTTGCAGTTGTATAATGCAGAGTAGCCATATGCATCTAACAATACTCATAACAAAGATAAGTCTCATAATAAAGATAAATAATAAATAATAAATGGTAATTGCCCAAGTCTAAGATCATGGTATGCCACTAGTATCATATGAGCTATTAACATGGTATAGAGAGAATAGAAAGAATAATCCTAAGTTACTCATGGTCATATGTCAATGAATACTACAATTAGTGCAATTACATCTAGCTATGATGGTAAGGTTGCAATATATCTACACATGGTGAACATTACCAATGAAGATCAAGGACGAAACAAGATCATCACCGTAATTATGGCTCAACTTGGCCTATCATTGGGGGTGGACTACAAAGGACTCAACAGGATTTGTCACTCCCGCGATCTACCACACGACCCGAGAATGTAGGGTGCGGTCGCGGAGTAAACGTTGTATAAACACCACGTTTACACATTGCTCACCACCCACATAGTGATCATCTAAGTGGATGCTATACGACTCCATGCATAAAATATAAGACAAACTTACTAAACTAGATATATAATCATAGCAAGCATGGATACATATCACTAAGAATATAATCATTAAATAGAGCAAAGTCATAGCAAATGTATTCCAATATAATACTTACAGATTGGATACAAGAGAGAAGCCACGAGAAGCTCGGCTCCGCTACTTCTTGACTATCGGGAATCAAGGCAAGCTTGACTTCCTCTAGATCTAATTAGGTAGCTAAGCGCTTCTAATATGATGAACTAGGGCTTAGGATCTAGACTTGGTGGATATAAATCAAGAATGAATTGGTATGAATTAGGGTTTCACCACGGGGTCGTGGTGTGCTTATATAGCCCTTGGCGATGAACAGAACCCTTGGATCAAACGGAGCCTTGAGCAGCGGTATAGATGCAACCTCAATGTAATTGGTGGTAAACCACCATAGAAAGATGAGGTGACATGGTGGGACCCACCGGGCGGTCGCTAGTAATGGGGGCGGCGATGTAACGAGAACCTCCTAATTGCGGGCCCACACACTTTTGTCTTTGTCCCAAAGACCTCGGCGGTTGTCGTGAGATGCACCCAATAACTTAAGAAGCTTTATGTCGGGTGTCATCGGAAACCCCGATTACACCACTCTCATACCGGGATCAACAAAGGAGTAGCTACAACATTACAACATTTGTTACAAAAATATAGATCGAGTGCGGAAGAATAATAACATTAATTTTATAAATTGTGAGTAAGTTACATTTAAGAGAACTTAACTTAATTAATTTGCGGAAGCTGAGTAGACTAGAAGACAACTAGATCATGTCGAGGCCACCAGGCATAACCTTGGTTAACAAAGACGAAGTCAACACACGCAACAAGGGTTAACAAACCCCAGTACACAATGTACTCCGCAAGACTTATCCGACAAAAGAAAAGACTCCAAGGATATCTTTGGCTTAAGGGAAGTAGAGCTAGAAAAGGGAAGTTTGCGAGAAAAGCTTACTACAAAGTGGATCCTTACTTTCAATATTTTTAGCATCCATTTTTGTTGGAACATAATTAATCTAGATTTGCACCCGTTCTATCTCAAACACTTTTTAAGCAACACATCTCAACTTATCTCTCGCATCTCTTTTCTTTAAAAACATCATCCATCATTTACTACGATGAATGAATGGGCGGGGAATCGGTCTCCTTCTCCGAGAAGCAACGGCGATCCGCGAATCGATTCAAAACCCGGTGGGGATCCCTAACCACACGACATATGTAGTACCCAAACTTGCATATATCAACCTTTTCTCGATTTGTCCAAAACGGGAGCGAGGCCTGCGCCACCGAGAATACCGTACACCTCAATCAGGGACTTTAACCCACGAGGGTAACATGTACTCCCGCCATCTCTCCACTCCCGGTCGCGTGGTTGCCATTCCCGATTTGGCTCCCACCGAGATCCGACTCACCGGAGTATGTGGCTAGTTAGGGTCGGCCGACTGGGGGTGACAACTGAACGGCCGTGCCATTGACCAACAAGGTCTCGGGCGCAATATCGTTCAACACGTCGATTTCACTCGGGCCAAACAGCGGACGGTCCTTAAGCGACCAACACGGGACAAGCACGACTAGGTATCCCGCCCGGCTTTCAACCTACGCCCCGTCGATCTCAACTTCATCACTACCATATGTATTCTTACGAGGAACCACCATCGGGGTGTTCTCTTTTTCCATAGCCGGGAGGAACAAAGATAAAACTTATATCTCGCGAAACGATGAAGTTATCATTCGACTTCTACAGAAGTCTAGGCATTACTAAGCATAAGATATCGATCTACTCATACTAGTGGGTTATAAATGGAATACTTGTAGATCAAGGTAATCATGCAAACAACGGTATCAACCAACTCTTACTAACTTAATGCACATTGCACTAGACTTAAGGTGAATAAAACATTTATAAACGAGAGAAGGGTTTATGCTCAGGGGCTTTTTGTGTATTGCGAGGAAAGTTTAGCTTAGAAGTTGGATTGCCAGCGTCAAAGCGGACACCGATACCTCGGTTGAAAGAATCTTCCCGAAGCTTTCGACCATCATGAACCATCTCACTCTCGTATATTCTACACGTAGATGATGATGCATGCTTTAGCATGATGGAATGATAAACATGATGCTCTATGAATGCATGAAAAGATAAACAACTTGAGTACAACTTTCCTTCACGATAAAGTTGCAACCCAACAAAACCAACTTGTTGAACCACTCTAAAGATATCATCACCATTGCCTAAAAGAGTTCTCAAGGACCATCTTATTATACTACAATCTAAGATTCACAAAACAACCCAAAAGTCACACAAAAACCTAATTTATTTGACACTAAACAAAACATGAATCACATAAAAAATAATAGGGCATGAAATAATAAATATTTTAATTTTCTCAAAACAAGCTCAAATTTTTTGTACAGGTAGGTCATGTCATAAAAACAGTACCAAAATAATTTTCATGATTTTTAGATAAATAAAATAATTACTAAAAAATCAAGGAAGATGCACTTTTCAATTAAAATTTGTATTTTTAAATCATGCAAAAACTACTCAAATTCAAAGTTTCAAATTTTTCATAGATTCATATACTCATAAGAAGCTTCTACAAAAATTTTCAGAATTTTAGAAGCATTATATGATTTTTATATGAAAATAACAAAATCGGATACTATTCATAACAAAGGAAATTGCATAAACAATTTTAAAAAAAAAACGCAGACCTCGGGCTGAAGTCGGCCAAAGACACGGTCTTCGGCACGGCGCGTACATGGCCCGCCCCATCGCTTAGCGATAACAGTGGCCAAAAAGAGCGATAGAATAAGGCCCGGCTCGGCTTGCCGGCCCGCCTTGGCACTTTTGCATAAAAGGACTCATTCTTTTATAAAATAACAAACAAGTCCAACCACTATTCACTCTATTCATATGAGTCATGGACTTTGCAAAAAGGCCCCCGGACTTTCTTCTATTCTTGTTTTCCCGGGTCCCCAGCCACACCCGAGTAGAGCACTGGCCACGGCGGCGCGGCGAGCGGCGGAGCAAGTCACCGGAGCCATCCCCGGCGAGGACGAGCGCACTAAAAGAACCAAAGCACCCTCGGGCGACCTTTTCCCCTAACTTAATCAAACTCGAGCGGGCTCTATCGAGCACGGCCACTTGTAGCGGCGGCGGCACAAAAGCGAACTTCTTGGCGACGGCGTTCGCGACAACAATGCTATACCGGGCAAACAAAAGGATGATTCACGACCCGAACCTCACCACTAAACCGATGCGCCACGCTTATTCAAGCGAGGAGCGGGCGGAGCTAGGCCGACCCCGGTGGCGCGGAAGCGACGACGGACTCAGCGGTCGTGGCGGCATTCCGGTGTCCCGGTGATGCGGCTGCGCAAACCAACGAGCCGACCATGATAACGGCAACAAGGCGAAGCTAAAGAATCGTCTTGGAATGACTTCGAGACTCACCATACAAGAAGGGCGACGGTGAGCCGCTCACGGCGGCGATGCGGCCGACACATGGGAAGATGACGGCGACGCCGGGCCGATTTAGGCGGCCAAACGCAATGCAAGAAAATGCAAAAGACGTGCAAGAATGTTGCGAAGCTCATGGCATGCTCAATTGCGGCGATTCAAGCTCGGCGGAGGAAGCACCGCAGCGGCGGGCGAGATTGTCGGCGGTGGCGCGAGAAAAAAAAAAGAAGAAGATGATGACCGATCGGTGTTAAAGAAAAAGGAAGGGACGAGGAGGTAGGCCGGGCGACTTCGCTGACGACGCCCAGTGTGGCCGGTGACGCGAAGAAGCGACCGAACGTCGAGGCGGCCACGGCGACGCCGCCCCGGCGCCCGGCATGGGCGTGGAGGGGATTCCGTGTGGTTCTTGTAGCCCCAAACCCTAACATTTCTGAATTTGATCAATTTCTCCCAAAATTTGAACTGATCTTCAAAAACTCCAAAAAGTGACTTAGCCTAATTTTTCAAGACCTACAATTTTCACAATTGGAAGATTTTCAAATTCGGCCTCTAAATATGACTTTTGAAAAGCAGTTCAAAATTTTGAAATTTGAATTCAAAATTACTTTTAAAATCATGTAACAACTTGAAAAACTTTGTACATGACTTTTGTTCATCTCAACAAGATCTACAAACTAGCTTTTGAAAGTTTTTGCAAATTTTGCTTATATTTTGAAATATAGTTTTTAAATCAAAAGGGGACAAAACCCTAATTTTGGTATTTTCAAAATTACTCTAAATTTTTGAACTAAACTTTGAAAACTCAAAATACCAACTTTGTTCAACTTGGAAAACTCTACAAAACTGCTTTAATAACCATACCCAAATTCTTTATAATTTTTGAATAAAAGAAAAGGGGGTAAAAGAAAGAATGGAATTTAGGGTTTTGGAGTTCAATTCAAACTTGAATTTGATTCAAATTTCAGAATACCAATCTATACTATCCAACCATCATCCAACATCACACTTAGGATCAAAAACATAAAATAAACTTAATTTTATCCAAACCACGACTTAAGCGGTAAGTAACACACGGGGGTACAAAACCTTTCCCCTTATCTGAATCTCGCCCCGAGAGATTGAGCGAGAATGAAAAGGGAAGAAGGCGATTAACATACACAGATCTAAAAGTACACTCGAGAGAGAATACATGACTTTGAAAACTAATCCACTCGGATCTAGAACAACACAACTAAGAGTAGGGACGAACAACTAAACGCCCTAATCAAACAACCTCGATAAGCGAGGGCAATGAAGGAACAACGGGATAATGATTATCCGTAACATGGCAAAAGACCAACAAACCCGTAAACAGGGACTGTGAACACTTTCGATCATTGCAAGCGCCAAGATGAAAAGCATCCCGAGAACAAAAAACTTCAACTAACGCCATATCGGTAGCTCTATGTCCATCCGCTCCTTCCTTCCGGCTTGGTGGCTTTCCAATCTTCCTCACGACGAGATCCGGTGGAGAGAAACAACTCACGAGCTCTACTCGACCGAAGATGGGAAAGGAAAGGGGCGTGTAGAAAATTTTATAGCTTGGTGGGCGAGATGGGGCACAACACGTCGGGAAGTAGACCGAGTGGAAGAGCATCACCGGCGGTCTTTGGACAAGATTGGCCATGGCACGCTTCTCTGCGCGAACCAAGGTGGGAGAGAGGTAGAGGATAAGAGGAGTGGATTCGCCAAACAAGGAGGCGTCGAGGCGAGCTGCGTCAAAGATGAGAAGAAGAAGGGGGGGTGGTGCGGGGGCGAGAGCGGCGTCGAGCCGACATGAGTGCGGGATAAAGGAGGGCGCCACATTTGCCTGAGGGGCCGGCGAGTGCGGCACAACGCTGCGATCCACGAAGCGGCGGGCACGGTGAGGGCGCACACGAGGCGCAAGCGGGAGAGGGCCGGGGATGCTCACGACGTTCGAAGACACGTGGCGGCAATAGCATGCCCGCGTGTGATCCCGTCATGAGCGGGACCTAAAATAATTATAGCTCGGTAGATCCCCAAAGAATTGTAATTAGCGGTAACACAAAATTACGCCGAAAACGGAACAACTTTCCGATCCTTTACGTCCTTTTGATTCTACAAAGATGGCATAAGTTGCTTGACTGACTAGTCAAAGTTACCTTCGGAGATCGTTTAGCGAGAGTCCCTTATCTACCACTTCTTGTAGTCTGTTAATGTTGATGTCGGTGACTTGATCTTCAAGGGTCACCTTTTCTTGAAACTTTCAGAAGAAACTCAGAAAGCAACTGATCCGATATACGAGTCCTCGGATAGAATATAGATAAGGAACCAAGGAAATTCACAACAAGGGAATGCTTAGTGTAGTTTTTGTAATGGATTATGATTAGAAATCATTAATCATAATACCACGTTAAAACCACAACCAGGAGAGAATCCATATGATAAAAATTAGTGATGACCAAGGATTTACAAAAGGAAAGATAGCAACCAAAGGAAGTTCCAAGGGGTGGAGTCAATATGAAGGTGATTTCAAGATCAAAGCCAAGGAAGTTTTAAAGATCAAAGAGAAATTGTATGGCATCGGGCTCCTCTCTTGAAGAAACGTTTAAGAGGTCCAACAGAGACTTGGCCAAGTTCCACACGGTACAACATAAACCGTGGCAAAGATTTACGCATAACATCCTAGTTAAACTAGGGTGCAAACAAAGTACACACCGGGCTTAACAGTGAAACACAAACAACAACCAACATTAACATCATTTTAAGTAACATGTGAAACATCATATATGCATTACATGAATGCTATAAGCAACATATGCAATGCAATGATGCTTACTAATGATCTGACTAAATGATCATGAATAATGGAATATGTAGATCTTTCCCCTTAACAAAAATCAAATTCCGAATTTCAAAGTGACAAATCCCGTGGGACAAGTAATGGGGAAAGAAAATATGTCAAATATATATTGACTTATAAGGAACTTTGTAAAACAATAAAGTTGATATCAAAATTGCAACTTAAGCAAAAGATGATTGCAACCGATAAGGTTTTTAGAATTTCTAGAGAAGTATGGATATGGATTTCCAAAAGAGTTTACAAAGAAGGAGAAAACACCTTAATTATGAACTATAGTGAATCATGACCATAAACCCCGACATAGCGGCGCCCGGCAAAGTAATTCCTTATGGTCGCGATCCATAGGAGACCCCAGGTTTCGACGCTTTTTCACGGTCACGGATCATAGTTCCACTATAGGACACAACTATTGTAACTCTCAACCAACACATGTTGACTATCAATAGGAAGGATTGACATGTGTCGAGGTGAAAGAATCTAAAACTTCGACACATGCATGAATTTAGAAATCATGGAATAATCTTATGCTTTTGCATAGAGTTAACATGGCAAGGTACAAGCTCCCAAAGATTAGGAACTTATGAAACAAAGATTATCAATTGGAAGTCTTTTAACAAAAGCCCGGTGCAGGACAAAATTAAGGACAAACAACTATATAAAGAAGAATAGTTGTGCGAATGAAAGGAGGAAATCTCAACATTATCAAGGATGATAGGATGCATGCTCGTCCTATACGTTTTCACGACGTTAGCACTCTACCTTCATCATGTTAGCAGGATATAGGGCTTTACTTTATATACTATCTTCACGGCACCAAACGAAATGTTGAGAAGCACTTAGCAAAACATTGTCGGTGAAGTTAACTCCCCAGTTGTTCTTCAAAGATGACATGAAGCTTCTTGAAATCTTTTACTTGACTCGTCGGAAAAATCTTCATGAAAGCTTCCGGCAAGCATAAGGAAAGAAAGAAGATCATTTTTAAATTGTTACTTTCAAAAACTTTTAGATTACAAAATCATTTTGAAGTTTTCAAAAGTAATATTATAGTCGGTCCTAAGTATGAGCTCGATACCATTCTGTAACAGAACCTCCTAATTCTTGGGCCCACGCACTTTTGTCTTTGTCCCAAAGACCTCGACACCGTGCGGATGCACCCAATAACTTAAGAAGCTCTCGGGTGTCATCGGAAACCCCGATTACACCACTCTCATACCGGGATCAACAAAGGAGTAGCTACAACATTACAACATTTGTTACAAAAATATAGATCGAGTGCGGAAGAATAATAACATTAATTTTATAAATTGTGAGTAAGTTACATTTAAGAGAACTTAACTTAATTAATTTGCGGAAGCTGAGTAGACTAGAAGACAACTAGATCATGTCGAGCCCACCGACATAACCTTGGTTAACAAAGACGAGTCAACACCGCAACAAGGGTTAACAAACCCCTGAAAGTACACAATGTACTCCGCAAGACTTATCCGACAAAAGAAAAGACTCCAAGGATATGCTGGCTTAAGGGAAGTAGAGCTAGAAAAGGGAAGTTTGCAGAAAAGCTTACTACAAGTGGATCCTTACTTTCAATATTTTTAGCATCCATTTTTGTTGGAACATAATTAATCTAGATTTGCACCCGTTCTATCTCAAACACTTTTTAAGCAACACATCTCAACTTATCTCTGCATCTCTTTTCTTTAAAAACATCATCCATCATTTACTACGATGAATGGGGGGAATCGGGTCTCCTTCTCAGAAGCAACGGCGATCCGCGAATCGATTCAAAACCCAATTTGGGGATCCCTAACCACACGACATATGTAGTACCCAAACTTGCATATATCAACCTTTTCTCGATTTGTCCAAAACGGGAACGAGGGCTGCGCCACCCGAGAATACCGTACACCTCCAATCCGGGAACTTAACCCCACGAGGGTAACAGGTACTCCCGCCATCTCTCCACTCCCGGTGCGTGGTTGCCATTCCCGATTTGGCTCCACCGAGATCCGGCTTACGGAGTATGTGGCTAGTTAGGGTCGACCGACCGGGGTGACAACGGACGGCCGTGCCATTGACCAACAAGGTCTCGGCGCAATATGCGTTCAACACGCCCCGATTTCACTCAGGCCAAACAACGGACGGTCCTTAAACGACCAACACGGGACAAGCACAGCTAGGTATCCCGCCGGCTTTCAACCTACGTCCCGTCTGATCTCAACTTCATCACTACCATATGTATTCTTCTGAACCACCATCAGGGTGTTCTCTTTTTCCATAGCCAGGAGGAACAAAGATAAAACTTATATCTCGCGAACGATGAAGCCATCATTCGACTTCTACCGAAGTCTAGGCATTACTAAGCATAAGATATCGATCTACTCATACTAGTGGGTTATAAATGGAATACTTGTAGATCAAGGTAATCATGCAGCAACGGTATCAACCAACTCTTACTAACTTAATGCACATTGCACTAGACTTAAGGTGAATAAAACATTTATAAACAGAGAAGGGTTTATGCTCCGGGGCTTGCCTGTATTGCAGGGAAAGTTAGCTTCCGAAGTTGGATTGCCAACGTCAAACTGGACACCGATACCTCGGTTGAAAGAATCTTCCTCGAAGCTCGACCATCATGAACCATCTCACTCTCGTATATTCTACACGTAGATGATGATGCATGCTTTAGCATGATGGAATGATAAACATGATGCTCTATGAATGCATGAAAAGATAAACAACTTGAGTACAACTTTCCTTCACGATAAAGTTGCAACCCAACAAAACCAACTTGTTGAACCACTCTAAAGATATCATCACCATTGCCTAAAGAGTTCTCAAGGACCATCTTATTATACTACAATCTAAGATTCACAAAACAACCCAAAAGTCACACAAAAACCTAATTTATTTGATACTAAACAAAACATGAATCACATAAAAAAATAATAGGGCATGAAATAATAAATATTTTAATTTTCTCAAAACAAGCTCAAAATTTTTGTACAGGTAGGTCATGTCATAAAACAGTACCAAAATAATTTTCATGATTTTTAGATAAATAAAATAATTACTAAAAAATCAAGGAAGATGCACTTTTCAATTAAAATTTGTATTTTTAAATCATGCAAAAACTACTCAAATTCAAAGTTTCAAATTTTTCATAGATTCATATACTCATAAGAAGCTTCTACAAAAATTTTCAGAATTTTAGAAGCATTATATGATTTTATATGAAAATAACAAAATCGATACTATTCATAACAAAGGAAATTGCATAAACAATTTTTAAAAGAAAAAGACCTCGGGCCGAAAAGTCGGCCCAAACACGGTGCTTTCGGCACGGCACTGTACATGGCCCGGCCCATCGCAACAAGATAACAGGCTGGCCCAAAAAGAATAAGCTGGTAGGCCCATTTCGGCTTGCCGTGCCCTGCCTTGGCACTTTTTGCATAAAAGGACTCATTCTTTTATAAAATAACAAACAAGTCCAACCACTATTCAGCTCTATTCATATGAGTCATGGACTTTGCAAAAGGCCCCTGGACTTTCTTCTATTCTTGTTTTCCCGGTCCCCGGCCACACCCGAGTAGAGCACCGGCCACAAGGCGAGCGAAGTGGCGAGCAAGTCACCGGAGCCATCCCCGGCGAGGACGGCGCGCAAAAGAACCAAACCCTCGGGCGACCTTTTCCCCCTAACTTAATCAAACTCGAGCGGGCTCCTATCGAGCACGGCCCTTGTGGCGGCGGCGGCACAAAGCGAACTTGCCGGCGACGGCGTCCGGCGGACAACAATGCTATACCGGGCAAACAAAAGGATGATTCACGACCAGAACCTCACCACCTGGCCCGATGCGCGACGCTTATTCAAGCGAGAACGGGGCGGAGCTAGGCCGACCACGGTGGCCGCGGAAACGACGACGGACTCCGACGGTCGTGACGGCATTCCGGTGTCCCCAGTGATGCGCTGCGCAAACCAACGAGCCGACCATGATAACAGCAACAAGGCGAAGCTAAAGAGCGTACTGGAATGACTCGAGACTCACCATACAAGAAGGACGACGGTGAGCAGCTCACGGCGGCGCTGATGCCGGCCGCGGGGAAGATGACGGCACGCCGGCCGATTTAGGCGGCCAAACGCAATGCAAGAAAATGCAAAAGACGTGCAAGAATGTTGCGAAGCTCATGGCATGCTCAATTGCGGCGATTCAAGCTCGGCAGAGGAAGCACCGCGCGGCGGGGCGAGATTGTCGGCGGTGGCGGCAGAAAAAAAAAAGAAGAAGATGATGACCGATCGGTGTTAAAGAAAAAGGAAGGGACGAGGAGGTAGCTGGCGACTTCGCGACGACGTCCAGGTGGCCGGTGACGCGCGAAGACGACCGAAACGTCGAGGCGGCCACGGCGACGCCGGCCGGCAGCCGGCATGGGCGTGAGCGAGGGGATTCCCCGTGGTGGTTACCGTAGCCCCAAACCCTAACATTTCTGAATTTGATCAATTTCTCCCAAAATTTGAACTGATCTTCAAAAACTCCAAAAAGTGACTTAGCCTAATTTTTTCAAGACCTACAATTTTCACAATTGGAAGATTTTCAAATTCGGCCTCTAAATATGACTTTTGAAAAGCAGTTCAAAATTTTGAAATTTGAATTCAAAATTACTTTTAAAATCATGTAACAACTTGAAAAACTTTGTACATGACTTTTGTTCATCTCAACAAGATCTACAAACTAGCTTTTGAAAGTTTTTGCAAATTTTGCTTATATTTTGAAATATAGTTTTTTAAATCAAAAGGGGACAAAACCCTAATTTTGGTATTTTCAAAATTACTCTAAATTTTTGAACTAAACTTTGAAAACTCAAAATACCAACTTTGTTCAACTTGGAAAACTCTACAAAACTGCTTTAATAACCATACCCAAATTCTTTATAATTTTTGAATAAAAAAGAAAAGGGGGTAAAAGAAAGAATGGAATTTAGGGTTTTCGGAGTTCAATTCAAACTTGAATTTGATTCAAATTTCAGAATACCAATCTATACTATCCAACCATCATCCAACATCACACTTAGGATCAAAAACATAAAATAAACTTAATTTTATCCAAACCACGACTTAAGCGGTAAGTAACACTGGGGGTGTTAAGCGATCGCCGAGGACTCTATGTCCTGGTGAGTTCTCCTTCCTCCCGGGTGTCTTCCTCGGTGTCTTCTAGAATGTTTTAGTCCACTTTTCGGATTGAGTTGCCTCACGGTCAAGTCTTGTCATCATATGGGATGCAAACTCTTGGGCTTTTCACTTTGTTCTTATCTCGCTTTTATCCGATTGGTCCCTACAAAGTCATGGAATACCAAAACTCATGGAAATATGTTAGTTGGACCTCTAGACTTATGTTGATATTCATTCCAAGCCCCTTATTTCATGTTTAATTGGCTAGTAATATTATACTATAAGGCATACCAACAATGGGTGAGGTAGAGGTTCGAAGAAGTAGCGAAGCAAGAAGCTTTTAGGAGCCCGGGGTTTCTCATTATGCAAGCTATAAAATTGTAGATTTTTTTTCCGAAAGCGGGACTTCACCCGTATTGCATTAAGAGAAAGGTCACCGAAAGGCCGGAGCACCGATACAAGGGGCTCAACAAGTAATCCTAGGATTACCAGCGGAGCCCTAGACACACAAAACAAACAGCAAGAATACATGGGGAGGGAGAAAGAGGACCCAACGCCAAAGTCCTAACCGACTAGACCTGCAAAAGAAAAGTCAACACCAAGGTTGCCTGCTTTCGGAGAAGACGTGGCCGCGGTGGCAACATCGACCAAAAAAGGAATATCAACACTCCAACAACGACCAGAAGTCGTTGTGAGCCAAGTGAGCTCGAGCATCGGCACTCCAACAGCGGCCAGGAAGCCGCTGTGAGCCGAGCGGGGTTTCTCATTATGCAAGCTATAAAATTATAGATTTTTTTCGAAAGCGGGACTTCACCCGTATTGCATTAAGAGAAAGGGCGCGGAAAGGCCGAGCACCGATACAAGGGGCTCAACAAGTAATCCTAGGATTACCAGCAGAGCCCTAGACACACAAAACAAACAACAAGAATACATGGGGAGGGAGAAAGAGGACCCAACGCCAAAGTCCTAACCGACTAGACCTGCAAAAGAAAAGTCAACACAAAGGTTGCTGCTTTCGAGAAGACGAGGCCGCGGTGGCAACATCGACCAAAAGGAATATCGGCACTCCAACAACGACCGGGGAAGTCGTTGTGAGACGAGTGAGCTAGAGCATCGGCACTCCAACAGCCGCCAAGAAGCCGTTGTGAGCCTAGCGAGATATGCGCCATCGACACTCCAACGGCGACCCGGGTTGCCGCTGTGAGTCGGTCGATCAAGCGACTGAGGTCGAGCATCGGCACTCCAACAGCGGCCGAAAAGCCGTGAGCGGCGAAATATGCCATCGACACTCCAACAGCGACCAGGTTGCCGCTGTGAGCCGATCAAGCGACTGCGGCGGCGATATCAACTAAGACAGAGCAAATCTAAGTGAAGAGGGAAAAAGAAACACGAGGCGGCCTAAGTACAGAGAGGACCGACTCGGCGAGCGGCACGGAGGAACTCCAAGGCAACGGCCAAGGTGGACGAGGTGCGGGGAGAGCTTGGTTGCGCCTTCAAGAAGGGCTTTGACGTCCACGGATGCCGACAGCGCACAGCGAAGCCCTGAGAAGGTCTTTCGACCCCAGCTCGTCGGACACGAAGTATCTTCGACGCGCCTCCATGGTTAATGACGCAGTTGCGCCACCGTCGCCGGCCCGGGGTGAACCAGGGGGGGTTTTCACCCAAGAAGTTGAAGGTCCCAAGACGGGCCACTCGTAGTGCCACCAACCGGGGTTGGCAAGCAACCCCGTCCATCGCAGGTCCCGAGAGCCGGGCGGCGGGAGCAGCCCAAAGTAGACACGGCAAGCAAGAGACGGCGAGCACCACGGCCGAGCCACCATGGCAAGGCTCGCTGGGCGCTGGCGCCACCGACCTCGCCACCATGGACGACGCCGAAGCACCTCCACGAAGCCACGCTCCACCGGAGGGGCCACCACCGTAGCCCCCGGCGCCGGCCCACCAAACTTTGGATCCATCCGCACACAGTAGCCGAGGGGGCCACCACCGCCATCCCCGGCGCCCTCGGCTACCAGGGCCACCGGATCCGGCCGCACGACAAGCGAGGGCCCACCACCGCATCCCCGGTCACCAGCGAGATCCGGGAGCCGCGGGAAGTAGCGGCCGAGGGGGGGGGGCTCTCGAGGGATGCCGGTGGGCGCCGGGTGAGGTCGCCTGCACCGGGCCGCACGCCGGAAGGGGTGGCGACCCCCTCCGCGGCCAGCCCGGGAAGAAGCGGCGAAACCTAGTGGGCGCCGCTAAGCGCCTCCACCGCCACCGACGGCGAAGCAAGATCCGGCCGCGTAGGGAGCCCGATCCGGCCGCGCCGTTGCGCACCCACGACCTCCGGCTCGGTTGCTAGTGCCGGAGTTGGGGTTGCGGCCGAGGAGGAGGTTGAGAGGGGAAGGAAGAGGAGAGGGGACGCGAGGGGCGGGGGAACTTTTGAGCCCCCTGGCCGCCGGCGCCGTCGGCGAGGATGGGAGGGTGGGGGTGTGCGGCCGGCAGGGGGCCTCGAGTCGCCTCCGTGCGAGACGACGCGAGTGGAGGAGGGGGCGAAGACCTTGCCTCCTGATTTCGAAATTACAGCCAAAATTATAGAATTCTACTTGGATCTTAAAAAAAAATCCTCTTAAACTTTTTTGCGAATAATATGAGATTGAATTGAAACAATACAAATATGCCTAATATTCTTTAATGCTAGTGATAATGATATGAAGTACACCTAATAATACATCAGATGATATATAAAAACCCGCGGAAAGACTTTGCGCGTGCCCGTATGGGATTTCGTTGAGCGTTGACTGAAGTCGTCTAGTACATACAGACTATTTTTTCATGTTGTCCTTATCATACAATAAATAGCTCTGGCTTTTTCAAGCGTCCGTATGTGGGAAAAAAAGGCACATTGTTGACGCCCAATCGATGTTTGCCTAATTTGCCATTGCAAGCACTGCTATGCTTTTCCTGCTCCTTTTAATAATAATAATAGTAGTAGTAATAATAATAATAATAATAGTTTTTAGCAAAATAATAATAACATCTAAAACAGGAAAAGGGGCCCTGTTAGCTGGTGCAGTAATTAAATTATCATATGTATTACTACGTATTAAAAACTGAAAAACGTTTGGAACGTTTTTTCCGGCAACACGAACACATGAATCATCGTCTTCCCGAAGGCCCACAGGATCCGACGGCGGAACGGAAGGCCGGCATCGGCATCGTACGGCCCGCAGTTGGGTGGCGTCCCTCTTCCACCTCTACCTCTAGGCCTCCTCCCTCTCGCTGTCGTCTCCAACTTTCCCCGCCCTTGGCTCCCTTGGCTTGGCCACCTCACCTCACCTCCCTGCATCCCTTGCTTCCAACTGACATTGCCGCGCCGCGCAGCGCACGACTTCCGCCCTCCCCACCACCCGCAGACTCACGCATATATACACGCGCGCCTGCCTGCCCACGCGCTCCGCTCCTCAGCTCGCCCCCTCTCCTACGCCGCCGCCGTACCCACGGGCAGGGGCACGGCTGCTGGCTCTGGTGTCTCATCCACCGCTTCCCCTCCGTCGGAATCGGAACATACAAGCACCGGCGCCCCAGGATTCAGCTCCGTCCGTCCGCCGGCCGGCGCGGACGGAGGCCAGGTTTGCTTCCCCTGCCCTGCCAAAGCCCCTCCCTTCTGATTTCGTCCGATTCGTCCTACTAGATACTCCACTTGTAGTAGTAAAATAAAAAAATAATCATGCCGCCGGCCAAAGTCCAAACAGGATTTTTTTCTTTCCGAGTAAACCTTTTTTTTTTTTACTTCGCATACCAGAAAAAATTGTTTTTAAGGGCCGGTTAGGTAGGCAGTTTGGTTGGTATTGGAATTGGGATTTCAGATGCACCGAGCGTTGCTACTCGCTACAGCCGCAGGGAGGGCTTCATGGAATTGGGATTCCAGCTGAATTGGGGGCTTTCGGTTCGAATTTGATGCTGCTATTTTGCGTCCTGTAAATAGAGCTAGTTACTTAATTCAGCTGCTCCTACCTGTGCCTGCTCTCTACTTGTGGGAGGAGTAATTGTAATTCCGTGGAGGAAATTAATGAGGCATTTGACCCGCAAGGGAAACTGAAATTGGCGTACAGCAGTTCATTCTGTGCGCACAGAATCTAGTACTACACTCCAACTATTCTGGTTACTTGGGCAAACTGAGGAGAACGCGCATAATTGGGCATTGCTCATATTTGACATGAAGCCCAACTATTCTTGTTACTAGTTAGTAGCTCATAATGCTATGCAAATGCCCAACTATTCTGGTTACATTAAAGGATTGCTACTGTCTGTGTTTCCTGCAGGCTTCCTTTTTGTTTGCATAATAAAGCCGCTGCCGTTATGATCTCCTCCCTATGACGCGTAGCATTTGTCGCTTGCAACTGTATCGCTCCTCTAGCTGCACCCTTGTACTAGAGCATGGCGAAGCTCGCAACTCTTGGTCGCAGGTTTGTGATGCTTGTCTCCACTCGAGCCATTGACTCCTGGATGGCTAACGTTGCCTGCTAACACGCTCTTCCCTTGTTGACACTCGATGCAGTGTGCTTAGATTCCCAAATGGAAGCATGAGGCTTGTTATGGTAACAATTATTGGAGCAGTCCTTGGGTTTCTCATTGGAATTTCGTTCCCTTCAGTCAGCATAACAAAGGTAGTAACAATAATAACGTCTGCAATACCTCAACTAATTGAGTAATTACTTATGTCTGTTTCGAATACGCCAGCTTCACTTTCCAGCTAGCTTTGTTTCATACATTGAAGACAAAAACTCTGGACTCACAACCCAGGCTATACTCAATCATGCTTGGACTTCTGCCAGAAACGCAAGGGGAAACGCTACCCAGCCAACTTCAAACAGTACATTAAAGGTTAGTTGTAGTACTCTGTTTTATGACTTAGCTTAGTTGTGGAACACACTATGGCTATTTCAATGATATCCATTTAATGTGATCTTCCCCTTGAATACCACATACTTACAAATAATGATGAATAAACCGTTTGCTATTTCCTAATACACTTAGTTTGTCTGATGAGGTTTTTCTTTGATGATCTGTAGATATATGTCCCAACAAACCCCAAGGGTGCAGAGGGTCTAGCACCAGGTATTGTTGTTTCAGAGTCTGACTTCCATTTGCGCAGGTTATGGGGAGACCCAAGTGAGGTATAACATCATCTCATCAATCTTCTCCTTGTGCATTTGATATATATATCTAGTTGGACATGTTGACAACTATACTGGAAACCTAATTTCTAACTTTCGATACTTCTCTTGACACATTTCTCATGCTTGTTCTTTCTTTGTTTTCTTCACATTTCTGAATTTTGTGTCTTGTGCTTCTTTTGACATGTGCTACAAGCAGATACTGAACTGAAGTTCTCTATTTCTTGGTTGGATTCGCAAATAATTGAAACTGAAAAAAAAGCTTTGCACTGTTTCTGCATTTTCTTGCTTGCAATGCCCTATGCTGATATTTGTTCTTGAATATACAGGACCTGTCTTTCAAACCAAAGTACCTTGTTACGTTTACTGTTGGAGTTGAACAGAAGGAAAATATAAACAGAGCTGTGAAGAAGGTATTTTTGACAACAGCATCAATGATCTGAATAATGAAAATAATGCCTTCCCCTAGTTCTGATGATAATGAACTTTCAGATCCATTTATGGCATTTTGTTTTAACTCAGCTTCCTGATTGTTTTGTTGTGGGTGCTGCAGTTTTCTGACAATTTTGCCATTCTGTTGTTCCACTATGATGGTCGGGTGAGTGAGTGGGATGAATTTGAGTGGTCCCAGCGAGCTATCCATATTAGTGTCAGGAAACAAACTAAATGGTGAGTTTTTGTGCTCTACTGTACTTTCCATAGTTCAATTGCTTAATTTGAAATGATCTTCTGTTAAAATTTTTGTTTGTGCACACAACTCTAGGTGGTATGCCAAAAGATTCCTGCATCCTGATATTGTGGCAGCATATGAGTACATATTCATCTGGGATGAGGACCTTGGAGTTGAGCATTTTAATGCAGAGGAGTATGCTTTAATTCTCCCCATTTGCTTTCAGTGCAATTCAACATTGACTCTCCTACGTATTATTGATGATGTTGGGGTTACAGGTACATCAAACTTGTTAAGAAGCATAATTTGGCCATTTCTCAACCTGGCTTAGAGCCTGATCGGGGTTTAACATGGCAGATGACCAAAAGAAGAGGTGACAGTGAGGTTCACAAGTGAGTAATTCTTATCTGAAAAAGAGTACTACTTTTATTTTTCTACTGAGCTCTTCGTGTTTTTTTGCATCATTTGTATTACAGGGATACAGAGGAGAGGCCTGGCTGGTGCTCTGACCCTCATCTTCCACCTTGTGCCGCGTATGTGGTTATTGCCCTCTTGCTGAATTCTTTTTTTCTAGTTCCAGTAATATTACTATCATCCTACATATAGAGTGAACTTATCTATGTTTTATTACAGTTTTGTTGAAATAATGGCCCCAGTCTTCTCTAGAGATGCATGGAGATGTGTGTGGCATATGATTCAGGTTTGTCTGTCATACCTCCCCATGTGTCTACCTTCGATCCTTCCTTTTACATAATTGTTCGGTATTGCTTTGGATGCAGAATGACTTGGTTCATGGTTGGGGCTTGGATTTTGCTCTCAGGAAATGTGTGGAGGTATGTATTGTTTGAGAGAGTTTTATACCATTCTAGTGAACTGCTATTTCTGAATTTGTGCACTGAATGCCCGTTGTTCACAACAGCCTGCTCATGAAAAGATTGGAGTTGTTGATTCACAGTGGATCGTTCACCAAGTGGTTCCTTCTCTGGGGAACCAGGTTAGTAGAAATATTATTTTTTTCTTTAATTTGACTATGTGAACTTTGGGTTTTGACCGTTTTCCTACCATAATAATTTGTATAAAAAAACCTTGCAGGGGCAGTCAGAAAATGGAAAGCGCCATGGGAAGGGAATGCGTTTATTGCCTGAAAACTTGCCATAGAGTTGTTTTCAGGAAGGAAGCTGCTTACGTTTCTGAGCAGTTGTCATCTTGTCCAGGGAGCTTATGACTGAGTTTATTTATCTGTCATTTAGGTGAGGGCGCGGTGCAGGAAGGAATGGGGCATGTTCCAGACGAGGATGGCGGAGGCAGAGAAGGCGTATTACAAGATGATGGGCATCACTCCTCCAAACTCCACTGTCTAGCCCATCTCTTTTTCTTGGTTTTTCCATCCCCACCCCCTTCTGACTTTTTTGTGGTGGTGGGTGAGCTGATGATACTAGCACTACTTGATCATAGGGAGTTAGAGATGGTGGGTGCGTGGGTCCTTCTGTAAGTAAATGCGAGGTGAAACTGTGATGAAAAAACATGTACACAAGGATGTTTCCTGATGGTGATCCATTATAAAATATACGTTTAGAGCGATGCGATTGTTCCAGCGCTTTGTATCTTGATCTAAAAACCATTTTGTTCGCTGATGCTCGGTGACCCATGTTGCCTCATGATTCAGATGAGGTTGGTGAACCTTACTTTTATGCTGGAATTAACTTGCTCCCATTAAACGTTTAGTGGAAATTAAAGCAGCATTTTCTTATCGGTCCGGACTGGTCACGGTTCATAGATTAGCAGTGGAATGCTTGTGCTGCTGCTTTTTGGATTTTTAAGTTTCTGTTATATTTTAATTGTAGTTCAAATAGAGTTATTTCTTCAAATATTTTGCCAAGTCCGAAGCTTATGGTCATGTTTATGTGATTGCAATTGTTATGTGTCGAATTGAGTGATTTCTTCAAATATCATTCGAAGCTTATGGTCTTGTTTATGGGATCCCAATTGTTATCTGAATTTTTCTAATGATGTGTGAACACTAGTTTCATCATGACTAGTTTCTTCACAACTCTGTCCAAAAGCTGGAAAGTGGTGTTGATTAAGCGCTGTACTAGTTTAGGCATAAACCGAGGCCGCCGGTCGGGCCGATCGTGGGTGAAGTCCATGGCGAGCTGCAGGATTTGCAACACCATACGAAGCTCTGTATCTGGTCCTGAAAAAAAAAAATGCTGTCCCAAAGAGCACAGGTACTACCACCATCAAGCCGGCCTAACAAATTGGGCCGGCCCCATAGAGACAAAGGAAGGCAGTCCGAGAGCGGGGATAAGGAACTCAGCTTCATGCTGGTTTAGTCCCACCTCGCTTGCGCTCCAAGGCGCGGCACTGCTTAAAAGCACAGGCGAACATGCCATCTCGAGCTCCGTTACTACACTTATATATGCTCTCAACGCTTGTTACCTGTGCTCTTTGGGCCGGCATGGCCTGGTTGGGCTCCCGTTTCGGTCGAGCCTGACCAGCAGCCTTAGCCTGTAGCACCGTTTTTTACTATCCCTTTTCCTTTGGAAATATGTTTTTTTTTTACAAATGCATTTATTTTGTAATTTTAAGTTTTTCTTTTCTTTGAATACAAAATTGTAATACAAGACCTACATGCTGTTGGCCCATGGCACCATTTTTTTTTTACAATCCCTTTGGAAATATTTTTTTTTACAAATGCATTTATTTTGTAATTTCAAGTTTTTCTTTTCTTTGAATACAAAATTGTAATACAAGAAGAAGATAGCACCCACAGGCCACAGCTATCTCTATCTAGCTAGCATGCGCGCCATTAGCAGTCACGAAAAAATCCGTCGCTGCATTTATATACACATTTATTTCTTTATAGGACAAGAACGATGACGGCCGCCCTCCTAGGGCCCCTTGCCCTTGGTCCTTGTCACCTTATCTCCGGTCATGATGAAAATAGGTCTGTGATGCTAACATCCTCCTCCGACTGGAGCCAGTAATCAGGTTCCGTCTGCAAAATTAGTCATGCGCAATGTTATTAATAATAAACTTTATTACCATGGAAGGGGATGCTAAAGTTCAACTTACATGAGAAGGAGTCATCCTTGTCATCTCCTCGGATTGACTATCATTAATATAAAAAATCTTCTGATTAGCTAAGATCTTGTCCAACCAAATAACTTCACGTACATGAGAAAAAAAAAAAACATTACCTGACCAAATAAGCATCTATCGGTCCCATTGTACTTTTTAATATTATTCTATATCTTCCTTGAAGATAACCACCTTCCTGTGCATGCAATACAACAAACACATAAGAAGCATAAATTAGAACCATTTGTTTGTGTATGCAAAACTCATCTATTTTAATACTTCCTACCTCATATGGATCTGGTACTTCAATTGAAGTACCATGAGGTGCTTTAATCACAATTATTGTTTCATCCTGCACAAACAACCATAAAGGTTAACTATCAATTATGATGAATGTCGACTTCAGTAGAGTTAATTAATTCGTCCTAAAGCAATGGATAATCCATTTAGTATGACATTAGAAAACCATGAAACTGATAAAGCAGACCTCAAAGATGGACTTTATGTCTTCGAATGTCACATAGAGGGACCTCTGGTTCATATGGATGAACTCATTTCACATTTTATGCATGTCACTGAATGGGAAACAAATAAGCACGTGATTAGATACTATCTTTTGTTAAGAAGGATAGCAGAGAGTAAGCTCGGCAGAGCAATGTGTAATAGCCGTCAACCTTATTTCCTGGTCAAGAGCTTGCTCCTCCAGAGTAAGCTTTTAAATATTCTTCCTGCAATGTGTTACACAAAAGTGAGCTTAGGTGTGGTCATTATATATCATACCTCTCAGAATATTAAAATATCAAGAATATACAAAATCCGGATGGAAGAATTTGTGAATGGGTCTCGGAAATAGATAAAGTAGTAAGACCATCATTAGTGGATTTAGGCAACTTAGATAGAACGTAATAAAGTGGAGTAGAAATGTTGACAACCATAAGATGGATTATTTCGTTTGTTTTTCAAGGTATTTAAAGAACAGCCACTGCCATCCACAGCCTGCCCGTTCCATCTCCTCTCCAACAGTGTTCTCCTCTCTTCTCTTCTCTCTCCACCCCCACTGCCTCCTCACCGTGCCCAGGCCCAGAGAGAGCCGAGCAGCCAGTACTGCGAAGTCAGCTCGCAGCAGAGAAAGCACCCCCGCCCCACCCCCACAACCACGTAGAGTACTGCACTTGCGAGGTGTAGGCGTAGTAGCTCGCCGTGTCCCGTCTCTCATGGCGTACGTGTGTGGTGTTGATGCCATTACCATGCTGCACCTGCACAGCTACACTGCTCCTACTCACTCCTCCAAGAGGGAGATAGCCCTAGCCCGCCGAGGTCACGTCTCTCTCACGCTCTGGCCTCTCTGCGGAATGAGTGGTGGCGCAGGCGGTGGCCGGACAGAGCCAGCCAGCCAGTGTGGGCGTGCCCGTGCCGGCGCGCATATGTGGAGCAACAGGCGGCTCCAAGCGCAAGGCGCCAAGGGTGTATCTAGCAGCAGCAGCTACTACCGGTCGGCAGTGCCATGCAAAACGATCCCATCCCTTGGCGTGCATTGTGCATGGCCTTGGAATGCTAGCCGCCTTGTCTGGCTCCATCACATTCAGCCGGCGTCATGATCATGATCATCGATCCATCGAATTGCTTGGCGCCTAGGAGTAGGTTATAACCTTTGACTTACACCGGTGCAGATATGTAGAGGTTAATTAAAGCACACTGCTATAGGCCTTGGCGCCCTGCTGCCAACCTGCGCCGGGTGATGTATATATATATATATATATATATATATATATATATATATATATATATTTCTAAGCTAGAGATCCAGCTCTCATCTTGAAAGAGTTCAAGCAAGAACATGGGGTTAGGCGTCGCATATTTGGTTTTCCAAGTTACATGTTTCTTCTATCTCGTATAGTTTCTCGTAAAAGTACACCTAGACCTAATATGGCAACGAACCATTTTCTGGGGTGTGCACATATATGTGCATTTCGTCAATCTTCTTGGTTAGGAGTGGTAATGACAATCTCTTGTTTCTTCGTTAGTTTTGGGTTTTTCAATGCCAGGCTAGGCAAATTTGTAATCCAGTCAGTGGTCTTTGTGTCTTACTGGAAACATCAAAGATGGAGATGGCAGGGTCATGATAATGAACCCCATGCACACCGAGGCAGCCGAGATGTGCGCTGCTCCTGCCACCGGCGTGGTGTGGATTGATGTGGGCATATGTGGCCGCGAACGAGAACCAAGATCAGCGACGGGAACCTGTGCCGTCACCTTCGCCTGTCCGGCGGCCCTGCACCCCGACGACAGCGACATCCCATCTACCGATTGGTAGCGGCTTCTCCAGGCTGACAGTCTACGTTACACGGATACGGATACGTGTATCGGATACAATACGTATCCGATACGCGGATACACTATTCTCCCAAAAAAACAGTGACACGGGGATACGCCTAAGATTTTTTTTTGAATAGTATTAATAATAACATATTTAATATAAAACATAGTTCACAAATTAAAATATCGCTTAAAAGTCATCCCACAGGTTCACGGGGACACTATTCTTCCTCTTTTCTTTGGTCATCAACTTCAATTGGAGCACGACCATCACACGCGCCATCTACATGGTGAGCAATACGTGAAACTATAACTACAAGGATCGTTGATTCTTTGGGATTTGAAGCTAGGGCTAAAGGAGATCACCGGGGCGGAGGAGAGGCTGCATCCGCTGCGAGCCTTGCGCAGCCGGCCGCCGTCCGCCCGATCGCCCGGCTCGCCGCCGTTGGCCCGATCGCCATTGCCGCCGCGTCGTCGCCCGATCCGCGAGTCGAATGGAAGGAAGTGCGAGGCGGAACGGGCGGACGACGAAGGCAACGCATATAATATCTGGCGTCGCGGCCGCCGGCCTCAACTTGGGGAAGGCAATACGTCGTGTGGAAGAGTGGAATTTGGGCCATTTAGCTTCATGGGCCGTATCCAAATCGGCCCACAGCAGATCGGATACGAAAGTATCCGGTTGCAGCACGTATCCAATCTTCTTAGTACGGCTGGATAACGTATCCATGGCGTATCCATGGCGTATCCGTATCCGCGGAGTATCGGATACGCGATATGCACCCCCTGAAGTATCCGCGCATCGTAGCTGACAGTACACGTGGGATCGGCGACATCCCATCCACCCTTCTCGTTGCTCAGGCGAGGACCTCGACCGGGCGCTGCTGAGATGCTAATACTAATACTAATAGCTAATCGTTAGGTTATGATATATAATATATACCTAGACTGTTAAGAAAAGAGTGTACTAATACTAATACTAATACTAATACTAATACATATATTATATATACCTAGACTGTTAAGAAAAGAGTGTACTAAGAAAAGAGTGTACTAACACTACTGTGCTAGCTAGCTAGGGCTGCTGTGCGCATCGGAGTCAGGCCCGGCCGGTCCGCCGGCGTTGTATGTGTATGGGTATGCGTATGCGGGCTTTGTCCCGGCGTGGCGTGGCCCGGGAGGCCGGGACAGGAGACGGACGAACCAGAGTGGCCGGAGAGAGCACGTAGGCCACCCCGGCCTGCCATGCGATGCGACTGGGCGCGTCGTCAAAGGCTGCAGTATGCAGGGCGGCGTGTTTTGTGCCCGGCGGCCGTACGTCGGACTCTCTCGCTGGTCCGGGGTGCATGCCCATGACAACAACGGATCGGCGCCAGAGCCAGAGCCAGACGTCCGGGCCGGGCACGCAGGCGCGCGATTACAGGATCTGCAGGGGGCTAGGCACGCAGGATGCTTACGGACTCGCTAACCCTACCTAGGACCTTTTCGATGCCCGTCGTCCCTGCGTCGCTGCCATGGCGTTCCCTGTGGCCGATCAGCTAGCACACCTATATATCTAGGATACTTAGTATCTTTGCAATTAATACGGGAATGATCAAGAACTGAGGGAAAGTAAGCGTATATAGAAGGGTGTACGCACCGAATAATCAATCATCTGCAGCAGCAGTTCCTCGTGGCAGTAAAGGTCCGAATAATCCATCGTCTGCAGCAGTTCCTCGTGGTCACGTCGGGGCAGGTGTTGGCGCGAGTTCCTCGTGGTCGATCGGCGTCGGTCACGTCGGGACAGGTGGAGGCGCGAGTTCCTCGTGGTTGATCGGCGTCGGTCACGTCGGGGGCAGGTGGAGGCGCGCGTTGATGTGGATCAGGACGGGGTGCAGGTGGAGGCGCGCGTTGATGAAGAAAGGGAGGATCAGGACGCAGGGAAAAGGTTTTAGGGCCGAGGAGGCATGGAAAAGGTCCTAGCTAGGTACGTAGCGTTAGCCAATGCAGCCGCAGCGCCGATAATGGCGCCACTTTGACTGATCCACAGGTGCGCGCTCGTGCGCGGAGGCTCCAGGTAGGTAAACGGCGCGCGGCAGAGGGAAACACTAGTGCGGCAGGGCGCATGAGAGGCTCACCAGTGTTTAGAAGATCGTCCTAGGGCTCACGAGCTAGCAGGTTGTTTCGTGGTCGGGCCGTCAACGCAGATCGCGGTCTTGGACCGGCTCGCAGGGCGTCGCGTCGCGGTGGCTGGTCCGTTACGTGGGCCGCTGCGTCGAAGCGGAAGGCGGACGGCGGCTCGGGGAAGAACGGCACCGCGTGGCATATATACCTTCTGCGCTCGTCACCCCGCCGGCCAAGCCTGCAATAGGCATCGTATATTAATTCATGATACATACACAGATAATGAGAAGTATATAGAGTAATGTATATAATATCACCACGGATATATGACGTACGAGAGATGACGATGATGGAATAAAGTATAAAGTCTATACGTATACATACTCCTAAGTAGATATTAAACCATTTGCTTTTTGCCTCACTAGATTGATAATAAATCATTTGCTTGCCTCACCAAGACATGTAGTAGTATAGAGAATAAAAATACTATGGACACACTGAAGACAAAAAAACATCACGTTCGCTAGAACTAATCTTCTTCCAACCTGGGAGAGATAACCCCAATCAATTTCATTCCATTACTAATAGAAATATCGATCATGAAAGTGAAGTACTAGAAGATCAAGAAAACACCTAATTACATTTGTCCTGGGAGAACTGGGGAGCGGTTAACCAGAAAATAGACTACGTGCAACTATCCACTTAGAACTAAGAAGGCCTATATAGTTCTTGGTGTAACAAACCAGGATTTCAAAACATGAAATACCAGCTCTCTTGCCATAGTCTCAGGATATCTCGGCTCTCACATCCACTTTTCACCTTATTATAAAGTCATACAACATCAGAGTAAACATGTCAAGACAAGGAATATCTCTAGAACTCAACACCACTACCCACTCATAACATCACATAACGAGTCATATATGTAATAATGATGGAAGTAACTGCAAACAAACAGGTAGACAATTTATAAGTGCGAGCGCGGAGCTAGGTAGTCAGGGTGAGCAGGTTTCAAACAAGGCAATCGAGGCTCAGGCAATAGCATGCTTCATATATACTAGCAAATGAGTAAAGGCAAAGCACTAGCAATTCTACTTGCAATGTCTAATAGGATTCTCTAGGATAAGGTGTTGTCTTGACACATGCGATGTCGAGGAAGTTGTGGTACATGTCTTCAGGAGTCAAGGTCGTCCACCGGTCCGTCACCTCTGGGTGCGTCTTCGATTCATCCAAGCTCAAGTCGTCACTACACAAAGAAAATGCCGAGAATGGCAATTTCATACAGACCCACTGTAGAGGCGGCCAACCGCCCCTATCGTAAATCAGCAGAAGCAACGGAAGATTAGGGCGGCGGGCAAAACCGCCCCCTACGGTGGAAAAATTCCCCGGTTCAAAAAAATTGTTTTGATATTTTTTGAATTTTTGAAATCGTGATTTCATACAGACCCTTTGTAGGGCGGCCAACCGCCCCACGCTCTGACGGTGGAAAAATTCCCGGTTCAAAAAAATGTTTTGGTATTTTTTTTTTTCGAATTTTGAAATCGCGATTTCATCTGAACCACGAGTAGGGCGGCCAACCGCCCCTCATCGTAAATCACCAGTAACAACGGAAGATTAGGGGCGGTGGCAAAACCGCCCCCATCAGAATCAGGCGTAGCAACGGAAGATTAGGGGGCGGTGGCAAAACCGCCCCTACAGCGGTAGAAAAATTCTCGGTTCAAAAAAATGTTTTGGTATTTTTTTCGAATTTTGAAATCACGATTTCAAAAGACAGACCCTTTGTAAGGCGCCAACCGCCCCTATCAGTAAATCAGCTGTAGCAACGGAAGATTAGGGGCGGCGGCAAAACCGCGCCTACAGGCGGTGGAAAAATTCCCCGGTTCAAAACAAATGTTTTGGTATTTTTTTTCGAATTTTGAAATCGCGATTTCATACGAACCTTGTAGGGCGCCAACCGCCCCTATCGTAAATCACTGTAGCAACGGAAGATTAGGGCGGTGGCAAAACCGCCTACGGGCGGTAGAAAAATTCCCGGTTCAAAAAAATGTTTTGGTATTTTTTTCGAATTTTGAAATCGCGATTTCATACAGAACCCTTGTAGGGCGGCCAACCGCCCCTACAGTAAATCAGCTGTAACAACGGAAGATTAGGGCGGGCGGCAAAACCGCCCCAACGGGCGGTGCAAAATTCCCCGGTTCAAAAAAATGTTTTGGTATTTTTTTCGAATTTTGAAATCGCGATTTCATAGGAGACCCTTTGTAGGGGCGCCAACCGCCCCTTCGCCCCTAACAGGCGGTGGAAAAATTCCCGGTTCAAAAAAAAAATGTCGTGGTATTTTTTTCAAATTTTAAAATCACGATTTCATACTGAGATCACAAAGAGGGGCGCCCCCATCGTCAAAATCACCAGTAACAACGGAAGATTAGGGGCGGTGGCAAAACCGCCCCCTAAAGTGTAGAAAAATTCCCGGTTCAAAAAAAAAATGTTTTGGTATTTTTTTTGAATTTTGAAATCGCGATTTCATACTGAACCACTTGTAGGGCGGCCAACCCCATCGTAAATCACGGTAGTAACGGAAGATTAGGGGCGGTGGCAAAACCGCCCCTACTGGTGGTAGAAAAAATCGGTTCAAAAAAAAAATGTTTTGGTATTTTATTTGAATTTTGAAATCGCGATTTCATACGGACCACACTTGTAGGTGCGGCCAACCTCCCCCCATCGTAAATCAGCCGTAGCAACGGAAGATTAGGGGCGATTTGGAAAACCGCCCCTACAAGGCGGTAGAAAAATTCCCGGTTCAAAAAAAAAAATGTTTTGGTATTTTTTCGAATTTTGAAATCGCGATTTCATACTGGGACCACTGTAGGGGCGGTGGCGCTCCTATCGTAAATTAGCTGTAGCAAATGTAAGATTAGGGGCGGCGGCAAAACCGCCCCTACAAAGTGATGGAAAAATTCGGTTCAAAAAAAATGTTTTGGTATTTTTTTTGAATTTTGAAATCGCGATTTCATCTGAACCATTGTAGGGGCGGCCAACCTCCCCTCAGTAAATCAGCTATAGCAACGGAAGATTAGGGGCGGCCGGCAAAACCGCCGCTACATGTGGTAGAAAAATTCCCGGTTCAAAAAATGTTTTGGTATTTTATTTCGAATTTTGAAATCGCGATTTCATACGCTGACCATCATGCAAGGGGCGGCCAACCCCCCCTTGTAAATCAGTCAGTAACAACGGAAGATTAGGGCGGTGGCAAAACCGCCCCTATAGGCGGTAGAAAATTGCCCGGTTCAAAAAAAAAAAATGTTTTGGTATTTTTTTCGAATTTTGAAATCGCGATTTCATACAGAACCACTTGTAGGGGCAGTGTTGACACTGTTATAGCATAAAATTACTAGTCAATTAAACATGAATAAAGGCTTAAAATGAATATCAACATAAGTTTAGGGGTTTAACTAACATAATTTCACGAGTTTTGGTGATTTATATATTTTTAGGGACTTAATAGAAAAAAATGCGAGAGAATAATAGAGAAAGTTCAGAATATACAAGGCCTATGATGACAAGGCTTGGCCGTGAATTAATTCAACCCGAATTGTGGACTAAAACATTCTAGAAGACACCGGAAGACACGGGAAGGGGCGACAGCAGGGCCCACCATGGCTTTGGCGCCCGCCAACACCCTCATCGGCGGCCGCCGGTGGGTCCCACCTGTCATCCTCCCCTTTCTATGGCGGTTTACCACCGATATTGAGGTTGCATCTACACCGTTACCAAGGTCGGTTTGATCCAAGGGTTCACGTTCATCGCCAAGGCCTATATAAGAAGACCCCTACCCCAGGGGCTAAACCCTAATTCATTACTATCTTATTCTATCTCATTAACTCTTAGTAGTAGAGGGGGCCCTAGAAAGGATCAACTCTCTCTAAGGGATTAGTGAAGTAGAATTAGACATGTAATTAGAGCTTAATTAGACATATCATTAGAAGTGGATTAGAAGTGGATTAGATCTATCTAATTAGATCTAATCATGAGTGAATATCAAGTTGAGAGATTAGATCTAGAACTCTAATCAAGTTCTAGATCTATTCTTGAGAGCAAAAGAGTGAGTGGAGGAGAAGAAGGGAAGCACCGGACATGTTGGTGACTCCTCTACGCTTGTACCTCACGGGATCAAAGGCTTTATGGCACTTGATCCTAAGACTTCTATGGTGGATCAACTACTTATTTGAATAAGTATCATATTATCTTCAGTGTTAGTATTTTTCTTAATGTTCATAACTCTTTGAGTACTCTAATTTATGAGAATCTATAGATTAGAGGGGTTTACTTAGGTATAGGCGTGGTGCCTAGATCAAAGTTACTTATGAGTGCTCCCTACTGCAGGAGAGTGGTAGATCGTGGTAGTGACAAGTACCATTGAGTCCTTTGTATTCCACTTCCGTAGATAGGATACGTAGGATCCAAGTCTTTGGGAGATAGTAAGTTTCGCCCTTACCTTCTCTTGAGTACGATCCCTTTTAAGATCAATATCTACATAACTTACAAGAAGGAGAACTAGATAACCATAGGAATCTTCTTACCTCTTTGTTCCTTTCCTATCCTTGATTGACACTCGGGGATTAGTTATATGCTTCAATTATTCCTCACGCCATCCTCCCCTGTGGATTCGATATTTAAAACCACGACACGGGTGAAATGCTCACTAGTATCCGTGCGCTTACATGGATTATTAATTATTTACGTAGGCTTAACAAATACCAACAAGCATTTCGGCGCCGTTCTTGGGGAGGAATTGGTTCTTTGAGAAAACATTGAGCATAACTAATCTTGTACCATATCTTAGTGTAGTCTTTTTTTATATTTTTTTTTTTTTTTTATATCTTTTTTTGGGATCCTCAGTTCCACACCTATCTTTATCTTTGTATCCTTAAGCACAAGTTCAGGGCCACTAGAATCTTTAGAACCTATCCTATCCTTTGGCTTTGAGTCGTGTCTACGGTTGAGCTAAATGATCATGAAACAACCTTTTATAGGTGAGAATTATGAAGTTAACCTCAGGTCAAATCCTATCCTTTACAAAGGATAATGTATTTGGATCTCATCCTAGAAAAGTTGTTCGCATGACCATCATGCGATTTTCTAGAGAAACTTTTCTTTCCTTTTCTAAGCAAGGTTTGTCCTTGACAAACTCGGTGGTATGATCTTTTCCTTAGAATTTTCCATGAACACCCAAAGGAAGATAAGAAATCATCCTCTAGATCATAGAAGAAGTTTTGATAGCCGGATCATAATCTTTCCAATCCCTTAATTTAGCTACCAATCCTAAATTATCCATTTTCTAACACCTCTAAGGGAAGAAGTAATTCTACCCTTGAATCTTTTATGGTGATGATTTTTGGGAGACAAACTTCTAGTTTCACAAGAGACCTTTGAGTGCCTATAAACCAAATCCTTTTAAAGAGTCTCCGCCCCTCAGAATAAATCCAATTTGTAGCAACGGAAGATTAGGGGTGGTGGCAAAACCGCCCCTACAAAGGGCGGTGCAAAATTCCCGGTTCAAAAAAAAAATGTTTTGGTATTTTTTTCGAATTTTGAAATCGCGATTTCATACTGACCACTGCCCCCTCATGTAAAATCCATTTGTAGCAACGGAAAATTAGAGGTATTTGGCAAAACCGCCCCTACAGGCGGTAGAAAAATTGCCCGGTTCAAAAAAAATGTTTTGGTATTTTTTTCGAATTTTGAAATCACGATTTCATACAGACCCTTTGTAGGGGCAGCCAACCTCCCCTACTGTAAAATCAGCTATAGCAGCGGAAGATTAGGGGCGGTGGCAAAACCGCCCCTACAAAGTGATGGAAAAATTCGGTTCAAAAAAATGTTTTGGTATTTTTTTTTTTTTGAATTTTGAAATCGCGATTTCATCTGAACCACTACCGCCCCTACTGATAAATCAGCTGTAGCAATGGAAGATTAGGGCGGCTGGCAAAACCGCCCCTGGCGATGGAAAAATTCCCGGTTCAAAAAAAATGTTTTGGTATTTTTTTTGAATTTTGAAATCGCGATTTCATCTGAACCACTTGTAGGGGCGGCCAACTTCCCCATTTTTGTAAATCATTTGTAACAACGGAAGATTAGGGCGGGTGGCAAAACCGCCCCTACTGGTGGTAGAAAAAATTCCCGGTTCAAAAAAATGTTTTGGTATTTTTTTTCAAATTTTGAAATCGCGATTTCATCTGAGACCACTACCGCCCCTACAAGAATCACCAGAAATTTGTAACGGAAGATAGGGGCGGGGGCAAAACTTTCGCCCCTACAGGCGGTGGAAAAATTCCCGGTTCAAAAAAATGTTTTGGTAGTTTTTCAAAATTTAAAATCGCGATTTCATATAGAGACCAACGTAGGGGCGGCCAACCTCCCCTATGTAAATCAATTTGTAGTAACGGAAGATTAGGGGCGGTGGCAAAACCGCCCCTACGGGCGATAGAAAAATTCCCGGTTCAAAAAAATATTTTGGTATTTTTTTCGAATTGGAAATCGCGATTTCATACAGACCCTTGGTAGGGCGGCCAACCTCCCCCATCGTAAATCAGTGTAACAACGGAAGATTAGGGGCGGCGGGCAAAACCGCCCCCTACAGTGGTAGAAAAATTCCCCGGTTCAAAAGAATGTTTTGGTATTTTTTTTCAAATTTTGAAATCGCGATTTCATACAGACCACTACCGCCCCTACAAGTAAATCAACTGTAGCAACGGAAGATTAAAATTTTGCCAAAACCGCGCCCTACAAAGCGGTGGAAAAATTCCCGGTTCAAAAAAAAATGTTTTGGTAGTTTTTTTTTGAATTTTGAAATCGCGATTTCATACAGACCCATTGTAGGGGCGGCCAACCTCCCCATTGTAAATCAGTGTAGCAACGGAAGATTAGGGCGGTGGCAAAACCGCCCCCTCTGGCGGTAGAAAAATTCCCGGTTCAAAAAAAATGTTTTGGTATTTTTTTCGTATTTTGAAATCGTGATTTCATGAGACCAATGTAGGGGCGGCCAACCTCCCCATCAAAATCAGCTGTAGCAACGGAAGATTAGGGGCGGCCGGGCAAAACCCGTCCCTACGGTGGTAGAAAAAATTCCCGGTTCAAAAAATGTTTTGGTATTTTTTTTCGAATTTTGAAATCGCGATTTGATACAGACCACTACCGCCCCTACAGTAAATCAACTGTAGCAACGGAAGATTAGGGGCGGCTGGCAAAACCGCCCCTACAGGCGGTGGAAAAATTCCCCGGTTCAAAAAAAATATTTTGGTAGTTTTTTTCGAATTTTGAAATCGCGATTTCATACAGACCACTGTAGGGGCGGCCAACCGCCCCCACTGTAAATCAGCTGTAGCAATGGAAGATTAGGGGCGGCCGGGCAAAACCCGCCCCTACAGAGGCTTACCAGCCGCCCCTATAGAAGCTGTTTGTAGTAGTGTCTCCCTTGAGGCGCCAATTTGACTAGGTTACATTGGCGCGCGCCTACACGCTCGTCTACAGAAGATCTGATCGCTGGAGCAGGTGGAGTGGCCTATCTCCCACGCCCTACACGCGCGCCTTACACTTTGACTAGGTTAGCCTATGCTCGTCTTTCTAGCGGCAGAGGGGCAGAGTGCGGCAGATCGAGGGGCTTGGTTGGCTCTTGTTGTCCCAGTCGACCCTAAAACATCTCTAGGGCGTGAGACTCTTTCTAGCGGCCGGGAGGAGATCGACTGATCGAGTAGTAGGGTTAGCCTATGCATGCATGCGGAGCTTGCATTGGATTGGCGCCACTTTAGGATGACACCACTCGGCAGATGACCTAGCACTACGATATGTGAGATCAAGAGAAGAAATTGTCAACTCTAGAGAGCAGTTGAAAGCCGCCATGGTGCTGATCTAGGAGGTAGCTAGTACACGACGTCCAGCCGGCGGCCTAGCGTCAGCGTCGTAGGTCTTAATTAGCTAAACCTATAGGATCCGCCATGGTGCTGATCACCATGGTGCTGATCTAGGCTATAGTGGATCCTATAGAGTACTCGGACCCAGAACCTTTACGAGGCATTGGCTAATTACTACTATGAGATTAAGCTAATCTCATGAGCCCGGGCGGCTGCCCAGCGTCGCCGTATCGGACCTTTGGCTACTTCTCAGATCCATGGCGCAAGCTGTTACGAAGGACGTACGTACGCGCGTGGCCGCGTCGTCCATGCTCCTTGCCGGAGAAGATCGAGACAGACAGATCGGTCGATGACGTTATAAAACTCGATATTTTTATTGTCTCACTGTTGTACATAAGCTAATAAAACTCGATATATTTATTGTCTCCTAGGGCCCCTTGGTCCTTGTCACCTTATCTCCGGTCATGATGAAAATAGGTCTGTCATGCTAACATCCTCCTCCGATTGGAGCCAGTAATCAGGTTCCGTCTGCAAAATTATTGTATCATCAGTCATGTGCAATGTTATTAATAATAAACTTTATTACCATGGAAGGGCCGGGGATGCTAAAGTTCAACTTACATGAGGAGTCATCCTTGTCATCTCCTCGGATTGACTATCATTAATATAAAAAATCTTCTGATTAGTTAAGATCTTGTCCAACCAAATAACTTCACAGGAGAGAAAAAAAAAACATTACCTAACCGAGTAAGCATATATCGGTCCCACACTTCTTAAGATCATTCTATATCTTCCTTGAAGATAACCACCTTCCTGTGCATGCAATACAACAAACACATTAGAACCACAAATTAGAACCATTTGTTTGTGTATGCAAAACTCATCTATTTTAATACTTCCTACCTCATCTGGATCTGGTACTTCAATTGAAGTACCATGAGGTGCTTTAATTACAATTATGTTTCCATCCTGCACAAACAACCATAAAGGTTAACTACCAATTATGATGAATGTTGACTTCAGTAGAGTTAATTCGGCCTAAAGCAATGGATAATCCATTTAATATGATATTCGAAAACCATTAAACTGATAAAGTAGACCTCAAAGTTGGATAATCCCTTTATGTCATCCACATTGACATAGAGCCACCTCTTATTCATATTGATGAAGCCATTTAATATTTCATGCATGTCACTGAATGGGAAACAAAAAGCACGTGATTAGATACTATCTTTTGTTAAGAAGTGACATAGCAGAGAGTAAGCTCGGCAGAGCAATGTGCAATAGCCATCAACCTCATTTTCTGGTCAAGTGCTTGCTCCCGCAGAGTAAGCTTTAAATATTCTTCCTGCAATGTGTTACACAAAACTGAGCTTAGGTCTGGTCATTATATATCATACCTCTCAGAATATTAAAATATCAAGAATATACAAAATCCTGATGGAAGAATTTGTGAATGGGTCTCGGAAATAGATAAAGTAGTAAGACCATCATTAGTTGAATTGATTTAGTCAACTTAGGAGCAAGAAGCCAAGAACCACCAACGCAGATCACATAGAGCCATTGGTCAGGTAAGAGGCGACCCGCTGGCGATGGCGCCCAACGCCGCCGCCGCACCGCAAACCCCCAGATCCTTCGCCGTGGTGAGGTCCAGCCCCAGATCCACCCCACCCCGGCCAGCCCCAACACCTCCGCCGTCCCTCCGTACAGCTGCGACTCCGAGGGGCCCTCGGAGCAGGGAGATCAAACCATCCCAACGCTTGAGTCCCCGCCGCCGCCGCCCCAATCCACACGCGGCCGCCGGAGTCTGACGACGAGCTGGTGGTCCCAGACACGCCGGAGCCAGCTGCGTCGCCCAAGGCGCACGCCTCCTACGCGGAGGTGCTCAGGCGCCCAAAGCCAGCAGTTAAGGAGCTCCACCAACCGCGCATCCAGTCCACCATTACTACGCCTGGAGGAAGCCGTTACTTCGCGCGCGCAGCAGCGCTGCCGAGCCGTCGCCTCACCGTCGCACGGATGGGAGGCCATGGGAGCGCCAGCCTGTTCCACCACGTCGCCTGCGCTCTGATGGAGCGGAACGGAGCAGAGGCGGTACAACGTCAAGTCGCCGCCGCGCGGCGCGGCCGCGGCAGCCGGCCTTCAATGCGTCCACCAGGGGCGCCCCGGCGCAGGGTCACCAGCCAGCGAGCCATCGACACTTCCGCACTGCAACAGGCGGGCAGGCCGGCAACCACGTCGCGTCCCATAGCCGCGTCGAGCAGGAGCCTCAGCGCGATTTCATTGCAGGTGAGCCCGAGTGGTTTGAGGCAAGGTCAAACATTGGTGGCGTAAACTCCGCCGCGACTCCTCCCCGCTACGCCATAGGCCGTCATACCCTGAGCCGCGCCACCATCAAAGCCACCTGCTTCCTGCAAGGCGCAGCTGCTCTCCACGCTTTCCGCCTCATAACTGAAGGCAAATGCTTCAGATGCCTGGCACCTGACCATCGCGCGTCGAGCTGCAGAGAACCCGTCCGCTGCTTCCGCTGCTTTAAACTCGGCCACCGTGAGCGGGAGTGCAGACGCCCACCGGTGAAGCAAAACAGAGCCACAGAGCCCGTCCACCACAGACCAAAACCTCAAGCTGTAATCCCTCCACCACCACCGCCACCGCCTGAGATTCAAACCGTAATCCTCCCGCCTCCGCCGCCGCCGCCGCAAAGGGAAGAAGATGGCGATGCTCGGCGACCCTGAGACGAGGCCGGAGGAGGACGAGTGCCTCATCCCCACCTCGTTCGCGACCGAGGCCAGCAGAAGGGAGTGGGATGACACCGCCGTTGTCACCTGGGCAATGACTGCCCCCGCCAACACCGGCCCGGTGGAGGTGGAGAAAGCCTTCCGTGACGAGTTCCGCCTGCGCCCGGGAGATGTCATCGTCACGCGTCATTTTCCGCAGGCCTTCCTCATCAAGTTCCAGAGCCGCCACCTCCGCGACAGGGCGGCCAAGCAGGGCTATGTCAGGCGCCATGGCCTGGACATCCGCTTCATCAGGTGGCGTAGCCTCGCCAACTGCTTTGGCGTGACGCTCCTGTTCCGGGTCAAGCTCTGCCTCGACGGAGTGCCAAGGCACGCCTGGGACGACGACATCGTCGAGCGCATCGTGGGAAGGCGCTGCGCCCTCGAGTCCATCGAGACTGACCTCCTCCAGCCGGCGGAGACGAAGACCATCGACCTCTGGGCGTGGACAGCAAACCCGAGCACCATCCCCAAGAAGATGTGGCTCATCTTCACCAACAGAGCGAAGGATGCCAGGCCCCAGTCGGTGCTGGTGACAGAGAGGCCGCCGGAGCACTGGCAGAAAGGAACCAGGCACCCGGTCATTGTTCACCTCCATGAGATCCACGACTACACCATCTCCACCATCGATGAGAGCGGCATCATCTCCCCAGGTATACGTCGTCTTCCACAGTGGCATCTGGGGGTGCTGGATGGTGCGCAGGTCCCGGCTCGAGCTTTTGAGGAGTTCCCACATCACCCGGCCCCGCCTAGGGGAGATGGACATCGACGGCACGCGCTCCAGGAGGCAGGGACGGCAAGTCCTCCAAGGCGGTGAAAAGCCGCTACAACGACGACCATCCCCGCCACGCCGACTACGCGGCAAGCGCCGTGATGATGAGGATGACCACGACACCCACGCCGCGGCGACCGTGACATCGGGCGCCGGGCAGAGCTGAGCGCGAGCACACACCGGCACGGAGGACGCCGCGAGCGCGAGCGTTCCCCAGCGTCGGCTGTGGGCGACTGGGGCCAGGCACGGAGGGCAGCAGAGGGCGCCGGGAAGCTCCTTCCAGGCCGAGAAAGATCACAACCTGCTGGTGCGGCTGCCCCCAGTCGCGGCTCTGCAGGGGTCCAAGGAGGCGGAGCTGCAGGCAATCTTCAACACCCACGCGGCGGCCATACTGGACTCGTGCGCCGAGTCTTGGGCCAGGGAGGGGATCACGACGGCAGCGACACAAGTGGGCTGCAGGCCCTCATGTACGACTACATCGCCAAAGCTGTCGCCCTGGCTTCTCAGCTTGGGCTGTCGGTGTCTCGTGGCGGACAGGCTGCTGCGAATGAAGCCTGGTCCAAGCAGCTCGCCACCACGCAACAGGCCGTCATCCCGGTGCGCGCCGCGTCTTCGACCGCATCCTCAGCGCGGTACCGGCGGGGCTGGCCACAAGGCGCGGCGAGGGCGCCCGGCGGCCACGGAGGAAGGAGAAGACGCCAGCGATCAACGTCGCACTGGGGGCCTGGAGATTGACGTGGGAGATACGACTCAGGTGCCGCTGTCTTCCACTCCGATTCGCGCGCGCAGCCATCCCAACAAGATCATCCCATCCCGACCGCAAATACAAGCGAAGAGAGCGCCTTGCAAATCTCACCTTGTCTTCGTGTTCAGGATGCCGTGCACTTGCAGGAGACCGGAAACGACGTCGCGGCGCTGTTCATCAAGCCGGCAGAACCGATCCTGCAGCAGCCGACCCAGGCAAGCCCGACACTGCTGGTACCAAGCCCGGCGCCGCCGCTACGCCGCCCAGCAGGACCAGGCGCACACCTACGACATGTCTCCCCGATGCGCCGCAGCGCTCGCCCATAAGCGTGCGCACTGCACGCCCTATGTCACAGATGCAGCGTGCACAACGCAATCTCTCAAGGAAGCTTGGCCTCCTACATGACGAGCTTGAACCGGTGGAATCGGCTTTGCAGGACTACGTCGCCATGTTCAACGGCCCCCTGCCGACGGACATCATTGCTGCCCTGTCCGAGCTGTTCAACCTGGGGAATGACGACAACGAAGGCGCCCGACGACGCCCTCCTCGGCATGGTGGATGAAGGGGTGGGCGACCTGCAGGAGGCGCTGGCTACGATCGCGGTGGCCTGACCGGTGATCCGCCCACCGACCACAGTGACCCTACTGTTTCCCAAATGTTAAAAGACCCCAAGCTTCAGTCTTCGTTTCACCGTCATCGTGTTGTTGAACCTAAGGCGACTGTCGCCATCGTGCATGTCATTGCTGTTTGTATTGGGGGTCAGATTGTGTTATTTCGCCTAAGAGCCATGCATGTGCGGCTCAAACCTGAGAACTTATGCTGTTGTTACATGTCTGTGTCTACTCTGCACATCCACTGCAACTGCATCATGCCACTACGCACGGCCATGTCTGCAGAAGCCTCGAGAACTCAGCAGTGTCCCAAATGAATACACCAGCGATTGATCTTCTTTCTTGGAACATCAGAGGCCTAAACAGACAGGCCAGAAGAGACACGGTTCATCAGCTTCTAGCCGGCACGCCATGTAGCATCGCTTGTCTACAGGAATCAAAACTGGCCCAGCTTTGCCAGCATGATGCCGCGTATCTAGGGGGTTACCGCCTGCGGCAATACGCCTTCAAACCGGCTACAGGCCCTTCCCAAACGAGAGGAGGCATCATCATCCTCTGGAACGACAGCAAAGTAGATTGCACGGGCGTAACGATGGGAGAGTTTCATCTCTCAGCAAATGTGTGCCTACTAGAATCAGATGAGACTTTCAACCTAACAGTGGTCTATGGACCGACGCGCCGTGCAGATAAAGCGTCCTTCCTACGGGAACTAAAAACGCTAAAGCCAACGACGGGAACTCGTTGGCTAATTACGGGCGACTTCAATCTAATCTATAGGGCAGCTGACAAGAATAATGATAGGCTAAATCCGAGGCTGATGAGGCAGTTCCGGGAAACGTTGGATGACTGCGACTTGTCCGAGATAAGCCTTCAGAATCGCAAATTCACCTGGAGCAATGAAAGGCAAAGGCCAACCATGGCAAGGCTAGACCGTTTTTTCTGCAATGCGGAGTGGGACACAGCTTTCAGCTCGCATGTCCTTAACGCTCTTTCAACTTCACTATCAGACCACTGCCCTCTAATGCTCTCCAACCAATCGGGTCCAAGGAGACCGCGCTCTTTCAAATTTGAAAACTTCTGGACAAATTTGCCGGGATTCCAAGAAACAGTAAAACAAGTTTGGGACGCGCCAACCGAGCACCATGAGCCTCTGCACGTCCTCTACCACAAGTTGCATGCAACGGCAAGGAAGCTGCGCTCATGGAGTCAGACAATCATCTCAGACGTCAAAAAGCTGTTCTTCATGGCACAAGAGATTATTCTAAGATTAGATATTGCACAAGAGCGCAGAGGCCTGAGCCCCCAGGAGTCCAGGCTACGGACTAAGCTAAAGAAGAGAGTCATGGGACTTGCGGTGATTGAAAGAGCCAGATGCAAGCAAGCGTCTAGGATCTCGGCTATCAAATTAGGCGATGCAAACACTAAGTTTTTCCACCGCAGAGTGAATGCGAGAAGGAGAAAGAATCACATCCAGCGACTCCAAAAATGGCAACGGGTGGGTCGTAAACCACGAAGACAAGGCCTCCTTAGTGCACGATCATTTCTCCAACTTCATGGGGCGTCCAACGCCGAGGCAGCAGGACATTAATTGGGATGTTCTCAACTTGACCTCCCACGACCTCAATGGAATTGACGACGAATTCACAGAGGAAGAGATTAGAGCTGCGATCCACCAAATGCCGGCGGATAAAGCCCCGGGACCAGACGGTTTCACCGGGGCGTTTTTCAGATCGTGCTGGGATATCATAAAGGAAGATTTCATCAGAGCTGCAAATGCGTTCCACTCCCTCAGATCGCACAGCCTTCCGATCGTCAATTCAGCCAACGTAATCTTGATACCAAAGAAAGAGGGAGCAGAGGCAATCGGAGACTTTCGCCCCATCAGCCTGATTCACTCTTTTGCCAAAATCATTGCAAAGGTCCTTGCTTCACGACTAGCACCACACATGGCGTCCTTGGTCTCCACAACGCAAAGCGCTTTCATCAAAAAAAGAAGTATCCACGACAACTTTATGGCGGTTCGTAGCGCTGTTAGACGTTATCGAAGGACCAAGAAGCCGGCCTTGTTCCTAAAGCTGGACATAACCAAAGCATTCGACTCGGTGAGATGGGAGTATTTGCTCACACTCCTCGCTAAGCTTGGGTTCCCCAACCGCTGGCGCAACTGGATCGCAGCACTACTGTCCACTTCCACAACGAGAGTAATGTTGAATGGTGTCCCCGGACCCCATTAGGCATGGTCGAGGACTACGTCAAGGAGACCCCCTCTCACCACTTCTTTTCGTCTTGGCGATGGAGCCTTTACGAGACCGCTCAATTTAGCAACACAAGGGGCCACTTGTCCAGCCTCGGAGGTCGAACGACCCAACTCGGAGTATCCATGTACGCCCGATGACACAGCCATTTTCATTAAACCAACAAGGAATGACGTGGTGACAATCACCAATCTCCTAACTTTATTCGGGAGGCTACAGGGGCTCAGAACAAACTTCAGTCAACAATCATACCTATCCGCTGCGAAGAAGTTGACCTAAATGCCATCCTACATGGATCGCCGGCAAAAATCTCTGTTTCCCTACAAAATACCTAGGCCTCCCGCTTTCGGACAGGCGTCTCAAACGGGTGGATTTCCAACCTTTGGTAGACAAGGCGGTCAGCAAAATCACCATATGGAATGGGCGACAGATAAACCAAAGCGGGACGCTTAACCCTCGTCAAGCGGTCGATCGCACAAGCGATCTACTTCCTCACATCACTTCGGCCGCCCAAATCGGTTCTCAAGGAGATTGATCAACGAGAGGAGAAAGTTTCTTTTGGGCAGGCGCGGAGGCGCTAACGGGAGGAAAATGTAAAGTGAACTGGCCAAGATCAACAAGACCGAAAAAGTCAGGCGGACTCGGCATTCTACACCCGAGAAAATTTGCACGGCGCTCGGGCTAAGATGGCTATGGAGGCACTGGTTGACAAGTGCAGATAATATCGCGGAGTTTGAGACACCGTGCAATAAAACTGACAACTTGCTGTTTGCGGCAGCCACATCTATTTCAATTGGAGATGGAAAGAAGTGCTCCTTCTGGACAAGTGCATGGCTTCACGGGAGGCGTCCATGCGACGCGTGGGCCCCCAACCTTTACTCGTCTCCAAACGAAAGAACCGATCTTTGCGCCAAGCCTTGATGAACAACACGTGGATACGAGACATCGACCTGCAGCACGCGCAGCTTCAGACGCAACACTTTCGGCGGAATATGTGCTCCTATGGCGGGAGGGGCGAGGCAGCTAGTTTTAACGTAAGGTGTGCGGACTCCATCGCCTCGGAAGTTCGATAGCAAGGGGGGAGTACACAACCTCTTCGCCTACCACGCTCAATTCATCGGGCGACCAATACAAACTTCGAGTCACTCATTCGGAAGAACTGGCGCCGCCAAAGTGCAAATTCTTCACTGGCTTGCGGTTCAAAATAGAATTTGGACCGCGGATAGACTTCAGGCAAGAAATCGGCCCAACCAAGCAAACCTGCCCCTTATGCAAGCGGCACGCGTAAACAGGTTTGCACCTTTTTAAAGAATGTCGTTTCACAAAAAGATTTGGCAGGAGGTTGCACTTTGGATCCAGAATGATAACATCCATCCGAGTGCGTGGCGCCCAAGTGATTCCGTTGAGCTGGTGGGACGAGCTTGGCTACGGCCGACCAAGAGCGGGGAAAGGCCTGCGTTCCCTAATCATCTTGATTTCTTTGGGAGATCTGGAAGGAGAGAAATGCGAGAATTTTTCAGCACACGGAAACACCGAATTTCAGGATTGTACAAAAATCAAGGATGAGGCGGCTTTGTGGATGTCTCACGGGAGCAAAGAGCCTGCGAGCTCTTCTGCGGGTAAGCCCTCCTAAACTTCTCTACCCCCTTCCTTTTAGTTTTCTCTTTTGTACAGCGCTTTCTTTGCCGTTTTTGGTTTACCGGTCTTGTACAGCGCCGTCGGCGAACTCTTCTTTTAATATAACAGGCAGCTCTTCTGCCGGTTCGTTTCAAAAATTTAGTCAACTTAGATAGAACGTAATAAAGTGCAGTATAAATGTTGTGTCAACCATAAGCTGGACTATTTCGTTTGTTTTTCAAGGTATTTAAAGAACAGCCGAAACTAATAAAAGGTAAGGAATACTCCCAGCGCAAAGCACTCAGCATCGCATCGTCATGCTACTCCCAACGTACAGCACTCAGTGGGCGGCGCCTAGCACTCTGGCTAGCAAGACACTGTAGCAGTAGTATTTCTTGTGGAGCATGCACTTTCCAGAGCGCTTCTCTGTAGACATACGCTGGGACACCGGCCGGGCAGGCCCTCGATTTTCTGCTCGGGTAGGGTTTGGATCGAACCCTACCATCCGCGCCGACGCGGCATCAAATCCCGAGCCCAGACACGCGGCAAGAACCGTAAAGAAAAGAAACCGCAGATGATTCACCAGAGTAGTTAAGGCGAACCCAGCCCAGCCACGCGGCCATGGCCATGGTCGCATGCCTATCAGCCTATGGCTTGTGCTAGCAGTAGCTCTAGGTAGGCTCAGCTGGTCAGACAGAGGCAATTAACACGGGACTGATCAAGGACCCAGGGAAAGGAAGCGTAAGGGTAGTGTACGCACCGAATAATCCATCGTCTGCAGCAGTTCCTCGTGGCAGTAAAGGTCCGAATAATCCATCTACCTGGGAGGGGCCGGGAGGAGGCAGCTAGAACTGGAGGATGAAGGGAGGGAGGTAGCTGAAGCACAGATGCGCGCAGCACGATCGAGGCGATCAGCAAGGTGGAGGCGCGCGTTGATGTGGATGCCGGCGTCGGTCACGATGCAACTATATACTACTAGAAGGAAGGGCAGGCAGGACGCATTCTAGCTAGAGGGTAGGCAGGCAGGGCGCATGGAAAAGGTCCTAGGGCCTGTTAGCCTATGCATGCAGAACTGACCTAGCAAGCGCATGGAAAAGGTCCTTGGATTGGTGGTGCCGCCCCTTTAGGATGAGCATTGGCGCGCGCCCTACACCACTGACCTAGACATGCACGCACACGGCACGCCTAAGCGCCGGCGGCAGGAACGAGCGAGTCCGCCGCATTGGAGGCGTCATCCACCTCGTCTAGCTTCTTCTTCTTCAACCATTAGATGGGGCTGCGTTCGTGAACTGTGAACACGATGCATCCTATGAACGTCCACGGGCGGCACCGTCCCCTTCCTCCTGCATGCAGCGCCCTAGATACACCTTGGATATTGGCGCCACTTTGACTGGGAGTGCGTGAGACTCTTTCTCGTGGGAGAGGAGAGTAGTAGGGTTAACCTGCATTCAGCTTGATAACCTTACGATGACTGGGCAGCTGCCCCTCTCGATCCTAGGTTTAAGGCTAGACTCTCGTCCACTCGGCACAAGAGAGATCCTTGGCACAAAGAGAGATCCAAGGTGAGCGAGGTCAGCTTGATAACCTCTAGGTTTAAGGCTAGACTCTCGTCCACTCGGCACAAGAGAGAGATCCAAGGTGAGCGAGGTCAGCTTGATAACCTCTAGGTTTAAGGCTAGACTCTTGACCACTCGGTACAAGAGAGAGATCGAGACAAGAAGTTGTCAACTCTGGAGAGCCTTAAACCTAGGATCCACGTACGCCAAGAGGCCAGGATGCAACCCTATGCTCCTCTGTCCTTCTGCCTAGTACAGCTACGTATAGACTACTCGATCTTCCCTTCCTCTAGGATCGATCCACTCCAACAGGACAGAACAAATGCAGCCCTAGCTATCTAGCCTTTGCCTTTCTACGGACTGCTGATCGCATAAAGCCGGCACGGGCTTGTAGTTGCGGCGTAGTGATGGGGCGTTGATGTCCCAGAGGTGAGCGGTGGCGGCAGCGTTCCCTCAGCGGTGGCCATTGACGGTGAGTTCTCTTGCCTTTTCCTCTCGTTCGCCTCCGTCTCCTTCTCCTGTAGCATCTCTCATCTGAATTTATATACTACTATGTCGTTTTAACAAATATAGTAAGTTAAAATGCACATGCCTAATATACTCCTATGTCGTTTTTAAGAATTATCATGTTGTTTAGCCTCGAAAAGAGAGGAAGGTATGGCATAATTATACCTTTCCATACGGGTTACTTCTTTTCGGGCAGCAACCTAGCTAGTCCGTGTCATCGTCACCAAATACCCCGATAAACTGTGCTGCAACACAAGTTACAATGATTTTCTTACTCAAAAGCACATAAAATATATAATTTGAGATGAGAGATGTAAAAACGCAATAGAAAGGTGGTGAGCAGACTCCGATAGGACAGCTGCTGCTCACCGTTACTCCTTGTACACGCGTCTCCCCGCCGGCGACCGCTGCAAGCCTGCAACACAGGCATCGGTTCGTTATTAATTCATGACAGATATTAGTAGTATATAGTAATGTAAAACATCTCATCTCTGTCTAGTGCGTGTGGCTCTTTCTCGCGGGAGAGGAGAGTAGTAAGGTATAGGCGGTTAATTAACGTATGCATGCAGGTTGATAACCTTACTGGGAGACAAGATGGTTCGAGTCCGGGATGACGCTGCGTGAGAGCCTCGTAGTTGTGCTGTGCGCCCTTGCCCCTTTCTTCTCCCCCTTTCTTCTCGCCTGTGTACTCATCAGTGGGGCTCTCCGAGGGCAGCATATATCGTTCTCGTGGCCACCGCGCTGCAGCTTTTGATGTCGCCACTCAGGGCGGATTGACGGCCCGTGCTGCCTGGGCTGTAGCCCGGGGCGAGGCCCAGCAGCTGTGGGAACAAGTTTCACAAAAATGCAATAAAACAGCCTTCTGGCCCAATAGCCCCCCCTGAGAAGAACACAGCCCAGCTCTGCTTTTCCCTAGCCCTGGCCCATGTCGTTGCTTTCTATTAGTCCAGCATGGCTTAGATTAAAAAATGAATTGGACTCCTAGACTTCCCGAGAGACTAGAGTGGAACAAGTTTTCCGTCCTTTTTTTTTTTTTTCTTTGTCGAGTAGATTGGACCAGGCGACCAGCGTCGTTTCGTGTTTCCTGGACTCCCGACGTCTCGTCTTCTCACGCGGCTTCTCACGCGAGTCACGCGGCGGCCGCGATCTTGGGCTGCTGGCGGCACGAGGCGAAGTGCAGGACTGCCGTCTAGCGACGAGGCGACGCAGCGTCGACACCGGCCTTGCCTGCGCCCTGCTTTGGAGAGAGAGGTGACTGGTGAGAATTCTGAATTCATATCGCTGCCCCGATCAGGACTGTCGCTGATGAATGTTGATCTCCTCATTGAGTTTCAAATCCTTAATTCCCGCTTAGTACTTTAGGTATGAAATTATGAATTAATTAATGTTACTCAGTCCCCTGATGTTACTGTTCTTTTTTTTTTTTTGTTAGGAATTAGGATGGAAAGATACTTTTCTAAGAAAGACGCATCGAATAGTAATGCCGTGGTTGAGCAGAAAAGACCACGGATTGAACTTGATTTGAGAGATATAGTTGAGGATCCAGGGAATAGAAAGCCAATTGATGAGTTTCATCATGACATTAGAGATGAGGCTAGGAGAGCATTTCTACAAAAAGGGCCACATAGGCCAGCTGGTCATAAGTTTCCAAAAACAAAAATCTATGGGCAGGCAAGAGGATTTGTTGAATCATGGTATGATGAATTTGATTGGTTAGAGTACAGTGTAGCTAAGGATGCAGCCTATTGTTTTTATTGCTATCTCTTTAAGCCACAACTAACTGGGTTCAATCGTAATGATGCATTCAGTAGAGTTGGTTTTAGAAATTGGAAGAATGCAAAGGCTTCTTTCAAGGAGCATTGTCAATCAGTTGATGGCTTTCATAGTAAGGCAAGAAAGCATGCACTTGATTTCAAAAATCAAAGACAAAGTGTAGGGCATCGTGGGCTGTGAAATCATCGACGAGGAGGCATATAAAACTCGTCTAACTATTATGGTAGGCATTGCTAGATTTCTCCTTTTACAAGCTCTAGCCTTTCGTGGACATGATGAGTCTAAAACATCAAGCAACAAAGGGAATTTTCTTGAGATGGTTGAATGGTACAAAAAGAAGGATTCAAGGCTGCACTTGTGCTCGTGAAAATGCTCCGGGAAACAATCAAATGAGTTGCCCACTAGTTCAAAAGATTTGGTTAGGGCTTGTGCAGAGGAGACAAGTCGGTTAATAAAAAATGAAATAGGAGATCGCTGCTTTTGCTGTGCTTGTTGATGAGGCCCATGATGCATCTATTAAGGAACAAATGGCTGTGGTTGTGAGGTATATATCAACACTTTATTGGTGTATTTCATTGATTGTCTTGTTGTTTTCAAGTATTTATTTTTTTTCCTTTTTCTCATGTAGGTTTGTCAATGATAAAGGAAACGTCGTTGAGAGGTTTCTTGGCATTGAACATGTTTTCGACACCACATCACAATCACTAAAAGAAGCTTTAGATACAATGCTTCGAAGGTATGGTCTATCTGTTTCAGGATTAGAGGACAAGGATATGATGGAGCTTCAAACATGAGAGGACAATTTCATGGATTACAAAGATTGGTATTGAATGAAAACCCATTTGCCTTTTACATCCTTGTTTTGCTCATCGATTCTGACTTGTGGTAGTATCGTAGCCAAGTGTTGCACTTCAACTTTTGATTTCTTCAATTATGTCACTTCGGTTGTCAATACTTGTTAGTGCTTCTTGCAAAAGAAAAGATCAACTCCTCCAAAATCAACATGATCATCTTGTTCAGCAATTAGATAGTGGTGCTATTTTTTCCCGGGAGAGGGAAAAACCAAGAAACTAGTCTTGCTAGGCCGGTGATACACGATGGGGAACACATCACAAAACATTGGCACGCCTTATGCAAATGTGGGGGTCTGTACTTGAGGTGTTACGAATATTAGTGAAGATGGAAGTGATGGGAAAAAGAAAACTATTGCATCAAGATTGATCACAAAAATGGAGTCATTTGAATTTGTGTTCATTTTACATCTTATGATTAGAGTACTTGGGGTGACTCAACAATTGTCACAATGTTTGCAAAGGAAAAATCAGAACATTGTTCGTGCAATAGGATTGATTGGTTCTGTGATAAGGAATATGAATGACATGAGGGAAAATGGTTGGGATACTCTTTTTGATGAGGTAAAAACTTATTGTGTCCAAATGAAGATAGACATCCCTAATATGGAAGATATGTTACCGGTGAGAGGCCGTTCTAGATTCCGTGGTGCCAAATTAGTGACATACTACCATCATTTTCATCATGGGATTTTCATTGGTGTGATTGATCAAATTCTTTGTGAATTAAATAATCGATTTCGAAAAGATCAACTCAACTCTTGAGATGTGTTGCTTGTCTTGATCCAAATGGTTCTTTTGCCAACTTTGAGATAGAGAAATTAGTTGAGCTTGCTAAGATCTATAAAGATGACTTGATGAGTGATTATGATGTGTGTGAAGCTAAGGGGTGACCTCCTTGTATTCATTGTGAAGTAAGGAATGATAAAGATTTTGGCACTTGTATTGATCTAGGCAACCTTGCTGAGAAGATGGTTCAAAGTGATAGACATACATGTTTTCCTTTGGTGTATCGTCTCATTGAACTTGCATTGATTTTTGCCGGTAGCAACCGCAGCAGTTTGAAAGAGCCTTCTCTCGCTATGAATATTATCAAGACCGAACGGAGGAATAAAATGAGCGATGATTGGATGAATCATAGCATGATATGCTATATTGAGCGGGACTTGTTTGCATCCGTTGAAGATGAAAAAATCTTGAAGCGCTTTCAAGGTCTAAAAGACCGTAGGATAAATTTGCCATGCGAGGGCCCAAGGTGAGTATTGTTTTAGAACATTTCATTTTTATAGTGCCATCTTGATATATGAAGAAGTATGACATTTGAAAAATTATACAGCATTGAGCGTGGTGGTTCAAATGGTGTGAACTCGTGAAGACAAAAGACATCAAACATGGATTTATTATTATTATTATTATGAAAGGCTCTCTGTATTAGGTACTTTTCTATCCTCATCATAGTACTATGTATCTTGAGCACTTTGAATGAACAAAAATTTAGCTCCCTTTTATTATTAGTAGAGTTCTATGTGCAACGAGCAAAAAATTTTTGCCCTCTTTTATTTAGCCCCCCCGCGGTCCGTTTCTCGGATCCGCCACTGTCGCCGCTAAACAGCATCCCGTCCCATGGCACCCCAGGCCTGTTGCCTTAGTACGTGCTACAGCTTCGCGAGGCCCCACACGACCGGCACCTTCATATATGTCCATGTCGATCACAACCCTCTGATCGGCCCCCTTCCTGGCTAATATTATGGGTAGTCAAATCCTGATCTAGACCTGCTAAAAAAAAAAAATTGCATTTCAATTGGTTCAGTCTGCAGATTTTGTTTCCATGACGATAATCCTGCATTTAAATTTTGTCACCTTGGTCTACTAACAAAAACAAAATAACAGGGATGCATATAAATCAGCCTGTTGGTGGGAAGTAGCTAAGCTATCATCAGTACGTTAAGAACAAAGACAAGAAGTACACTCTATCAGCTTACTTATGTGGGATTTTTTTTTCTGAAACTTTTGACATAATTTTTGTTTTGTGATTGAAATTTTCCTTTTAAGGTTCAACTCTCTCTATGTTCATCTTCTAGAGGATTTATCAAGCTGGTTTAACTTCATGATTAATTCAAAAAACAGGGTTAGGTGTACGTACTGCTTGTTTATCTAAATAAAACACAACAACTAGCTCAGAACCTGGACCTGTCATGACGATAGTTGTAATTGCTGATTCTTGTAACTATATAGGATCAGTTTAATCTTGTGTTTCAGAGTAACTTCAGTTTCAGGCCTTTGTATACTACTGTTCACTGTCCGGCAAAATCAATTTGCATTTTTTTAATTTACCACAGTGCATATTTCTATCTACCACAGTGACACCTAATATTTTGGTCATCAGTCTATAATACTATATCTGACTTTGCACACAGGGTGGTGGAAGGCTGCGAGTGGACTTTGTGATCCGGCTGTTGGCTTATAACGGGAATTCTAGCATAATTTCAAGCAACAAGACCTAGCGGTGGCCGCCGGGCTCATGCAAATAGGCCTATCTCGCGGTTTGTGGCTTGGGTCCAACTGTGCTGCTGCCTCCACAGCCCGCGCATCGCGCCCACCTCCACCCCGTTGCCATGGCGCACTACGGAACCTGCCGATTTCCGTGAGGCCTTCAGACACGGAAAGCCGTTTTCATCACGGAAAGCCTATCCCCGGTAAATCACAGGATAGCCGTGACGGAAGCGAAATCGACGGAAATTGCCCTTTCCCCGTGAAAGACAGGTCATACCCACGGGATATCCTTTCCGTGATCCCATTTAGCACACGGGATATACTTAACGGGGTGGCACCGTCAACGGGGAGGGTAAAACCCCCGTTATGGCCTACGTGGCTGTGGCATGAAACGGCGTTTTGAGGTATCCCGTGAGCGTAACGGTGCAGCTCACGGGATATCCTCTCCCTTTCCCGCGGTGTCAATGTCTATTCGCGGAAATCTTTGGTCAATTTCCCGTGAGCGGTGCCACTCACGGGAAATATTTGGTCAATTTCCGTGTGTGGCTCACGGAAATTGACCTTTTTTTCTTTTTTTGTTCCAAGCACATTGTTGACACATATAAATATATATATACATACACAGATTTTATAATATCCATAATACCACATATATGGCTCGATAAATCCATAATACCACATATATATTACATCATATCCAACAAAGTCACAAGTTCAACCACATGTCCAATAGTGCAACCATAAGTTCACAAACTCACATAAAATCCAAGTTCACAAGTTCAAGTGCACAAGTTTTCAACCTAGATCATGACAAATTTCGGACCCACGGCCTCCAATCTTCAGCGGTAGCGTTCCCAAGGGTCCGGTTGAGATTGGTTCGGAGTTGGGTTCGAGGCATGAGAATTTTCCCGCACGTAGGCAAAGATAAATAGTTAGAAATTTGTGAGACAAAATTGAAGGTAGAATCTATTAACTTGAAAAAAGAAGAGAAATAGTTAGAAATTTGGCAAAGACCTCCCCGCACGGAGGGCTTTCCAACCTCGCAAGAAAACAACGGCTCGATGGCCGAGAACCACATGTCCACATGCACATCTCATGGTGCATTCAAAACTCAGATCATATCCATTCACATTCATATATGCATATTTCGAGTTACGGGAGACAAACTCACGGGAGAGGCTCCATGCGGTGGAGGGAAGATCGACTACCGACCGTAGGCGGGCGGTGGGACGACGACGGGTAGTGGGACGAAGACGGGCGGTGGCGGGAAGGCGATCTCCGGTGGCGCCTGCACACCAACCTGTCCACCAACGCGCCGGAGGTGCGCCATGAGAGCTTCCATGCTCTTCCGGTGCTGCTTTCGACCCTCTCTTGCTCCTTTCGAGCCCCTCTCTTGCTCCGCTCGAGCCCTCTCTTGCTCCTCCGAGCCCTTGCCCGCTCCCTCTCCTCGGCCTCCTCCCGTCGCTTCCTCTCTTCCTCTATCGGGCCTATTTCAACACAAAGTTAGAACACGGAGAAATAGTATTCAACGATAAATGAACCTTAAATAAAAATATATAAACCTCAAGTCGGAGGCGTAGCACAGTAAGTGGTTGGCCGCTCGCGTATCACCGGGCCTCCCGGCGTGTTCGGAGCTCGAGATAGCTTCTTTTGTGTTGTGCGGGTTGATAACGCTATCACCTATATAGTACCGCCCGTGCTTCTTGCCTCCTCCGGCGATCATGGCGATGTCCCCCGAATGTCGTGGCCGTGGGGATCGAAGGTTTCTCCATACTGCTCCCTCGCCACTTCGGTGTACCTACCGATCTTTCGTAGGCGGTCGGGTTGGTGTAGGCCGGGCCCGGCCTCGGGGTTGAAGACGACCGCGGGATCTTTATACTGCCCGTGTGGGAGTTAGAATTTGGAGCGATGTATTTGTACAGTGCGACATAGACTTACCCAAAACTCTTTGACCACACGAACAGCCTTGTTAGCATATTTAATGCCATCGTCATCATAGTTGTCCGAAATTCCGCGTTATGGTGGAACGACGTGACAGCATACTCTTCTCCGTCGATTTTAATAAGGCCAGGGTAGTGCTTCCTCACCAGAACACCAAGAATGCTGGCGGGCTGGCGTCCTTGAACCGAGTTCGCGGTGACAACAAAACCCCTGCCCAAATGATCAAGAATAACTATTAGTTCCTATTACGATTTTGAAACACGAAAAATAAGAAAGTAGTGCTAAAGTGTAAAGTAAATTACCTTGGCTGTGTTGGTCTTATGGTCGGTTTACGCTCCTCACGAGGTTGTCGATCCGGGAGTGCGGAGGGGCCTCGCAAGTAGACACGCCTCGACCAGAAGGAAGAGGAACCCCCTCCCGTACTACGGCTAGTCCTCCTCGTGGTGCGGCGCCCGGCGGTCCGCGTGGTGCGACGCCGGCGGTCCGCGTGGTGCGACGCCGAGAGGTCCTCGTCCTCCGCCTCCGCCTCCGCCTCCTCCTCCTCCCTCCTCCTCGTGCACCACCGGGGTGGTGGCGACGGTGGTCGGGGTGCACGACGCCCGCCCGCCCCTACCCCTACGGGCGGTGGTCTTGGCTCGACGCCTCCCCTTCGTCCTGCCCTTGCCCTAGCGAGGCTACACTCTCGAACCTCCTGGTCATTCTCTTGAACACATTCGTTCGAGGCATCTTTTTTGAATGACCTGCAAATACATATAGATAATTAGTAAAAATGCAAAATTAAATAGAACGTAATTATGAAGAGATTGAAAACCAATAATCAGAACATAATTATTAAGAGATGCATAGTATTACATGTATTAGAAATAATCCTCATCCCCTGTCACGATTTTCGCCTTTGTCGGATCATAATCCTCATGATCACTATCATCCATGTCTACGTCTTCCAACATATGAAGATTGGCGGGATCCATGGGAGGAGGAACAGCGTCAACTTTGCATTTGTCCTTAAGTAATTTTTCAAGTAAGCGTAAGTCCTTCGCATCTCGAACCTCCTCGTCCTCCTCATCATCAACAACACTTTCATTGTCTACTTCCATTTCGTTGGGCCGGTTATTTCTATCACAAATTTACCTTGTAGCCCATCTTCTTGGAAGAACTCTCCCTCATATGTGTTTGCATTAAAATGGTAATCGTCCCTGTTTGGGACGGGTAGTCTACCGTGTGGCAATACCTTACGCACAACATCCCAACCCTTAAGCCGCTCGTCGTCTTTGGCAACACCATGGGAGATAATAAACTTGTGTGGCATGTTGAGCCACGATGTAGACATCATCTCCGGCCATCTGGGAGTCTTGTCGAATCACTTGCACGTCCTAGTTCTCCTTCGAATCACTTGCACATCCTAGTTCATTATCTTGATCCACTCTCGATTTGTCAAGATCTTTATTTTTGAACCACTTGCACGTCCTAGTTCTCCTTGGAAAAGGCTGAGGGTTGATTCATTTTCATCAGCATTGTAACGAGGGGGTGGATAATCTGAGCTAGGAAGGTTGTCACCATAGTATTTTGATGTGAAGTCGACACCTCCTGCCGAACCTTTGCTGCGATGGAACCCTCAATCATACACTTATTTTTCTGGTCGGCCCGAACATGCTTGAGAACTCTCTCAACAAACATAGCACCAACGAAAGCGTGCGGGGCCACCCACCCTTGCCTCGTATGGAAGGTGCAAAATCAAATGCACCATCGAACGAAGAAGCACGGCGGAAATATCCTCTCCAACTTACGGACCAATACAGGTGCCACTTTTTCTATTTCTTCTAGTGTGGTCCGAGATAACTCTTTAGCACAAAGCTGCCGGAAGAAATTGCTCAACTCGCCATCACATGCCGGACATGATCGGGGACATAGCCTCGAAGCATCCTTTGGAAGAAGCCGCTCCATCCATATGTGGTAGTCATGACTCTTGAGCCCATTGATTCGCATAGTAGATAAGTTCACTCCCCTCCTCAGTTTTTTGCATACCCATCGGGGAACATTAATTTACGAAACCATTGCGGTACTTCCCTCCTTTGGGGCCTGCTCAACACGTAATCGGCCTTAGGTTTTTTCCATCTCTTGCCATTGCTAGGAGGCTTCATTTCTTGCTTGTTACGTCACACAACTCTGCCCAGATAAATTCTAGCCTTAACGTTGTCCTTTGACTTGCTAGTTTCCATGAATGTTCCAAAAAAAATACTCGGCGATGTTCTTTTCGGTATGTATTAAATCAAGGTTATGTGGAAGAAGAAGGTCATCATAATAGGGGAGCCTCTCTAATCCCGAGTTGTGAGTCCATGCATGATGCTCGCCATAACCCACAAAGACACCATTTTCATACGCCACAAGGGAATCCACTTGAGCGTGTACCTCGGCCAGATGTCATCATCCTCGGCTCGGGTCCGTAACTTGGAGACCTTTCGTAAAGTTCTTCTTGTCTAACTGAAAGCTTGGTCGGGGCGGGAACTGTCGATGCTTGTCGAGCAACGAGAATACTTGCCACCCTTCTTCAACGGTGAACCTCACGGCCGCCTTGCATGCGGGCAAGGGAACTTGCGTGCACACACCCGACCCACAGAGAATATCCCATACGCGGGGAGTAGTGGTACCACACGTACATCACGAAATTTCTCTTCAAAGCTCGGTCGAGACGTCCAAAACCCTTCATTCCAACCTTTGATCAATTCATCAATCACAGGCTCTATGAACACACCCATTTTATTTCGGGTGGCGGGAATTATCAAAGACAAAAGAATGTTCTTCGGTTGGCGGGCGCCCGGAGGATTCGGTCGGGCGGGATAACGAATACAGGCCAACAAGTGTATGGGGCAGCCATCATTCCATAAGGATTGAACCCATCATTTGCCATCTTTGTGCCATGTCATCTGTTTTCTCGAGACTCCTCGGTCATGTACATCCGTTGTAACCTCGGTGCGAAGGGAAGGTACCGTAGGATTTTCACGGGGACCTTAATTTGCCTCTTCTCACCGCCTTCACGGGGTCTACCTCTATGAACCTTGAGGATTTACACTTTGGGCGGTGTGTATCATCTTTGTACTCTTTCCTAAATAAGGCGCACCCGTTCTCACAAGCATGTATCTGCTCGTATGGCATCTTGAGTACCTTGAGGAGTTTCTCGACTCATACATGTTCTTTGGCGCACGTGACTGGCGGAAGCAAACCCCAAAGATCGTCAACATGTCGGTGAAGCCGTCTCGACTAATATTGCATCGGGCCTTCAAGTCCATAAGGCGTGAAATGGCATCTAGTTTGGAGACCTCACAATAGTCGTGAAGGGGTTTTACGTGCCGCTGCAACATGGTATAATAGGCCTTTGCGGTTTCTTCCGGCTCCTCCTCCCCCCTCATCCCCAAGTCCTTGCTCAAAGTTACCGGCATGAAAGTCATCTATCATGTCTCCTATCCCAAGCATCGAAGCAAGATCATCGATGCGTTGCCTCACGACCTCGTCCCTCATACGCTCGGTTTCACCATGGAAGATCCACCGCTTATAGCCCGCCGTCCATCCATACTTGGGAAGATGTTTAGACATGTCCTCCTTACTTTGCCTTTTTTTATTGTCACAATTCTTGCACGGACACCAAACCTTACTCGCACCTTGAGCATTGAAAAGCATAATCCCGAAAGCCTTTGCTCTTGCTAACCCATTCGGTCAAAATCTCCAAAACTCCTCCGACCATCGTATATCCACGCACGGTCATCCATTCTCTATCATTTCAGCGAGAATATAAGAATGCGTGCATCTACCAACTGATCCTACCATCTAGTAGGTGAAGATAGGTCCCTAATCCCACCCGAGGATGCGGAGATGAGGTCCGTTCCATGCTCCACTCCTATCCGAGACAGAATTTGGCAGCACCTCCCCAGCTGTTCTCTGAATACACGTCCTCCCGAGAGGGAGGAGCTGTGTATTCGAAGAACAACGGGGGAGATCTTTAACGAAACTCGAATCGACAGGAAGTGGAGCATGGAACGGACCTCATCTACGCATCCTCGGCTGTCCAAAAACGTGGACAATTCGAAAGCAGATACGGTTATAGGTATGCGGGGATTCGCATACTTCCAACCGTATCTCTTTCGAACGGGAGACGCGCCCTAGCGAGCTGCGCGATCGAAGCTACGACCATGGCACGGAAGGAGGGGATATACCTAGGGTCGCGGTGGAGTCGGGCTACCCGACGAGGAAGAAGATCGGGGCCGCCAAAAGGGACTCCGGCTCGACAGCGACTCGGCTTTGGAGGGTTCCTCTGCATAAAAGAACCCACGAGGGGATAAGTTCAAAATTTTGGATAGAACCTCCCACGGGGGAGGTTTCAATACCGCAAACAAAACACCACGGCACGATGGCCGACAATCACATTCACATCAAAGGGCACGATGGCCGACAAACTGCAAAGCGAGAACACGGCGGCGTGGCGCGGACGGACGGCGGTGGGCGGTCCTCCACCCTCTCTTCCGCCCGGGCGACGGGGCGGCGGCGAGGTCGCAAGGGGTACCGGTGTGACGTCGGGGGGCCTCCTCTTCCTCCTCCTACTCCTCCCTCCTCCGTCTCCCCCCTTCCTCCTCCTTCCTCCTCCTCCTCCTCTCCTCCCTTCCTCCTCCTTCCTCCTCCTCCTCCCTCCTCCTCCTCCCCTCCTCCCTTCCTCCTCCCTTCTCCTTCCTCCTCCTCCCTTCTCCTTCCTCCTCCTTCTTCCTCCTCCGTTCTCCTTCCTCCCTCCTTCTTCCTCCTCCGTTCTCCTCCCTTGCTCCTGCCTCGCGGCCCCCCCCGCGCCCCCCTCCTCCTTCCTCCTGCCCGGGCCCCACCCAGCGCCCCCTCCTTCTTTGGCGGGGAAGGGCGGGCTGGCGTGGTAGCGGCGTGCCCTTGGGCGGGTTGGCCTTGGCGAAGTGGCCATGGCGGCGCGAGGCGGCGGCCTTGTGTCTTGGCGTGGCGCGGCGCGGGCGGCGCCTTGGCCTTGGGCAGCCCGGCGGCGTCTTGCGGGCGGCCCCGGCGGTGAAGCAGGCGGCGGAGGCGGGTGGCGCTGGGCAGCCCGAGTGTGTGTGTGAGTGTGTTTTGCGTGTGTGGTGTGTGTGGCGTCGTTGACTTTATTTAAAAAAAAACGGGGAGATTTCCGTGATGGATGGGGCCGGCTCACGGGAAAGAAGGTGGATTTCCGTGAGCCGGCCGGATCCATCACGGAAATGCGAGTTTTTTTTTCAAAAAATATCCACCGACAGAACCCGCAAGGCCGGTCCCACCCATCCTTTCCCGTGGCGGCTCACGGGATATCTCATTCCTTTCCGTGGCGGCTCCGTTCCCATCACGGGAAAGTAAAAAAAAAAAACATTGAACCCTAATCCTGCCACGTGGGTCCCGCCCAACGATTTCCCGTGATTTGTACACGTGGGATCACGGAAAAGATCCTAGATTTCCGTGTACAACTCACGGGAAAGGAGTTTTCCAGAAATAAATTTTATTTCTTTCTCTTTCTTTTTCTAGCATATATATTTTGAAACTTTGATCATGATAACTTCATAAATACCTTTCCACATACACTCACCAATCCTAATTTCATCCTTGCGCAAAAAAATTGACCATTATTTCATGTGGTTCTATCTCTATTTGCATTTACTTAATCGCAACAAAAAATTATAATAATTACAAAAATAATCAAAAAATTCTCGAAAATAGACATGACACAATATTTGAGGTCTATTACATATAGAAAAAGTTTAAGTAGCCAAACCACAACTTGATCGTCACATTGACATGAAATCACACTAGATCACTCTCAACAAACATGAACCTTCTCTACGTAGATGTTGGAGCCTGTGAACATCGTGACGTGCCAACTTGTCTTGAAAACGTTCCAAGTTTTTTTATCATAGCCTCGGCACAAGATATCATGATAGATTATCAAATTTCATGATTTTTTGCACATCGGTTTATTTTTCTAGAATTTGTAGACCAATCGAAGGGATTAGAGTTGATGATTTCGTACTAAGATGTTCAGATTTCATTATTTTTTTAAATGCAAGGCCTTACATTGTGTTGAGTATGAGGAATATAAATTTTCTACTAAATTTTTTCAAAAAATTGAAGCACTTGTAGTTCAAATTTGGCCTCATTTCATAAATTCCCATAAAGAGAATAATTACCTAAATATATCAAATGAAGTCAATAATTCACCAAACTTTAATATTGAGTGTCATATGATGTGCAACAAGTGTAGAAAAAGTTTAGAGATCAAAAATCAAAAAAAACATTTCCCGTGGCGTCTTTCCCGTGAGCAGGATGTGGAGCTCACGGGAAAGGGTCCCCTTTGCCGAGAGGCCCTTTGTTCAGCCCACGGAAAGCTTGCTCACGGGAAAGAGGTATCCCGTGAGCTTGACGGAGTTCTCACGGGAAAGAGTGGACGGAGTGACGGAGTGGGGCTGGGCCGACGGCCGTGCCGTTTCCCCGTGAGCGACCTCCTCACGGGAAAGGGTCGAAGTGATATCCCGTGAGCTTTCCATTACGGGAAATTGGTTATCCCGTGGGTAGGTTCTTTCCGTGATGTTTTCACCGCTCATGGGATATCCTGTGTTTTCCCGTGATGATTTCCTCCGAGCTCACGGAAAGCGGTTTGCTCACGGGATATTGCGGATTCGGTAGTGGCGCACACTCCACCATCCAAGGCCAACGTCCATGCTCTCCACGCGAGACTTCGGCAATGACCTGCGCCTAGAGCTGCAGCCACGGGACGGCACGAGCCTTACCTTCAAAACTTTCTTGCTCGCCGGAGCGGTGCCGCCGTACTCGGACTTCCTCATCGCCGTGCTGCGGCACTATGACATTAGGCTAGCCCACCTCACGCCCTACTCCATCATCATCCTCTCCATCTTCGCCCACTTCTGCCATCAGTTCCTAGGGGAACCGCCCTCGCTCGACCTCTTCCGCTGGTACTACTTTTGCCGTAAACACCGCCTCTCAAACTTGTCGTCATCGTCACTGAAGCATGCAATTGGCACGTGCCATCTCCACCTTCGTGAAGGCAAGTCTACCACTGAGTTCTTCCACATCCCATGGCGTGGACATTTTTTTCAATGGAAGGATGAGTGGGTGTACGTCGAGGACGGCAGTGGCCTTGAGGAGATGGCTGTCCCGACAGCACCTGCTGAGAGCAAAGAGTCGTGGAAGCCAGAGCCCTCCAACACTCGTAAGCTGGCCGACCTCCGGGCGCGTGTGGCAGATCTCCAGCGACGTGGGCTCACCGGGACCATGGTGATGGCTGACGCCATCATGCGCCAGCTAGCGCCACTCCGAGACGGCATGCGGATTTTCCCTCAAGGTAAGCATGCATTGCAGTCTCTGAATATCACTGACGGTTGATCGATGTACTCATCTGAATATATAAAGTGTCGACTCTAGGCAATAGGAATATCTATCTTTATGTATGTAATAATACATGATAGTATGATAACAGTAAAAGCACCACTAAACTTTAAAATGCACATTGCAATATTCTACTCACACGTGGTTGCCTGCTCCTTTTATAATGCAGAAGCCGGCCTCCTGAACCAGAACAAGCTTGTGAGCCATATGAAAAATCGTCATCGATCTAGCGCATCTATGACGGAATTTTTGAGTAAATATCAATTATGACGGGGATTCTGTGATGAATTTTAGAGCCATCACAGATAACTATCTGTGACAATTTTTAGGGGCGTCTATGACCAATTCAACACGTCATGTATCATCACATTCCTAGTAGTGACCAGATGGACGTGCGCATGGTGGAGATTTTTGGACACTCATTCATGGGCCAGGAGACCGCCCTCCCGGACAACATGGTGCCAAGGGTAGGCATGTCCACGAGCGAAGAGGGGGGCGGCAAAGAGGATTCTACTGCGGCGCACAAGGTCATCATGACCCTCGAGCCCTTTGAACCGACTTCGGTGGTGGAAGAGGACGATGATGATATGGAAAATAAACTGGCTAAGGAAAGGGCCGTTGATGCGGGAAAGAGGGCCGTTGATGCGGAAAAGAGAGCCGTTGCGGCTCGCTCTGAAGCTGATGAAGCCCGGGCGGAGACATACAGCTTGAAGAAGGAGCTCGAGAAGGTCCAGGAGGAGCTGCTGTCCTCCAAGGATTTGCACGCACGCAAAAGCGTGAAATGGCGGACGAGCAGGAACTCCAAATGATGAGGCAACGCCAATTGTTGGAGAAGCGACGCAAAGTTTCTAGTAGCTCTATCTAGTTTCTGGTTTTGTTCAGGATGGGAACCAACAGCCTTCGCTCAGAGCTGAATATGCTGCCGCCTAGAAAGGAACGTTTCTAGTCAGTTTCTACTTTTGTTTATTTGCTTCTGTTTAGTTTGGGACAGTTAATGTAGACATCTCTGAAGACAGATACACAGTAAGTCTGAAATTTTTATTTTTATTTTATTTTATTTGTAAGCCAGGTTCGACTGGCACCTTGGGGTCCTAGTAGTACAACAATATATATCACTGTGTCTGCATTGCAGGTGATGAATAAGGTTGTGCTTACTTTAGAAAAAAATAATTACTTGTTGCTGCTGCTCGATTAGAGCAGCTCCAACGTTGGAGCTCGATTAGACAGATATTAGGGAGCAAAGGGCCCTCTTCCGGGCAGTAGATGTGTTGGCTGCCTATGACGATGTGTGAGTGTGACATTCATCAGAAAAGAGAAATCGACAAAAACGGACGGGGGTGACAGTGATTTGTGAGTGCCCCCGTGTCGCCCTCCACTTGAGGCGGCTCCTGGGCGGAACCCTAGCCACTGCGCGACCTCCCCCCCCCCCCACTCTCCCGCCCGCGCCACCGCCGGGCGGGCTGCCGGCTGCAAGGCGCACGCGGCCGGCGGGATGGCGGGCGGCGAGGCACCTTCCTCATTCGCATGGTGGTGTGGCAGCGCCCAGCGAGCAGGCGCTGGCGCCGTCTACGCCCCCGAGCGATGGGGGCTCAGCGGGCCACCGCCAGGTGTGGGCGTTTCGAACAGCCCGGGCAAGCGCGGTGCCAGTCTTTGGATGGCGGCAGCGTCGACAGCGGCATCTTCTTCGCCGTCGCCAATGGCGCCCACATCCCCTCTCCGTCATGTCGACTTCTCTCTCGTGGTCGGGCAGTTGGATCCGGTGCCCGACGGTCGATCCGCGGCCCTAGGCCGGAGGGGTAACGGTGACGAATCGGCCCACGGTGGGGGACGCCCTACGCGAGCCCTAGGGGCACTAGGTACTTTGCCCCTTGCGGTTCAGGGACGGCGCCGGCCCCGGGATGGCGGCAAGATCCCACTTCTCCACATCCGCAGTCTTCTTCCACGGCCGGCAAGGTCTGGGGCTGGGGGCGTCGGATCCGGGCTGGGTAGCCGAGCCTTCGTTGGTGGCTTCACGACGGTAGCGGTGGCGGACGGCGGCGCATGCGGTGGAGGCTAGGGCCCGGTGCGGTGGGGCGGCCCTCCTCTCTGCCAACCCTCCCCTGATGGCCAAGCCGGCGGGCTTTTCCCAGATCGGCATCCATGGGGCCGGCGGGTTTTCCACCTGCTCCGGTGGTCCATAGGGGCTCCCCGGTGAGCTAGCGTGACCGCCTTCCGGTCCATGCTCCCGCGGTCGAGCCGCCAGTGGAAATTAAGGCGCCGATGGGGACCGAGGCAGTTCGCGGGGGCTCCCCGGTGAGAGCGACCGCTTCGCCGGTTCGTGCTCCGCAGGTAGAGCCGCTGTGGAGGTTCCGTGGCGAAGACGAAGATGAAGGTTGGCGCGGCGTTCGACGGGTGGACGCGCGCTGAGCGACGGGCGATTGCTGGTTTTTCGGCATGTCGTCTTGCCAGTGGGGGTGGCCGATGCTGCTTTGCGGCTACGCGGCGCAGCCGCCAAGGCCGGCCCCCCCTAGCGAGGTCTGCCAGGCGACTCAGCAGCGACCCCGGTGGTGATTGCTTGGATACGGAAGCTGGGTTGACGATACGAACTGGGGTCTACTAGGCTTAAAGTCAGCGATGGCAACGCTGGGCCCGTCTTCCTGTTGGAGGCGTAAGCGTCCCCTGAATTACTTCCACGGGTGAGAACCCGGTCTGTCATGGACGAGCGGCGGCAGCGTTTCGGAACGCCGTAACCTTGCTAAAGGCGTTGTTGTGGATTAGACTAGGCTAGGTTTCTCTCGAGCTGCTCCTTCTTTGGATTGTCGTTCCTTCGTGTAATCTTGGCGTGGGTGTAGTTTTCGGGCCTGGTTTCCCTCAAAAACTGGGTCAATTATCTTCTTGTTAATACAAAGCCGAACAGCTTCTTGTCAAAAAAAAAAAAAAAAAACAGAACAACTTGTTCCTGGATCTTAAAAAAAAAAAAGACGATGTGTGAGTGTGATTCAGTCTACCCATGATTTATTTGTTGTGTTCTTTTTGTTTACCCGATTTGATGTCTTCATGACCTTATTTTCGAGAGACAAAAAAAGTTCTTCATCACCATTAAATTCCATTTTTCTGTACAATATATTGAATCACCATGCATCACGTAAAAAACAATCAGATCCAATAGAATTTCAGCCTGACGATGCCACCGGCCCAAGCCCTGCTGCAGGCCCAGGAATAAAGGTGAGATGATATATCGAGAGAGCCTGCGCTTGGTTCACATCCCGGCGTGCCTTGCGGCACGTATATGCGCCTCTCTCGTTCGAATTTGCCGCCTCCGCCGTCGTCCATGCCCGGGCGGCGGCAATGCATGCGGCTCTCTCGTTGGACCATGTACATGGCGTGGCTCGAATGGGGCACCCTTCTCATCTCAAAGATCAGGGAGGTGGTACCACTCTGATCGGATCGGATGATGCCATCAATTTTTTTTTTTGTCGTTCCCTCACCCAATGTTTGACAATGAGGCACGTGCCTATGACATTTTGCTTCAGAACTATCAAGCAGCTGTAAGTTGATTTACACTCAAGTTTAATTTCCCTGTTTCTGATCATGTGTTATTTGAGGTATGCCTTATCAAGTAGATAGATCTATGTTCCTACGATAAATGGAACACCTGAGAGCGAATTCCTTAAAAAGATTAATTATTATATATAATATCTGAGGATTTAATTTCCAAAAATATGGTCCATCATCTCACTCTAGTTTTTTTATAAAAAAAAGTTTCCTTGTGGAATACAATGAAATCAAGTCGATCTATCATGGGGATGTGGGGGGCGAGCATGGGGCCAATGAGGTTGGGGGGCAGGGCGGATCCGTTCGCTTTGGTGCATGGGCGGGTCCCTGGAGTGGGGAGTCCTCCGTGCTAGGCGGGCGGAGCGGGGCGTCCGATGGGAATGAAGGTTGGAAACGGAATGGGGGACGGGGCAGCTTACTTGCTGGTTGCATTGCGGGTCGATGACCAGTGTGCGGGGCAGGCACGGACGTCCGGAAAGGGGCAACGTCCTGACCTCCAGGCGCTAGTGACACTGATTAAAATTATCCTACGTCAACCCGGTATTACCTCCTCCACATAGATAACCTTTACTTCAGCCACCCCAAAGCATGTATCCCACCTCAAATCAAAACGTACAAAGCAAATGTCTTAGCCAATCTCTCAACTTATTCAACCAAATCCGATGGCCAGGGTTTCAATGTGTCTGCACTCACCTCCACCTAATCCTCAGCTCTAATCTCCCTTCACGTGCGTGCAGAGCCCAATGCTCGACCCGATGATTCATGTTTGTCGTCAGCGTCATCTCTGTTCCCAAATCACCCTCCCTCTTGAGCCCATAGATCCTTATGGAGCACTAGCGTCCGCCATAGTTAGATAGCGGCGCTCGCCCATTCCCACATCAAATGGACCTCGCCCACGGCGGCCACGTCGCGGCTTCTTGGTCCTCGCGCTCACGGCCTTGGCGTGCAACACCGCCGCCCCTGCTCGCTCACCGCCCTCCGGCTGCGGGCGCTAGGGGTTCGCGGGGGGCTGCGCGGCCCTAGGTCCCCCGGAGCACTGCGAATCCTATCGCTGCGGCGGGCCCTCCTGTCCTTCCACTGGCGACCTCACGCCACCTTCTTCTCCAGCTCGGCGAGCCCGCCTTGATTGCCCGGCGTTCGCCGCCTACCCATAGCCAACCGGTTGTCCGGCCCGGCCCGCTTGGCGGCGGCACCTCGCTCACCGCCCGATCAACCGCCACCACCTCCGTGTCGATGGTTGCCGCCGGGACGGCTGGCCAAAATCTACAGCCGAGGAAGGAGCATGAACCCTAACCACTGGTGCCACCTCTATCGTCGCCGCCCCCCCCGCCGCCTTGTCCACTAGGTCGCGAGAGGTAGAAGATAAACGGTGGGGAGGGGTGGTCGGACCGAGCATCGGCAGTCGGACCCAATGCTTTCCACAAATCCTGCCCGCCACCCGCCGGTCGTGCGCCCCTGTCCCTACCCGACTGCCTTACACTGCCCGCTGGCCGTCCTTTGCGCTGCTCCATCTCCTTCCGCATGAGCGCTGCCATCAACGGCGACCCACCTCCCCTATGCTACCATGGGCTTATGCTTGGAGCTTCAGGGAGCGAATCAACAACCGCCTCTCCGAAGATTGTGAGTGGATGGTGTTTCTCGGCATGGCAGCGGGGCCTTCGCCACGATGCCGCCATGGTCGCCCCCACCCAGAATGCAAACCCCCAACCCCACCTTGCATCCTCTAATTATTCAACAAAACTTATTCGAGAAAAATGCTTTAGCATCAGCGATCTGCTAGCTGAAGTTATAGGACACCATCTGTTTTTGTAAAGTCAATGTCAAATAAAAACAATAAAAAGCTATATGTTGCTCTGCTCAATGTCAAATATGATACATATATGTATTATTTCTTCGGCAATGCAACAGTGCATTTACCTTTGTGATGATGTGGCAGATTATTTTTACAGATGATTAGTGCTTTAACATTACTAATGTTGTGAATAGGAAATCTTTTCAATTGTCTGCGCGTAAGGAACAGTATTATAGACGTTGTAAGGTATTTTTGACCTTTTAAAGAGTTGTTGGTCGTCCCTTTTAAGGTCTGCATATGTCAGGTTTCATTCGTGACGATGCTTTCCTCAACATCAATTCATGTATTGCATTTGATCTGCTAGATAGCTAACAGACTAGTGTTCAAATTTGGACTATGTAACGGTTTTGAATACTTTAACCAAGTGCAACCAAACAAATCAAGAAATTAGTGGTTGCCTGTCACTCCCCGCATTATCTGTTTCCATTACTGTTCACATTACTGGCACAAAACCGAACACAATCCAGTGATGCAGCGGCTGGGGTTTGAGCCCCCCCCTACCACCTGCTGCATAATAGAGGCCCTCTTGAGCCCCTCTATTTTTGGAAGGAAATAGAGGATGAGGAAGAAAGGAAAGAGGAAAAAGGACTGAGAAGAAAAAGGACCAAGCAAGTCCTTGCATTCTATTCTGCATTCGCTACTGTATTCGATGCATAGGTATAGATGTAGATCTAGCTCAAATCAAGTCTATTAATCAATTGCACACACATAGGATAGGGAGAGCATGTACAATATGTACCTGGAGAAGGTAGATTGATATGATAGGGTTAATGAGCTGCTCCAGCTTGCACACGATGAGCATGAAGGCCACACTCACCAATCCAACCATTTGCGTGCGTCGCGAACCGCTGCACCAGACATGAGTTCGTTATTAATGTTAGATAGATAAATGCTACCTTTGTTCACAAAAGAATATAATTCTAGATACATATTTGGTTAATTAGGTTAATGCCCATGCTTTGCAATGGGAACAAAATAATGCACGGCCACCTCAGTATGGGATAACATCATGTATCAAGGGTGATAATTTATATGATGCTATTAATGAGGCATCTTAAGCATTCATAATTATCAGATCATGATTCCAATATATATGCCCTTGCAAGGGTGATACGTCATGGGTGTTTCCTTACTAACCCTCTGTCCTTTGTTCCCCTGCCTTTGTTCTGGCCTGCCCACAGTTGCAACTCCATTCCTTATAGGTGCAAGGATGGAAGTGATTTCACACCAACACTAATCAGCGATACTAACGGCACAAGCACATGGACACCCAAGACTGCACATAAACTCATTGCAACTAAATTCAGCCACCCATGGGATGTCCATGCAAACTCATTAAGAGACACAGAACTGCACCATGCAAGATTGGTAGGCCTGAAGTGCATTTCGTTCATGCAGTGCGTTACAACATAATGCACTTCATAATGTATTTCAAAACAGAAAAAAAGTATGTGGATTATGAAGTACAATGCTCTAAGAGCCTGAAGTGCATTATGAAGTACAAATTCGGCAAATAGATTACGCATGAAAAGAGTATAAGTACAATGCTCTACAACAATATTAGTTTGTAGAGATTGTAGGCACAAATTAAAAAGGAAGAGATCTGAACAAAATGAAGTGCAAAATACTGTATTAGGTTCCGCCTAATCTAGAGACTCCTGCCTAGTTTGACAAACAATTTCGCTAGCAAGAGGAAACATGATTGCAAATAAACTTCTAACTAGAGCATGTTTTCTTACTACTTGCAGATAATTTAAAAGGACTAATGTAATCCTAGAGTCGTACTAAAGTAATTCTTTTTGAGGCAACATGTAGAAAATGGCTTTATTTCAAATAGTTTTAAGTTGCATCATTGTTCGACACATCAATATATGCATGCTATCATTATTAAACAGCAAGAGCAAAAAGGTTTAGCTTCATTTCAACCATGGTAGCTTTCAAGTTAAATTATACATGTAGAAATCATTGGCCGTGTCACATGGAGGTGATGCAACTGATAGCATGACTAGTTTCAGGTTTCAACATGTGTACATCACATAGAAACAAATGAAAACAACCAACTGTGATATAATTGACTTTGTGATGTTACGTGCATAAAAACTCCACTGGACCTACAAGTAACCCTGTCCTTGAGATGATCAAATCTAGAAAGAGATTTGAATCACAATCTCAGCACTTCACAGGAATAACGAGCCATTGACTCTAAATTCACAAAATCTAAGAGAAGTGGCAGCCTTGCTGGCTTAAAAATTAAAGCAGCGTACATGTGTGTGTAGACTTAGAATTACAAAAATGCAAGCAGACCACCAAGGCAGAAACACAATCCAAGCAGTCTGAACATGAAAAAGGATATTAAAAAATTACCTTCATACAACATCTCCAACTCTTCATAGGAATGCTTTTTTATTGAAAGTTCTCCAACCTTCAAGATCCTTGTAAATGTAATAAGAATTTTAGCTACATAGTAACAAGTTAAAGTGTCTAGTATACAGGACATTGTTCTTTCTTTAGAGAGAGATGATGCAAGACATTGTTCAGATGAGGCGTCTTGATGAATGCAAGGCATGGGCCATTTAATTGGTTGTTCGGTTCAAGATGATATCCTAGCCCATGTTTCATCCCTAGAAAGTACATAATCAGCTTGCAAAACAATTGATGCCAGCAATGTTGAATGTAGACCGATTACAATTAAATCATGTAAATGAGAACAATACAAAGAAATCACCTTTGCTAGTTCTGAGATGGAGTCGATGGCGTACTTCTATCAGCTCCGGACACTTGAGCTTGCAGAAAATTAATTCTACAGATAAACAAAGCTCATTCCGAGGTAAACTTTGATATATTTGTCTCGATAATTTATCTACTCAAGTTTTAATGATGGTATTTCAGTGTGGTTCATTCTCACCTTTGTCTAACCAGTTCTTGACTAGCAGAGTTGTCTCCTCGATCATGGTCGTGGCACCCTCCTCATGAAGCAACTTGGAAGATCCAAAAGTAAATAGCTTGATTCAAATCCATCCTAATTTATATAGTTATATATGTGCCCTAGTAATTTATAAGAGGGACATATAGATGAATCATAAGTCATGAGCAAAGTTCATCTCTTGCGCTATTTTGTACATTCACCACTAACACCAATATAAAAGTATCCGTAGATTTAGAACCTTAGGGCAAGAGTGTGTCGAGAAGGCACAAAGAAGGCTAACTATACATATATTATCGCATAGCTTGGTATATTTACACATATATTATGCACTAGTTATGTCACCCATAACATATATAGGGTAATGTGCCTTAACATATGTTAGTGACACCTATGTAATAGTAGTCCAAATAGTAGTCCGATAATCCAAAACAAATTAAATACCCTAAGCACTTGCATCAATGAATGTCTAATGATTCAATTCTACTTTCTACTAATATAAAACATATTAATTGAATTCGATACACATCAAATGACTGCTTGTATCTTTTAATAGGGAGCCATATGTGTATCAAACGTAAACTATATATGTAAGATCTATTTGTACTATAGATTTATAACATGTTATATGTATAGCATATACACTATATGTATAGCATATACATTGTATAAGATTGTAGCATCATACATAGATTTTATAGTTACACAATTATGTTGTATGTATAATATATTATATATGTTACCCATAACATATAGAGCAATGTTACCAACTTAACATATGCATAGCATAATATATAAGGTTGTAAGATATTATACATAGCTTGGTATATTTACATATATAATATGTACTATTTATGTTACCCATAACATATGTAGGGTAATGTGTGCGTCAACATATGTTAGTGACACCTATGTAATAGTAGTCCGAAAAAGTAGTCCGTAGTCCGAATAGTAGTCCATAGTCCAAAACAAATTAAATACCCTAAGCACTTGCATCAAATGAATGTCTAATGATCAATTCTACTTTCTACTAATATAAAACATATTAATTGAATTCGATACACATCAAATGACTGCTTGTATCTTTTAATAGGGTAGCCATGTGTATCAAACGTAAACTATATATGTAAGATCTATTTGCACTATAGATTTATAACATGTTATATGTATAGCATATACAGTGTATAAGATTGTAGCATCATACATAGATTTTTATACACAAATATGTTGTATGTATAATATATTATATATGTTACCCATAACATATAGAGCAATGTTACCAACTTAACATATGCATAGCTTGGTATATTATATATGTTACCCATAACATAATATATAAGGTTGTAACATATTATACATATAGCTTGGTATATTTACGATATAGTATGTACTATTTATGTTACCCATAACATATATAGGTAATGTGCGTCAACATATGTTAGTGACACCTAATATAAAACATATTCATTGAATTCGGTACACATCACATGTTATATGTATATCATATACACTGTATAAGATTATAACATCATACATAGATTTTATATTTACACAATTATGTAGTATGTATATACTATATATGTTACCCATAACATATAATGTTACCACAGACAATGTATAAGGTTGTAAACATATTATACATAGCTTGGTATATTTACACATATAGTATGTACTATTTATGTTACCCATAACATATATAGGGTAATGTGCCTTAACATATGTTAGTGTTACCTATGTAATAGTAGTCCGATAATCCAAAACAAATTAAATACCCTAAGCACATGCATCAAATGAATGTCTAATGATTCAATTCTACTTTCTATTAATATAAAACATATTTGAATTCTACTAATATAAAACATATTAATTGAATTCGTACACATCAAATGACTGCTTTTATCTTTTAATAGGGTAGCCATGTGTATCAAATGTAAACTATATATGTAAGATCTATTTGTACTACATATTAATAACATGTTATATGTATATCATATACCCCTGTATAAGATTATAACATCATACATAGATTTTATATTTACACAATTATGTAGTATGTATATACTATATATGTTACCCATAACATATAGAGTAATGTTACCACCTTAACATATGTATAGCATACAGAATGTATAAGGTTGTAACATTTTATACATAGCTTGGTAGTCATAGTATATATGGGCATATAGTAACATTTTATACATAGCTTGGTAGTCATAGTATATATGGGCATATAGTATATGCTTACGCATAAACAAATTAAATACCCTTGCATTAAGCATCATTAACGAGAATAAGCATAAGCATGTTTATGCATTGAAAACAACCTTTTGAAAGAAGAGCACAAAAAGATTGCTATCACATGGAGTAATACCTTTTTAAGCTCAACTTAAACCTTTTCAAGAAAGAACACATATATTTTTGCTAATAATGAAAACGTGCATGAGTACTGTTTCTCAAAGTGCTTTTCATAAGGACTAGTATATTACTCGTGTTAACACTACAGGATCATATTAAGTCCAAAGTTTACTTATGAATCCTATGCAGGCTATCTTAGACAAGCAAATTTTGTTTTGATGACGTTACCAACTTCCATGGAGGCCCTGCTGACATCGATGACCGCCACGACCTGGTCGCGTGTGCCGTAAGGCACCAGCAGGGTCGGCTACCTCGGTGCAGCGTGCCATGATGAGGGCGGCCACAGAAGCCACTGCCATCTCCTTCATCCTGGGGTGCGCGGGGCGGTGCGCCATTCTCCGTGCGATGGCAGCCACGACGTCGGTAGCGGATGGCATGGATCTCGGCTGGCTGTAGGTGCGAGTGAGATCCCGTTCCATAGCTTCATCTTGTGTGGGAGCTGCATGCCAAGTTCATCTGGTCAATACGTTCGAATAATTGACCTTCCAGCTGCAAAGTTATGAGTACTCATTATACCTTTATTCTAGCGTTCATCTTGGCGTTCAGAAGTTTTCAAATAAATTCAATGGTGCCCTGAAGTTTAGCCAAAAGTTTTGATTTAGGACATTTAAAAATTGCTAGGTTAGCTTCGAATATAATGAACACAAATAGTTTATTTTGATCATTACATGTTGCTGTAGTGTGCACCTTAACCATAAAACTACTTCCAGGCTTAATCACATATACCACTTTTCAGTTATAGCATGAGTTCAGGTTTATCGGTAATATGTATTCCCTTTTCATGACTTAGAAAAAGAGAAATCTGCCTGGCTTACATTACAGATACAATAAGAGAAGTCAGACTCAGACAGGCCACCATGGTGCTTTTGTTCCCTTCAGCTTTGCTTTTGCACCGTCAAAACAAACATAAGTTTGAGCATCCAAGATTCTGTTATGAGCGCCTTGAATATGTCGGCCAGAAAATTCAGGTATGTTGTAACTTCTTTCCCTGACAGGAGTTGTTTCCACGCCCTGACACCGTTCAATAGACTAAGAGCAATGCTGAAGGTCTGAACTTCTATGTGGACAGGATCTAGTAATGGCTGAGAGGCTGCTCATGAAACACCTCGACGCACCAGGCAGGTGGCCGGCGGAGAAGCATCGGAGGATGTTGATGAACAAGTATTGTGGATGGTACCTGCGGCACAAGCACCTGCAGCACTACCTTGTAGGAAAAGGTAAAAATAGCAAGCAACCTACAACATATCATGTGCATCTACCAGTCTTCCCAGCGCCAGCGTCGCCCTCACGGGTGGCTCGGGCGAAACCGCTCCGCGCCGCAACAGCTCGTAGCCTCCCTCCCCTCGCCGCTGCCAGAGGGTGCAGCAGCCAGAAGCCAGCGGCCCCTAGCACGGCGGCGCGGCAGGCCACTTCGCGAAGCCAGGTCGCGTGCGGCAAAGGTGCGGAGGCGTGCTTTCTCGGTGGGCGCTTCTCTTCCCCATCTCCGGCACCCTCCGGCCCGCGCGGGGTTCCATGCGCTCTGCACGCCCCTTCTGTCCCCAACTCTCTCCACCACCTCCATCTTCTCCCGGTCGTCGCCGGCGGATCTCCGCCGGAGGCCGGGTCCGCCCTCCCATCGACGGATCTGCCTCCCCGGCCTTGGGGCGTCGGGCGTGTCGGCGGTCTGGCCCATGGCGCATCGAGCCAGGAAGGTCACGGAGCTGCGTGCTTGCTGGGTGGCTGCTCCACGTACGTCGGGATGCTGCTTCATGTTCGTCCGCGTTGCTCTTGCCGGCGATGGATGGTGCAGCACGCTGGCTGGTTGAGGCTACGGGAAAGCTCGGAAGAGCGACGTTTGCGGACGCCGCTACCTCCTTGGAGGCGCCCTACAGTCCTATTCCGCTGCTTGCTGGCACAGCTGCTGGCCATTGGTGGTGCACGCTAGGCGTTCGATGGAATGCCAGCCACCGACACCCGATCTGCCAGGGTCCGATTGGCTCCAGCGGCGTGTGGCGGCGGCCGCGCAGTCGGTGCGCCGCCTCCCGTCGTCGCTGGCGAGTCCGCGGCGCTCCGTGACGTGTGGTGGCGACGGCGCTGTCGGGTGCGCCTCCGTCGCCGCTGGCGTGTCCAATCGGCTCTGCGATGTGTGGCGGCGACCGGCGCTGTCGATGATAAGCGCCTCCGTCGTCTGGCGAAGTCCAATCAATCGGCTCCGACGACGTGGCGGCGGCGACGCCGTCGGTGCGCGCCTCCGTCGTCGTAAATCGGCGAAGTCCGATCGGCTGTGCGTGCGAACTGAGAACAAAGTATTTTTGTGGCATAAATAAATCTGAACTTACGAACAACTGCAGGCTACATATAAAAGTTTTGGAATAAAACAGCATGAGTGAAAAGGAGGCTAGAGAATGAAGCATGGTGAACACCTAGTGTGCTTCAAGGCTAGTAGACAAACCCACCTAATCAAATCGGATAGATCAATAGATCAGACGAGGAAACACGGATTTGGAAACAAACTGAGGATGGATTGGATTCTAAATGTAATCTAAAAAACGGAATGTAATCCGGAAACTATGTCACTTGGAGCACATTATACATGCTGATGTTCATTACTTCATTTATGCTGATCGCACACAAAGAAAGAAAACAGAAAATAAGGCTAACACAAGATTAATTGCGCAAACCTTCCAAGTGCTTTACCCAAGTCCGCATATAGGGACCAAATGTATGTTACTTTTGAGCAAGTAACTCGAAATAACAGATTTTGTCTGTAGAATGCAACCCAAAAAAAAACAATCATCAAGAGGAATACAGGTAATCATATGAACATTGACCAGATCTTTATTATCCACTATGAATGCAAAAGTAGGAAAAAGGAATGTAAGAATACCTGTCTTCCAAACTGCTCTCAATGTCAAATTGGTATATTGATATACGCCTTGGTGAAAGCTCTACTGTTTCACCCCTCCGTGCTATGCCATACATCTTTTCACCACCAACCTGATTTCATGGTTGATTAATTTGAGCTTGTGAAATTTTTCATACATCTGGAAATAACACAATTTGTGAACTTGTGGTTTCATGGTTGATTAACTTTAAGTAATAGGCAGTGTGATAGCAGATGGAAGATCAGTAGTATCAAACTGTATAATGACCAAATCAACTATATCCTTATGTCATTATTTACAGAAAACACACTGATGAAGACGAAGGATACTGAAGGTGGCACCAACAAGATGTGGTGGTCGAGCCTGAACGATGTTATGGAGACTGAAGTGATCTCGGCGGAATGGCTTTCTCAAGTTACCTGGAACTTGTTTTGTTTCTTGCTTATGTTGCTGTAATATTGCCTCTTCTCTGGCTAGAGAGAGTGCCTGGGAACCTTGAGCTGTAAACTCTTTAAACTTTCTGGTCTTTTATAAAAAAAACACAGTACACAGACAAGTCCTGAGATAGTATGACATTATGTAACCTATATGCACATTATCTTTCTATTTCCGTCTTTGCTCTTCATAGATGAACAATTATTATCTTTCAGTTTTTGCTCTTCACAGGTGAACAATATACTTCAAGTATAGCTTATTATCCAAAAGTGTAAAACTGCTGAGCAGATTGTCATACATGCATAAGCATAACAGATAGTCAACACCTCCCACAAACAACTCTAGCAGCATTCTTTTGAAGAAAAATGTGGAAAAATAGCTTTAGGTACAAGAATAGTGTACCTTAATGGCAGAAAACATTGGAGGTACTTGCCATATCTCACCCTTGAATGATGCTGCTGCCTTTCTAATATCTTTATCTTTGATGTGTTCCTATGGTTCCCTCTGGATAATCTGATCAAACAAGGATGGAAGACATCATTGTCATCTAAGAAGAATTGTAAAAGCACAGGTAATTTAAACGAAAGTTAATATAAAAAAAATAACTATACAGGATCAGATTTGTGAAAACACAAGTGATTTAATTAACCATTTCAATAAATGGTTAAGATTGCACACCATCAACTATTGAGATCTGAAAATAGAGTTTGTAATTTCTGACATTTGTAAAGATAGGATCAACCTAATAAACTATATACACACTATATGATAATACGTTGATCAACATCTTTTTTTAGGATAGAATCTTTCAATACAATTTCTCAGCAACATTGTACAGAAGCATGATTAACTGGGAAAATAGATGAACCCCTTTTCAAGATAGAATCTTAAGATTTCCAAGTAACATTGAAAAGAAGAATAACTAATTGTGAACCTAATAGGTTGTTATTTGGTGGTGATGCCTCAAATCCCTTCAATAATGTAGATCCATTTGCAACCCTTGAATACAAGAATGTTCGGCAAACCATTCTAGAGATGCTAGGATATACATACTGGTGAATCTGCATCCCAGGTTGATGTGGCTTCTCCAAGTCGGAAACCATTCCTTGGTAGCTTCAGAAGCAATATGAGATCATTCAGAAAAAAAATACAGAAAGTGCTAGAGATAGAGGGATGATAAGTAGCAATAGCATGCAAAAAGAATTCTTTCAGAGTTCATCATCATCAGCCTACTATACAGTCTATACTAGGGAAAATTTATAGATAAGCGTAACCAGAGGACAATTGTCCCAGCAACCACAAGAATAAGCTTTCCCCGAAAGTTAAGATGTTACCTATCAACTATTTTGGTTGCTTTTCCTACACAAACAATCAACAGTCCAGTTGCCATGGGGTCCAGAGTTCCAGCATGTCCAACCTGAAACCACACAAATATTGCAAAACATATACTTAATAATGCTAATAAGGGCTAATGCTACATTCAGACACAGCCCTGATATTACCTTTTGTAGTTTCACCAAAAGCGCCGCAACTTTCGACAAACAGTAAACGAAGTCCATCCTGATGAATAGTTGAGGATGGAAGGCAACAGAGCAAATTAATAAAACATCGCTAGGACCTAATCCTGTCCGCACATTAACTAATTCCTATCTGGCCTGATAGGAAACATAATACACATTGGATGCAGAAGCGAGAAGATCGATAGCGAGTTCCGCCCACCAAGGGTCGCCTCGCACCTGCGGAGGTACCGATGCGTCGTACCCACGCCTGAATTGTCGCCGCCGCGGGCCCGCGGCATCTAGCCGTGCGCTCTGCTCCGGCCTCCGGCCCGACGGCCCGGCTCCGCCCGTCGAGGAAACTGTGAAGGGAGCAGGGGGCCTCTCAACGTGGAGTCGTGGACGTTCGCCAAACGGACACGGCGGCGACGGGGCCGACGACGACTGCATGTTCTGCCCGAGAGCACGTGTTTCATGGTGGCCTCCAGCATGCTGCACCGGCCGCATGGTCACCACGGTGGCAGGGAAGAGGAAATCTAGGTTCAAGAAAAACCAACGAATGGATTGGAGACTGGGCGGGTTCAGACACGTACCAGTGGAAGCAGCGAGGACGGCGCGTGCTCCATTATTTTCCGTCACCCAGGCTGCTGCGAGAAAGCCTCCACCGACGCGGCGTCCGCAACGTCGAGGCCGTGAAGCGCGAGCTGGCGTATCGCCCCGATGCCTATCCCACTCCCCAGGGCGTCACGTCGGCCTCCAGCTTGCGGCGGCGGTCGGCCCCTGCCCGCGACTGGACACGGTGGCGTCGTCCGGCCCTGCCCGCTAGCGGACGCGACGGCGGCGTCAATGAGGAACGTCGGGCGCCTCGCGAGGAATGCCGCGCGGCTTAGAGATGGGCGGCGAGAAAGATATCCGGCATGGTGGTGTGGGACGCGGTGAATCGAGGGAGGGAGAGGGAGAGGTTGTTGCCTCGGGTGCTTCTATGCTGGTGGGTGGAGGAGAGGAGAGGTTGGCGCCTCGGGTGCTTCTATGCTGGTGGGTGGAGGAGAGGGAGAGGTTGGCGCCTCGGGTGCTGCTACGAAGTCAAGAGCTGCCAGCTGACCGAGACCGAGAAAATCCACCGTTTTCAGGAGCGCGGTGATCTATCCCCGCTCGCTCCCCATCGATCGCCCGCTTTCGAGATCGAAAAAAGACGGGGTAGTGAAGTCAAGGGCGGCGGAATTGATTGCAGTTGGGGCTCTCCGAGAACACTGGTCTTCCAACAACACTCACCATACGAGGGAAGGAACGGCAGGCTGGTCGATCGGTTGACCGGGAACATCGTGCAATGCATATGGGTACTGGGAATGGAACATCGTCCTTAGATTCGATTTTAGGTCTTTTTGTTACTTGGGGCGTTCCAAACTCATACGTGTTACACATATATATCCTCCACTAAACAAAACGTGTACACGCATATGCAGTCCGTACGTATCCAAAATCCATAGCAGCCACGGGCTGGGGCAGGAGTCGTGTTGAGGCCAGATCAGTTTTCAAAGAGTACAAGCTTGATGCTCCTGAGATTAATGCATGATATTAAATCTTCAAAGGATCTGTGACGTTTGTGGAGTGTGCCTTGACTGTATTCAACCTTATTTGATCAATCAGTTCTAAGCACACCTTGACGATTAAGGATGAGACGCCTGCTGCGTGGTCAACACTAGCGGCTAGTGGCTAGTGGCCTTGGTTGCTGTGGAAGGCCGACGTGGAAAAAGTCACAATTCCCTTCCCCCACCTCCGGTGATATCGGGGGGCGGCGCGAGGCGTGGACGAGGTTAGTCCCGTTTCAGCGCTAGCTATATTCATAGCATGCCATTTCCTGTAGCTTTCTCTATTTGGTGAGGACCGCCAATTCATTAAGCTCAAATTAAATTAGCGGAAAAGCGGGTCGTTTCAGCGCTATATTTGGTGAGGACCGCCGATTCATGAAGCTCAAATTAAATTAGCGGAAACTCTGTTGAGGGAAAATATAATAGACTCGAGCTGAAAAGTCAGATACTCCCTCCGTCCCAAAATAAATCAGTTTCTAGAGTTGTCATTAAATTAGCGGAAACAACTCTAACGTTTGAATCCTTCGAGAGCCGTTGTGACCCGTTGCGGGCGCTCCCTGCCCCCGTCCCCCACGCCCGGCGCCCGGCCACCAGCCCATCCATCCCATGGCCCAAGCCCGGATCCACCACTTCCCGCCACCTCTCCCTCGTTTTCGCCTCCTCGCCCACTTTGCTGTCGTTTGCGCGCGGCCCAGCCCCAGCGTCGGCCCTCGTGGGCAACGTCGCTGCCTGTGCAGCCCCTCCTCAGGGAGTGGAGGGACCGCAGCCCGCGGATCACGGCATGCAGCGGGCTGGCCTCTGCTCGCCACGGGATCGCCCTCCGCGCGGCGGAGCGGGAAGGGCGTCGGCGCGCCTCTGGGCTGCCCAGTGGCGGGCCGCCTAGCGCGCCCGGCGGCCTTGAGTCTTCCCCTCCGCTGCGGGCCCCTCCCTCCGGCTCTCGCCCGTCGGGGGCTGGAGGCTCCTTCTCGCCCGTCGTTGGATGCGGCTCGTCGGGGCGTGGGCGCGGCCCGTCGGCGTGGTGGCGGCCTCGGAAAACGATAAGCGTCTACGCCCTCGGGGCTTCGCCGCCTTCTTCTTGACCTTCTTTGGGCCCGCGAGCCCCCCTTGGCGCTTATCCGTCCCGACCAGCGTCGCCAGCGCCTCTGCCCGCTGCCCGGCTGTTGTGGGGGCACTTGCGGCGAGCTGCCGGCGCATTCGTCGCCCGGCCGGCGAGCCCGACACCGCGCGTGTGGCTCTCGCGGGCCGGATCGTGACCACGCCACCCAGCTCGTCGAATCGGTTGAGAATTTGCCGCCATCCTCGTGCGCGACCATCTGCCTCGAGCCCGTCGCCGCCTCCTTCGACCCACGCCTCCACCGCCATCTTGTCCCGCCATAACATCGAGGTCGTCTCCAGCGGCGTGGCGGGGCGCTTTCCCCGGAAGCGGCACCTCACTTCCCGTCGGCCGAGATCAGGAGATCTTGGGAGGACAATTTCTCCGACCCTCGACAATGAGGGCCCAGTCGCCTGGCAGGAGGCCCCTCACCGTCGTGGCGGCGCGCCTGCGTCTGCACTCGGATGGAGCAGCGAGCCGCTCCGCGACGGTGGCCGTGACCCAGGGCCTTTGGGCTGGCGCCTGTCGGTGTGGACTCAGAGTGGGACGGCCACAGCAACAGCGGTCGTCACGGTCGGCCGCGGCGACCCGTTGGCGTACAGGCGGGGAATGGGTCTTGGCCCAGCGCGGTCAGCGCCTTAATCGCAATAAGCGACCTTCATTGCGCCTGCGATCGCCCGAGTGCCGTGGCGCCTTCGACCGATCGGTGCGCGATCAGCGGCGTGCTCCGCTCACCTTCGCCTCGATCCTCACCACCGGCGCCTTAGCGGGTGGTCGATGCGTGACCTCCCGAACCAAGACCCTTCCACCGTCGTCGCGCGTGCTCCTCTCCCACCACAGTCGATCTGGATGATGGCTTCACCCTCGTCGGCGTGGCGGGGCCACCACCACCCCTCCCGCACCCGTGGTCACCGACGTGCCGCAACCCGATCATCGGCCTGCCTTCAGCGCCTAGCCGAGATCACATCGCCACCCGTGCACTGCCCCGACTCTTTATCTCTTCACCTCTGACTACGAAGCACCGGGCGAAGCCCACCAGCAAACCATCGCGCCACGGCCCTCCTCGTGGGCCGTGCGCGAGGCAACTTCCACGCCCTTCCTCCGGGATCGCCGCATCGTCCCCTTGTAGGCCGGCCGACCTGGTGCCCCCAGGGCGTCTAGGTCACGCACGGCTCCTATCCTCGCCTGACAAATCCTCCGTCCGACCGCTTCTGACGTTGACCTTGCCGCGGTTGGTGTGTGGCACCGTGGCCTCATGGACGCATCTCCGCCGCGATCGCCGCGGCGACACCACAAAACCGTTCACGCTTTGGCCGGTGTGTGGCCGAGCCTCCGCTTCGGCGTAGACCCAACGCTTGATGAGCTTTGCGGGCCTCCGTCGGCGCATCCGACTACCTCCTTGGCTCCCGAGGTGAGCGTGGAGGCTTGTGGGGAGCGAGGGCCCGGCGCGACCACACCAGCCGCCGCACCGTCCGCTTCTCACGGTGGCCGATTTTCGCGCGCCCACACCGGCTCGACCTTTAGGAGCCTGCGCGGCACGGAGGCATCGGGGAGATTGATGGCGATGGCGCGACCGCAAGTTCACCGCAAGCTGCCTCCGCCAAACGAGGTGTGTGTGGCAACTGTTGGGGTTGCGGTGGATACGCTGTCGGTTGACACAAGCTGCGGCAACCCCTACGACTCGGGTCGGTCCACCAACGGCAGCCTCCACTACTACATAGATGAACTTCGTGGCGGTCATTTTTCATTTTCCGTGGCGGTTTTAGAACCGCCACGCAGCCGGGGGGGTCAGAAAATAGTAGCATTTTCTGTGGTGGTTTTATTGCGGTGGATGCCCGCCACGGTAAATAAATAAAAATAGAAAAAAAAAAAAAAAATCGAATCTAAAACCTAACGGGCCCGGGCGGATCTAGGCCCAGGGGCCGTTAGGGGCTCGCCGCCGCCGCGAGCTCCCCACGCTGGATCCGCCTGCCCCACGGCCGCCATGGCCCCGGAGATCCGCCAGCTTTTGGGAGCCTCGCCGGAGGAGCGCCGGGAGGACGAAGGCCGGAGGAGGAGCGCGCTGGGCCGGGAGGAGGTGCGCCGAGGAGGAGCGCCGGAGGAGTGAGCGCCACGGGCCGGGAGGAGGTGCGCCGGAGAGCGCGCGGCCGAGGAGGGGGCGCCGGAGGAGGACGCCGGAGGACGAGCGCCGGGAGGAGGAGCTGCCGAGGAGCGCCCGCCGGGCCGCTGCCGGACGCAAGCCGCCGCCGGAGGATGCCGGACGCTTCCATGCCGGGAAGGGAGGGAGCGTGGGGAGAGGAGGGGGTGAGGGAGAGAGACCGGATCTCGATCCGATGCACAGTGAGCGGGGAGAGGAGAGGGTGAGGGTCGGGTACAGGTTAAGTGTCGTGATATATATTGTGGCCACTGGAATGGGCTGTTGGGCTCATGGAATTGGGCCTGATTTTCAGTGGCGGGCTAAATATAAAAACCGCCATGGTTAATCTATTTACCATGGCGGTTTTTAAAACCACCACGGTTAATGGAAAAAAACCATCACGGTTAATTGAGGCATTAACCGTGGCGGTTTTCTAAATGCCCGCCACGGAAAATGATTTTGAAACACTGTGTAAAATCATTTCTGTAGTAGTGCTCGGTCTCAGCTTTCATTGACTCCTTGACGGTGCCGCTGGAGGAGCCCCTGATCCGGACTCCTCGCCTCCGGTGTCTACGACCCGCGACGACGACTGGATCCCGCGCCGCAGTGACCGCTCGCCGGCAAGACGCCATTCCGCGGATCCGGAGAAGCAGGCGATGCGCGTCGTTCTCAACAAGTGGGAACCTGGTGCGGCAGACGCCAATACGCCGGATCCCACTGTCACTATCAAGTTCCGCAAAGCATTCGCAAGGATGTCTCCGTCCACGCTGCGGGATTCGATGGATGCCCTGCACCCTAGGCGCAGTGTGCGCCGGAGAAGGTCCTGATTAGCTGTGTAGGTCGCCGTAGTCGCACATTAGTTTTATTCCTTAGTAAACCCCTAAGCTCCACCGTTTAAGCCGGTGATTTATGTCAGTGTGTCTGCTTCGCGCGTTCTGTGGCATCTCGCCGTTTAACGCGCAAAGCCGTGTATCAGACTCATTTTTCCCTTAAAGCAACACACACACAAGCATGATTTCGAAAAAAAAATTAGCGGAAACACCGTTGAGGGAGTATATGTTTACTCCAACATTTCTCTAGCTGCAGCAGCAGGACGGCACGAGCCTTACCTTTTCGAAACTTTCAAGCTCGTCGGGACGGAACCATATTTTTTCTGAAATATTATCTGACCTGCAATGAAACACAGTGACACCGTGGTGCTGCTAGGACCCCAAGTTGCGAGTCGAAACCTGGCATGCAAAAAGAAAAAAAAAATTGACTCAGACTCTCAATGAGATCGTCCTGTCTTCAGTTGCAAGTCCAAAACAACCACCTCTCTTTTTACAATTACTAGCAAATATGCCTTGTGCATTGCAACGGGATACATAATTTGTTGTGTAGTTATCTTCTGTTGCTCCCGTAACGACAACATATATGTGTTAGCAACCTTGCCATTAGCCACCGCTACCGGCTGCTGCAACTTCTTCCTATGCTTCCTAGCCTAATGGTTACATGAGCTTCAATGGCACATCGGTTCCTAGGTCTGGCTCCCTAGGGCTCATTTTTTACTGAACCTCACTAATAGGACGCGGACGCTTGATCTCTCTGAACTTATTATTGGACGTGGACACATGGATAGCGGAACCAGGTAAGATGCGGACTGAGTGGAAGATGTTTCATATCAGATACAGACGTGTAAGCAGAGATCGAGACTTGGTATTATTGGCTAGATGATAACATCACAATCATTTTGTGTATAAATACTCAATCTACTTTTATAAAATTTATTACTCATACCTAAAATCATAGAGAAATATACTACTCTAGCCAATTTAGTTGGTAATTTTAAATCTTTGTAAATGGCGAGATCAGGAAATCATCTTCTGGAGGTGCTCATACGGGGAAGATGTACGCGTATGCGTTCACAGTGATGAGTTTATGAGCATGTATGAGGTTGTGTTTTACTAAGAATTGCAACAATACAAGATATTTATTTATCAAAAAGCATAACTTTTTTCATGTGAACTTTGAGATACAATTTATAGCCTTATAGCTCATTACTCCTTCGTTTCTAAATTGTAAGTCGCTTTCATTTTTTGTTCATCCATTTTGCTATGTATCTAGATATATTTTTGTATCTAGATACATAGCTAAATGGATGTACCAAAAAGTTAAAGTGACTTATAATTTGAAAGGGAGGAAGTGTATTTTGATTTAAGGCTATTTTGTACTGAAACAATTGATACTATCATTTTTATTGGTTCAAGCCTTTTAGGGATGAATTTTGATTAGTTATTTTATCATTGTAGGAATATAAAGAAACGAGTCCCATTGTTATTATTTTTTATCGGAGAGGAGATAATTTAGGATTCGTAGAGGGCCAAGCTACTTCTTTTAGTTCCCCGTGGAGACCGGAGGGGAGTAGGATCTGTACGGAGCCAAAGGCTGGCTGTTTTTTTTTTTCCACGTTCTCCGTGGAGCCGCTCCAATCTGCCTCCTGCCTGGATTCTGGCGTGCGTGATTTATTTGGGCGGAGCGATAAGCCGAAGGTAAAAACGTGAATAAAACACAACATTGAACAGGACACGGAGACGGAACAGGCAGGTAAAAGAAAAAAAAGGTGAACGAGAAATTTTCTCTCTTTATTAGTAGGTATAGATATAGATTCAAGAAAATTTCTACATCAACTGTAAAGTCTCGGAGAGGGAGATCTTTCCCAAACTGGAATAAAAGCAAAGGTCGCAAACCGAACAAAAGAAGCTACTAGAAGCGTTCCTCTCTGGGCGGCAGCGTTTTCAGCTGTCGTTCTCTGAGCGGAGAGGCTGTTGGTTCCCATTTCCGAGAGTAGTATCCAAGAGGATGAACACTTGGCCTTGCTGCTCCATGAATTGGCGGTCCTCACCAAATCAAATCACAGTTTATTTACCACCTCCTGGAGATTCTTGAGCACCTCCTGGACATTCTCGAACTTCTTCTTCAAGCTGTCCTTTCGGTGTTCATCTGCACCTGGGCTTCATTAGCTTCAGAGCAAATAGCAACGGCCCGATTTTCCAAGTTTAATTTGCTCTTCCGCATCTTCGGCCCGCTTTTCCGCTAGTTCAATTCGAGCTTCCGCAACAACAGCCTGCTTTTTCACATCAATAGCCCGCTTTTCTGCATCAGCGCCCACCTTTCCACGACTTTAATTTGGGCTTCCGTGATCTTCGCCCGCTTTTCCGCTAGTTCACCCGAAGCTTCCGCGATCAACAAGCATGCTTTTTCGCATCAATAGCCCGCTTTTTCGCATCGCCCGCCCGCTTTTCCACGAGTTTAATTTGGGCTTCCACATCTTCGCCCGCTTTTCCGCTTAGTTCAACCCGGAAGCCCGCATCAACAGCCTGTTTTTTCGCTGCATCAGCGCCCGCTTCCACGAAGTTTAATTTGGGCTTCCGCGATCTTCGCCCGCTTTCCGCTAGTTCAATTCGAGCTTCCGCATCAACAGCCTCGCTTTTTCGCTGCATCAGCGCCCGCTTTTCCACGAAGTTTAATTTGGGCTTCCGCATCTTCGGGCCGGCTTTTTCTGCGAAGTTCAATTCGAGCTTCCGCATTAATAGCCCGTTTTTTCTGCATCAGCGCCCACTTTTCCACGAGTTTAATTTGGGCCCCCACATCTTCAGCCCGCTTTTCCGCATCCCTGACCCATATTTCCGCAACCTTGGCCCGCTTTCTTGCACCACCAACGTCCTCTTTTTGCACAAAAACCCGCTTTCTTACACCACCAGCCTGCTTTTCCGCATCAACAGCCCGCCCTTCTACATCAATAGCCCATTTTTCTGCATCCTGAACCACCTGCTTTTCACCTTCAACGGCCAGATTTTCCTGGAGTTCAATCTGGGTTGTGTCATATTGTCGCAAGACTTGTGGTGCCACAGCGAAATCCTCTTCGCCCGTGGTGAATATATCAGTATACTCAGCCACCGCTTCAGTCGGTGCAATCGGCGGGGTAGGCATGACCTGGGGCGCCACAGCGGAATCCTCTTCGTCGTCACCCTCTTCGCCCATGGACATGCATGGCTATCCTGGGGTTGATGTTCTCCGGGAGGGCAATTTCAACGTTCTGGACAGAGTGACCAAAAATCTCAACCAAGCGCTTTTAATGTTGTTCTGATTCAGGAGGCTGCAGGCTTCTGCATGTAAAAGGAGCAAGGAACCACGGGTGAGTAGAATAAATTGTTGTTGTTTTCTGTTAGATACTACACATCTAATGAATTGTCGTTGCATGCTTTAGACCTAATAAATGTTTTCTAGATTGAAATATACTCCCTCTGTATCGTATCAAAATTAGATGATGTTTTGGCCAAGTATATGTTGCAGGATTCTTCCTATGTGTAAGGAAATTGAGTACATGATATATCTGTTAATTTGCAACGTGTGTGTCTTTTTATATTTCAGTGGTGCTTCACTCTTACCGTACCATAGATCATGTATCTATATTCTATATCTATATATCTATATACAACATAAAAAGAACAAAAGGAAGACTATTTTTGGTGCGACAATCGTTGGTTTGTCCGCCTGCCTCCCTTCATGCGATTCCAACCCTCTGCGCCTACAGAAAAAGAAGGAAAGAAATGTGACCCCTCCCTCCGCAATGCCCCATGGTTGTGAAAAGGAAGGAAATAAAAAGAAAGGAAATAAATGCCCCTTGGTTTGTGAAAAAGAAGGGGGGGGAAAGAAAATAAATAAAAAGGAATGGAGCCAACGGAGTGCCCCTCTCCCGTCCGCTACGTCCCTTGGTTGGAAATAAATGCCCCTTGGTTGTGAAAAAGGAAGGGAAAAAAAAAGGAAGGAAATAAATAAAGGGAAAGGAATGGAGCTAACAACGAGTGCCCCTCAAAAAAAAAAAAACTCCCCGACCATGCCGCCAGCTGCCTTGACGCCGACCGGTCCTAGACGCCCAACGATCACGGAGACCTTTGCCATATCTTGACGATCCGATTCCGTTTGATGCCGCGGACGCATTGACAGCGGACCCGACGATCCGACGCCATCCGATGCCACCGCGATCGCCGCCATTGCCCCAAACCACTACCGCGGCCCGAACCACCGCCATCGCGGCGCGGCACCGTGTATGTCACAGAGTCATGCCCGCCGACGGATGACCTGCCCACGCTACCTCGACGACCCTATTCTGCGCGTGATAAGTGTACGTGCCACCAAAGACGCCGGCACGCACGCGACAGGTGCCCCAACCTCGATAACCGAACCGGTTACCGCGGGCCGCAGCCGCCGCTGCGGCAGCAGGGCGTGGTGTCCTCTTGAAGCACCACGCCATCGGCGAGAGGTAAGTCGTGGTCGCGTGCCGGTTCCTACTGTCCACTGTGCCTCCTCAGTTCATGCCGTTTCTCCCTCCTTCCTACTTTCTCTCTAGCATGATGTATTTGTTTTCTCCTATATGAATTAGGAAATCAGATGTCTGAACTATTATCTGAACTTTTGAATGTTGTCAGATGGAAACACTAATTGTAGATTGATGTATTTGTTTTCCTCTGTGAAAATTAGAATTACCATAGAAGAGTCATGAATTTCTACTTATTGAAATACTTACAAAACCTCTTGCAAAACATGTGAGTTACACATGGAGTATATGTGAAAGATTCTAATAAGAATACATTCTAGAACATTTTTTTTGACCAAACCGGTCAGGAGCCCGACCTTTTTTTAATTAAATGAAAGAATAGTTACAAGAGAAAGGATTACAAGGCAACCAGGCCCAACAAAAAAAAAGAATAACATATACATAACTATCTCTCCAATCTATCTACTACACCTATGTAGATAACCCCCACTAAGGAGTTCTCTGGACATGCAAGCATGCCACCTCAGTGGCCCCACTAAGACCATGACATCCAAAGGACGAGCTCCACCGGTTGAACTAACTAAAAAAAAATGTTATAACTCACAAAAAAAAAACAAATCAAATTCTGATTACATCAATGAATTCCTTTTAATAAATCCTTCAAAAAAACAAGATCTCACTAATGGATATATAGAGTAAAGTAAAAAAAAAAAAGAATGAAAAAAGGGAAAAAGATCTAACTCATAGATTTCTCCTTCACACCCGTGGCAACGCGCGGGGTGTCCACCTAGTTCATACATAAAGATAGACATTCTATCATTACCGGATTCTAGACGTTTTGCCCAGTGCCTCAAGCCCTCGGCAATTAAGCAAATACCATGGGCAAACCGCTTGCCCGAGGGTAACCCTCGGCAACTAGGGGGTCGGCAACCAGAGGTATGCCGAGGGCTTTTTTCGGGGCACTGGGCAAACGTTTGCCCAGAGCCAGTAAAAACACTGGGCAAACAAAATTTCAAAGGGACGTCAGTAACAGCCGTTAATGGTCAGTTACCGAGTGTCCTAACGGCAAGCCCTCGCCGCCACTTGGCACTTTATATGTTCAGAGTACGACAACAAGTGATGTATAAAAGTAGTACTACGACAACAAGTGATGCATAAAAGTAGTACTACGATGCATGTGAGAGTGCAATATATGTTTACCTGAAGGGAAAATCCGCATGCCGACTCGGAGCGGTGCCAACCGGCGCATGACGGCGTCGGCCATCACCATGACCCCGGTGAGCCCACCTCGCTTGAGGTCTGCCATGCGCGCCCGGAGGTCGGACAGCTCAGGGGTGTTGCTGGGCTCTAGCTGCCACGACATTGTGCTCTCAGCAGGCGCAGTCGGGTCGGCCGTCATGGCCGCTGCCGTCCTCGACGTACACCCACTCATCGTTCCATTGATTAAAATGTCCGCGCCACGGGATGTGGATGAACTCCGTGGCGGACTTCCCTTCACGAAGGTGGAGATGGCATGTGCCAATTGCACGCTTCCACGAGAGGCGGTGTTTGCGGCAAATGTAGTACCAGCGGAAGAGGTCGAGAGAGGGCGGCACCCCTAGGAACTGCTCACAGAGGTAGGCGAAGACCGAGAGGATGACGATGGAGTAGGGCGTGAGATGTGCCAGCCGGATGCCGTAGTGCCGCAGAACGGCGATGAGGAAGTCCGAGTACGGATGCATGGCAATCAAATAGCCGGAACACATATACATATTCGCACATACATGCCCACGCATACGTCTGGTCGGCCGGCGCGCGGCGGAAAGGTTGATCCACATGTTGATGCCCCTTCGCATGTACTGGCCTGATCCGGCGGCCATCTCCGCATGCAAGACGCGGCCAGCAGCAAACGCCACACCGTCCACACGCTGATATGCACCTGGGAGTCGAGCCCTGGCTTACTTAAAAAATAAAAATCTCAGACTCTCAATGTGTATCTGTCTTCAGTTGCACGTCCAAAACAACTAGCTTTCTATAATTATTCAAAAAAAATTTCTACATTAACTGTAACGTCTCGGAGAGGGAAACTGGAACAAAAGCAAAGGTTGCAAACCGAACAAAAGCAGAAACTAGATAGTAGCTGCTAGAAGCGTTCCTCACTGGGCAGCAGCATTTTCAGCTGTCGTTTGCTGAGCGGTGAGGCTGTTATATATTATTGGTTCCCATCTCCGAGAGTAGTATTCAAGCCGATGAAGACTTGGGCTATTTCACGCAGTTTGCCTTGGGCGTCCTCCGCTTGGGAGCGAGAAAGGTTTAACTCCTTTTGGACCTTCTCGAGCTCCTTCTTCAAGCTGTCCTTCTCGGCATTGATCTTTTCGAGAGTCTCAGTCATGCGGTTGTTGATCTCGACCTGGGCTTCAGCCCCCTTTTCCGCATCAATGACCCGCTTTTCCGCATCAACGGTCCTCTCTTCTGCATCAACGGCCCGCTCTTCCGCATCAATAGCTCGCTTTTCCGCATCAATGGCCCGCTTTTCCACGAGCTTAACTTGGGCTTCTGCATCTTCGGCCCGCTTTTTCGCATCAACGGCCTGCTTTTCCGCATCAATGGCCCGTCTTTTTGCATCGACAGCCCGCATTTCCGCATCAATAGTCTGCTTTTCCGCATCAAGAGCCCGCCTTTTTGCATCAAGAGCCCGCTCGTCCGCATCAATGGCCAGCTTTTCCGCATCAACCATCCGCTGATTTTCCCCATCGACTGCCTGCTTTTCCAAGAGTTCATTCTGGGCTCTGGAAGCCTATATCATATCGTGTCGGGCTGTGTGCAGGCGTGGTGAATATATCTTCCGAATCAGTATAGGCATCCACATTATCAGTCGGTGCAATTATGGGCGGGGAGGGCAGGACCTCTGGTGCCACAGCGGAATCCTCTTCGCCCATGGACGCTATCATTGGCCTCATGTTCTCCGGGAGGGTGGTCTCCAGGCCCTGGACTGAGTTTCCAAAAATCTCCACCATGCGCGCGTTGATCTGGTTCGGGTTCAAGGCGGCTTCTGCATGCAAAAGCAGCAAGGAAACATGGATGAGTAGAATAGAATGTTGTTTCTTGTTAGATACTACTCCATATACATGTAATGAATTGTTGCGTGCTATGGGCCTAGTGAACGTTTTCTAGATTGAATATCTGTTTTGGTAGGATCCTTCCTGGGTAAGCGAATGGGAGTACATCATTTAATTTTCAGAGTTCTTTGCTTCCCTCAATCCTAACTCTTACCATACCAGTCATGTATTCATACATAAAGATTTTTTTTGATCAGGCATACGTAACGATAGACATTTCTATTCAATTATATGCATGCGTGACACTTTATATATTCAGAGTACATCGATGTGAGACTGGAATGCATGCTTACGACGAGGGAAAATCCACATGCCGATTCGGAGTGGCGCCATACGGCGCATGACGGCGTTGGCCATCACCATGGCTCCAGTGAGCCCACGTTGCCGGAGATCCGCCACGCGTGCCCGGAGGTCGTCCAGCTCAGGGGTGTTGGCGGGCTCTTGATTCCACGACTCTGTGCTCTCAGCTGGCACCGTCGGGACGGCTGCCTCCTCAAGGAGACTGCCGTCCTCGATGTACACCCACTCATCCTTCCATTGAAAAAATGTCCGCGCCACGGGATGTGGATGAACACTGTGGAGGATTTCCCTTCACGAAGGTGGAGATGGCATGTGCCGATTGCATGCTTCCACGACTGCGGCGAGCTTGAGAGGCGATGGGTGCGGGAAAAGTAGTACCAGCGGAAGAGGTCGAGAGAGGGCGGCACCCCCAGGAACTGATCACAGAGGTAAGCGAAGATGGAGAGGATGATGATGGAGTAGGGCGTGAGATGTGCCAACCGGATGCCGTAGTGCCGCAGCACGGCGATGAGGAAATCCGAGTACGGCGGCACCGCCCGGCGATCAAGAAAGTTTTGAAGGTGAGGCTCATGCCGTCCCGTGGCTGCAGCTCTAGGCGCATGTGGGCGGGGAGGCTCGGGCGGACAGTGTGGCGGTTGGCCTTGGATCGACTGGTGCTTCCTGACGCCATGGCAACGGATTGAGGTGGGCGCGATGCGGGGCTGTGGAGGCGGCGGAATTGGATCGCAGTTGGGGTGGAGAGGTTAGGGAACGGGAGCCGGCGACGCTCCTCCTGGGGAGTAAAGTAGCAGATTTGTTTTCGTACGTCTCGCTAAGGATGACTCCCCAGCTAACGATCTGCCCTCCGAACAACTCGCTCATGATCACTTGCAGCGAGAGGGAAGGAACGGCGGGCGGGGATCTTGACCGGGAAGGAAGGAGAAGTGGGGCTGGAAGATCGCTCGATCAGTTGCGCCGCGGGTGCTTGACCGCCGGGCAAACATCTGCATGGCGGCAGGCCAGCTAGGTCGATCACACACAGACTCCTTAGACGAGAATTTAGGGTCTTTCTGTTACTTGGGTCGTGTATACACATATATATCCTCCACTAAAAAAAACGTGTATACGCATATCCAGTCCGTGCGTATCCAAAATCCATAGTAGCCACGGAGGAAGGAGTCGTGTTGAGGCCAGATTAGTTTTCAAAGCGTACAAGCTTGATGCCCCTGAGATTAATTCATCACTACCGGAACCACCGGCATTGCCGTGTGTTCGACTCTAAGCCGAAGTGCCAAATATCGACACTCGGCAGGCGATACGCCGAGTGACAGATCCAAAATCCATAGTGTCCGGACGCGAGAGACACACGCCAAAAAATACACTCGGCTTTGAGCCATAAAAGTTTTTCTCCTCTATGCATACCACATTTCCTTCCCCTGACAAAGTTTCATGTATTTTTCAATTTATTTGCTATATATAACAAATTAATTGCATTTCAAACAATATTTTTGATCAGGTGAAATTTGAACTACAGGTCATTCAAATATTTGGAAAAAAAATAGTGTTAAATTGATACTCATCTTAGTCAACCTAATTTAAGGCCCCAGATATGATATGATTATGGTTTTAAATCATCTCGTTTCAAAAACACGACACCAAGCGTATGGGTGAACAATTTGTTAATTGTATAAAAAGAAAATGAAGTCAAAAATCATGAAATTTAATGAGTTGTCATCATATCATATGTGGATGTTGTGGTAAAAAAATTGAGAAGGTTTAGAATAAGTTGTCATCTACGTTGCTTAAAACCTGATACATCACCTAAGAAGTTTTAGAGTTGTTGAGAGTGATCCCCTAAGTGTTGGATTTACAACGACAGTCGAATTGTGATTTGACTTTGAAACTTTTTCTGTAGCCAAAAGATCTCAAATATAGTGGCAAGTTAAAATTTAGGGATTTTTTGGATCCGTTTGATAATTATTATTTTTTATTGTGAGTATATAAATGAAATGTTGACCTATAACCACATAAAATAATGGTCCATTTACTGTGAAATTATCAAATTTGCATTGTTTAATTAATCTTACATGGTATTTTCAAAGTTGAATGGAAAAATTTAAAAAAAAAAAGGTTTAGGGAAAAGAAAAACCAAAAAAGGAAATTGTTTTTTTAATAATATCTTTGCCGAAAGTGCACATTCACCTCGACACAAACTGCAAAGAAGACAGATATCTCGTTTCAGCATTGTACACTCGACAAAGAAGTGGGACCATTTTTCGCCTCTGGCGCGGCGAAAAAAACAAATGGCGCTTTTTTTTTCTACTTGGCGCCACAAGGCAATTTTTTTTTTTTCCTCGCTTTCTTTGTCGTGGTGTAGGCCTAAGACACTTGGCTTAGAAAAATGATTTCAATTTTTTTATTTGTATTTTTTGCCAAGCGCCGCATGTCCGCACACTCGGCATAGTTTTTAATTTTTTTTACCGAAAGTGCCAAGATCTTGGCACTCGACAAAGAACCCAATATATATATTTTTTTTAAAAGTGAGGAAACCTTATCCCCAGTGCAGTCTCACTCACTCACTCTCATTGCCTCTCACCCGAAGGCCGCCCAGCCGCCCCTATAACGCTGCCGCCCGCCTCCACCCGCCAACGCCGCCCGCCGCCACCGAAGCCCGCCGCGCCTCGTGCTCCCGCCCAAGTGCCACCCACCGCCAGCCAGCAGTCAGGTTCTCGCGCCAAGGGCGCTCACAAGACGCGCCCTGCCTCCCCTTTACCACCTACCCCGGCAGCAATGAGCCCGGCCATGGCCAAGGCCACCAACGCCCCGGCCGGCCAAGACTGCCGACACCTCGGCCACCGACCGCAAAGGGAGGAGGAGAAGGGATGGCAGAGAAGGAGAGGAGAAGGGGAAGGAGGCAGAGAAGGAGAGGAGAAGGGGAGGAGGGGAGGCCACTGGCCCCCTCACCGCCGGAGAAGAAGAGTGAGGAGAAGAAGAAGGGGAGGGAAGAGGAGGAGGAGAAGGGGGAGGAGGGGAAGGCCGCCGGCCCTCATTGCCGGAGAAGAAGAGGGAGGAGGAGAAGAAGGAGAAATGGAGGAAAGGGGAGGAGGAGAAGGTCCGCGCTGCCCCCGCGTGCCGGCCCCGCTGGGCCCATGCTCCGGGGTCCGCCGTCGCTCGCGGCTCATTCCTCCCTTCATCGCCGACGCCATTCGCTCGTCCCGCCCAAGCAAGGTGAGCATTTGTGCCTTGTA